>VWZP01000980.1:15432-160545 GCA_013396995.1 Dicaeum eximium | reverse complement strand
AAGGAAGGAGGGGAATCCCACTGACTTTTCTTTGCACTTCAGATCAGGAAACCACCTCCCTCCCCCAGAAGGGAAAAGTCTGGAGGAGAATAATAACAGCAGCGGTTAAAGAGCAGACGGAGGAATAGCACCTCGGCCACCCCCGGTTCTTCCAAAAAGGCGGGCGCGAAGAGGCAGGAACGGGGGGAACCGAACCCCCGAGCCCCAGCGGGCGGATGCTCGAAACCGGCGAAGTTGTGCGAGCGGCACAGGTTTTAGCAGCTGCCGCTGCCGCGCCGAAGCGCCGAGGCTCGGGGCGGGCCGGGCAGCGCGCGGCGGCAGCAGCCGTTCACTTGTCGTCCCATAGGAAGGGTGTCCCCGCGGCGGGACTGCGGCGGCGGCCGGGCCGGGCGATGCCTCCTCCGCTGCTGCTGCTGCTGCTGCCGGCGGCGGCGGCGGCTGCGGCGGCTGCGGCTCGTCCGGGCTCTCATGTTTCGCTCCTTCTTTTCTTCTTCTTTTTAAGCGGCGCGCGGGGAGGTGCTGCCACCGCGCGCCCTGCACGTCACCCGGCGGCATCCACCGGCCGCGCGTGCCGCCTGTGGGGGCCCTCCGGGAGCGGGAGCGGGGGCCGCGCCCGGCGGGAGGGAGCGGCGGCGGGCCCCGCCTCGAGGAGAACCCCCCGCCAGGGGGTCCGACTGCCCCCTTCCCCCCGGGGGAGCGTGAGCCGGGCCTCCCGGAGGGCCGGCGGAGAGAGGGAGGGAGGGAGAGGGGGAGGGGGCGGGCGGCTTCACCGCGATCACGGCGGTGCCCGGCGGAAGGCGAGCGCCGTAGGTGGGTCCTACGCCCCCGACGGCCGAGGCGCCGGAGGCAGGGCTCCCTCGGCGGTCGGCTGGCCCGCGCCCGCCCATTGCCCCCAACAGCTCATCCCCAACGCCACGGAGGGTTCCAGAGGAGTGGGGCCAAGCGCGGGGCGGGCGTCGACGGCGGGAGCTGCCCGCGGCTCCCGGTGGCTTTTTCCTGCGGGGCTTCGGCGCCGTGGCTGCCCCGAAGGTGCCGCGAGCTGGCAGACCCTTGGTGTATGTGGGCGCGATGACCAAGGTACAACCTGTTGATGGTGATGGCGGCACGGCGCCCATCTCTAAAGCTGTGAGGGAGCGGCATGTGGAGGGGTGAGCGTGGTCCCGGTGTGCCGAGAACGGGAGACCTGCGTGTGGGAAGAGCAGGAAGATCCAAGTACCTGGCGCCTGGTGGCGAGAAAGCACCTGTGAAGCCAGGAGCCATCCAGAAAGGGAAGGCCAGCAGGGGTGAAATGGAGGAAAAAGATGGAAGGCCAGAGAACCCTGGCCCAGGGTAAGCCCTCAGAGGTGGCTGAGGTGCAGCTACAGCTGCTGACTTGGAGGCGAAGGGCAGCTGCATAACCAAAGTCAGAGGTGTGTTTGCCAGGGACTGGCTGCTCATCCCAGAAATTGAGGAGAAATTGGCACGTACCCACAGAACCCCCTTAGGAGGGAGAATGGGAAAGAAGTATTGCGTTAAGGTCCTTACAAGCGCTGGTGTCTCTAAACCAACTAGGCCCTGTTCCTGTTTTTCACCAAACAGAGCGAGTCTCTTAGTATTTACACTTGAGCTCTTAAACAGCTAAACGGAACTAAACAGGAGACTGGCATGGATAAATAGCACATCAGATAAATTACTGAGTAGACACAAAGACTCCTTCCTCTCCCTTCAAGTGCATTTTTGAAGGCAGCTCTTGACTACCCCTCATCTTGCCCCTGACTCTCATCTGACTGAAGGTTTTCACAACCAAAGCTTGAGCCACATCCACATAAGTAGGGAAGGCCTGTGGTGCAGTTTGGGCTTCATCACTCATGTTGGTGAGTGAAATAAGGGTGTATTCCTGAGATACAGTAACCTTGCTTTGTAGTTTTAGACAAGAGTTCTGCTTTGCAATACACAAACTTGTTCCATGAGCAGCCTGACATGGCAGAACTGTAGCAGTGCAGTTCTATGACAACTGTGCCTTTTCCATTACTGTGGGGTACTGCATAGATTATTATGAAATGAAAGTGATTCTGGTATACAGCAGAATAACAGTATCGTAATAAAGTCACTTTTATTCCCAAGCAGATCCCTCACAGGGGTTACACTGGCAGAACTGTAGTGATCCAAGGACAGTGCAGGAGGTCCATGTGTCTCTCCCTATATAGGCATAAATGTCTGTACCAGTTCTTGAGGAGGTGAGTTTGAGGTATATTCATTAGAGAAAGATTTCCCAAAATGCGCTTTAGATCATGCTGCCAAACTAAGAAAGAACTGACAGTTTGTGAAGAGCTGTTTCTACACAGAAATTTTACATGGATCTATGATGGAGACATTTCCCGGAGATTCTGTGGAATGTACTGTTGACCTTGTATAATATGAAGTGCTCAAAACTTAGAGCTCTATAGTGATGGGGTGATGTAAAGATGTATAAGCAAGACCTGAAGAAGGTTCAATGTTCTTTAAAACCTCTGAATAGAAATTGCTGATTCTTGGGGTTTTGTGCAAGAAAACCTGATTTAATCTAATGTTCCTTTCCACTCTTTAAAATTACAAGTTGGCTTCTTTTCTAATGAAGTGTTTTTCTTGGTTGATACAGAATTTTATTTTAATTTTAATAATGCAGAGTTAAGATCAGTGTTAGTATATGCCAGTTCAGAGTGTTAACTTCAGGTGACTTCCAGCCTCTGATAAACAGAGATAACGGAATACTTACAAAGTAAAAACATATACATAGGAAATATGGATAGTAAACACATCAGTTTTTAAGGCCACCTGGATTCTGTCACATGAAGCTCATTGCTAGAAATAGTTAAACATGATAATGCCATAAGTAAGCTGAATAAATTCTGTTATTTCTTCAGATGTAGATGAGAATCTTTGTAGGATATAAGTAAGAATCTTTGGGTTACAGTGCAATTATGTGTGAAAAGGTTAGAAAGTTTTAAAAAGGGAAGCTTTTTAAAGCTTCTGCCACACTGTTTGAATGTAGCTAGATTTTCTTCTAGTTTTGCCTGGGAGATAGACTGTGCTTAGTTATACTGTTATTTTAATTAATTGGTATTATTATGTGTCCGGTGATACATCCTTGGGTACGTGTATCGTGTGATTGAATGTATCAGAGTGTGAGGCTGACTGTGGCATGCGCTTGAATTTACTGTTTCTCAAATTATTTTATGTTATACATATTTTGCAAGGGAGTCCAGCTCCAACCAAGAAACTTGCTTTCAGATTTGAAGACCTGTTGGACATCAGGAAGAATTTTTTCACTGAAAGGATGGTTAAAGCATTGAACCAGACTGTCCAGTGAAATCACTGTCTGTAGAGTGTTCAAGAAACAACTGGACGTGGCATTTAGCGATATGGTTCAGTTGGTGTGGTGGTGCTCAGTCAAAGGTTGGACTTTGTGATCTTGGAGGCCTTTTCCAACCTTAATGGTTCTGTGATTCTAGGTCCATGAACTCCCCAGCAGTTTGAACAAAAGAGGAAATGTGTAGTTACATTGTGTAGAGGAAATGTGTAGCAGCTAGAGCCAGCTTTGGGAAATACAGTTATCACAGGAGTTTGCAGATAGGAGCAGAAACTGGGCAAAGTGATTTCATGACACCAGGTTTGATAGAAGCAAACTGTTAATTTTGCTTCAAATTTAGCATCAAATTATTCCTAAACTGCCAACAGATGTTGTTTGATGGCACGGATTTACATATTCTTGTGATTCACAGAGAAGCTTTCCATGGGGTCACCTCACTTGTGAAAAGCTAAGCCCATGTAATGTGAGATGTGTCTTCATCAGGGCTAAATTCCAACCTTCCCCACTGGTGGCAAATACCTGGCATGCCATGAGGATGAATACTGCAGGGTTGGAGCACGCTTGGAAATTAGGATATAATGAAACTACGATATTCTGAGAAATTATGATATTTCAGATCCTAGTGGGGGAACATCACCCCTGTGTATCAAGAACACAACTAGATAAAGCAGGTGGACTTCAGTCCTTGGGAGAGTGACTCCGCTCTTGTTTTAAGTGGAATTTGAATTGAACTTCTGAAACACATTTATTTTGTAAGGAGAAAAAAATATTTTTTCTTTTTTTCAGAACCACTTACTTGAGGGTGAAATCTCTCCATATCTCATTACCATTACACTTTTCACTGTATAAACTCCTTGTAAAAAGTCCTTGTATGAAGTTCACTGTATAAAGTCCTTGTATAAACTGTAGGATGTGTTGTGAAGCCAATAATTCCTTTTCAGTCTAGGTAGTTCTATGAACAGCAGGGAGTTGGGCTTGATGATCCTTATGGGTCCCTTCCAACTTAAAATATTCTAAAATTCTGTGTCTTATTGGGATTACTCTGTATCATAGACCAGTAAGAAACACTTGGTCATGGATTCTGTGCTGTAGATGCGCAAAACTAGAGTTCCATTTCCAGATTAAATTCTTTTTTAAAAAGCCTTTAATTTGAAATTTTGTATGTTTCATTTAGAAGGGAAAGCAGAAAAATCTTTTTGAAGGTCACATAGTTTGTTTGAATTATTTGAAACTACGCCAAGCTTGAGAGCCCAAGCTCTGAGGCTTCTGCCTCAGCTGTGGTTCCTGAAACTTCAAGTTCCCATCTCCCTGTTTTCTGTCAGCTAGATGGACAGAGACAAAGGAATTTGGAAATTTGGAATGAGGACTTGGGCAGGAGTTTCAAGGTTTGGCAGTCTGGGCTCCTGTGCTTCTGGCTTTTTTTGGGTGAAAGCCCAACTGTCCTGAGAGTCCCATTAGAAGTGGAGAGTTTTTTCTGGCTCTGGGCTGAATCACTGGGGCTTCGGTTCCTGTGGCTTCCAGGCAGAGAACTGAAGTATCAGGAAACTCTGACTCTGAGGCAGTCTTAATGGCAGGAGTTCCCCACAACTGTGAACTCCACAAGTCCAGTCACTGTAGCAGCCCTTCTGGTAATGAAGAAGGAAAACTGCTGGAATGGTTTCATTAAAGTGTCTTGTGGTTAGTCAGAAGTTTATAAAAGCATTGTATTTTTGCTTATATTTCTGTTTGTGATGTAACAGAATTTTTTCAGTTGGTCACAACATTTCTGGTTGGTTCTCCCCACCCTATACTATAGCCCACATCATTTAATGGGGTTGAGAATAACATGTTGCTTGTCTTTGCATACCACAAATACAAGGTGTGAAAGCTGATACAGCATGGATGAACAGGACTTGTTAGGATATTTTTTATGGGAAAATAGGTACCCAGACAGTCACAGAAAGGTTTTCAGGGTATGCTTTTACCACACATTTCCCCATGGCTTTTAGAAATCTTCTAAGCCAGCTAAAGCCACCTGGATCATTTGAGTCTGTAAACTAATGCGTCTCCTGTCTACACAAGACTTCAAAAAACCCCAGTTCCTGTCTGTGTACAAAAGCAGTATTGGACTGATGTTAACTCCACTTGATTGGCTCATCAGGGATTAAGACCTGCAGATTGTTTTAGTACATCATGTCAGCTGCTAACACAAACCTTCAATTACGTGTGTTCAGTTTTGCAATGAGGGCTGGTCTAACTAGGAGGTAGATAAAGCAAAGCATTTTGTGAGAGAATGAAGACTCAAGAGGCCCTCTTGCCTATAGCCTGCATACTTTCACTACCTGCTGTAATTCACCTCAACAGCGGGTCTCTATTTATGTGTGTTACAAAGACACAAAGGAAGCTGCTGTGGGAAAAATCTTTCTTTCCTGCCAGGGACTCTGGTAATCCCACTCCGTACTGCAGTTTACAAGCCACGTGTATGTTGTGCCTTGCTCCAGTGTTTGAAGTATCCATAACTTGCTGTAGGAACAATTTGCATAAGATTGACATTCCCCTGTCAACAGGGGAACTCTGAAATGTTTGTAATACTTACCAAAGTAATAAAGGTCTTCCTGAATAAGTGATACTGTGCATGCCAGAACTAAGTAATGGACTCAAATATTTGTGCCTAGTGTTCTTTGTAGCCTGCTGAGTGGGGATGGAAATTTTCTCCTGGTAGTGTTAAAAGTAAACTGTCATGAGGGTCTGCTGTGAGCTGCCCAATGACTGGGATGTCAGACAGGATTCCACTGGTTTTCCCTGTGTGGATGCAGTGCATGTGCATTTCCCTTTGTTACATAGATCAGTGTGAGTCAATTCCTATTTGATATGGAAGCTTGGGGAAACTCTTCGTAGTAGCTTCTGTATAATACATGCTAAGGTACCGTGTACAGCATTGCTGCATATCAGGCATATATGCTACATTAACTTGAGACTACTTCACAAACCATAATAAAAACTTCTCTCCCACAGATGAAAATAACGGTGGAGTCAGCAACCATTGCCACATATTTTTCTGGAACAGCATGTGTCCAATTCATATGTGTGATGCAGCTTTCAGAAAGATGTCTGTAGTTCAGTACTATAATTTATCTTTTGGGCAGGAGTAAGGAGTTCAGCTCAATTACAGTTGCTCTTTGGTGCATTGTTCTCACAGCTAGCCAGGGCCCTGGCACACGGGGGAAACACTGTACCCAGCACTTGTCCTCAGCCCCGTGCTAGCAGCCTGCCCCAAATCAGTCATTCGGCCATGTTAATCGATCCTGAGCAGTGCTGAATGCTGCCTCACGTTTCTGGCATCACACATGAGCTCTGCAGGCTAGTATGCACTTCTGTGCAGTGTCATACATACATCAGGCCATTGTTTCCAAGTGCCTGTCCAGCCTCCACTGACCTGTGGTTGCAAATTTTACCCTCTCTTTTCTTTACTTTTTCCATCTTGTTTCCCTGAAGCTGCAGTCGGAACATTGTGTTACCAGCTTGAATCCTGACTGGATGAGATCAGTCTGGAGAGGATTAAACCTGTAGTCTGAGTCCCAGTCATGTAAAGAAAAAGCTGGTGGGAGCAGGTGATTTTGTAAAAAGCTAATTCTTACAGAGGGTATTCTTTGGGAGTCCATCACCGAAGTCACTCAGTTTGGCCTGCTTGTCCCCCCTCATACTCCTGTGATGCAGAACAAATTTCAAGCCTTTGGATCTTAGATTATGTACAATAGTGAACCTTTAACCAAAAAAACCATGCTCAGGTTCACAGTAATTAAAAGGGAAAGCCAGCACTTGTTTGGCCAGTACCTTAGGATGTGGCCATAAAGCTGCTTCAGCTGCACAGAGTACTGTCAAGCCACCAGCTTTTGGGACACCCTGGTTCTGCAGCCTGATACTATTCTGCCAGGAATGTGGTCTTCAAAGATAGATTGGACTGTGTAAATTCTTCAAACCTTGAGATAAAGAGTCCATTAACTTTGGTGAGAAATAACTCTAAGTAGGTGGTAGGTTCACACACAGGTGGCAATGTGTGAGTAATTTCTTTCATTTGACTGTAAGATGCATGAACAAAGAAGATCTTTGGATAAAGATACAAACTGATGTGGATGCCAGATGAACTTTGACTGAACTTAAGGCTGAACCACATTTTTAAAAATAAATAAATTACCCAGGATAAGGAGAGACAATAGCAGATGCTGGAACCATCTGTTCCTGGACAGCTCTAATAGAAAACTCCTTCTAGTCTATTGCATGTTTCTTTCTCCATTAGATAGTAGTGTTCTCCCTGTGAATGTGGTCTGCCTGTGGTAGGATATGAACAACAGCAGCCTTGATTTCCAGGTGAGTTATCCTCAATCTCAGAACTTCCATATGCAGCCTAGCTTCTGCAGCATTTGAAATAATGCATATAATCAAGTGATTGAGTTAAGCACTCCATCCTAACCTTAAGGCATGTATCACAATCACTATCAAATGAACTTTAAGGATGAGCTGTACTCCTCCATGTAATTTGTTACAGATGTGAGGGAATCCCTAATTTCCCAAAGAATGGTCACTGCAGATTAGATGTTGTCTGAATGAGGTAAACAGACTGCACTTAACCCTTACGGCAGAGATTTGGTTTTAATTTGGGCAAAAACATGATTTAAAGTCATCACTATTCCACCTTTTAAACTTTTCCTACTCCCCATATAATTTTTTAGAATAGGTCCTAAATTGGAAAACAGAATCATAGTATTCCAGGGACTATACAAAATTACAGACTACTTTCTATATTTGGGATAGGATTAGTAGGTATTGGTCACCATTCAGATACAGTATTGACTTTCATGAGAGATCAATTTTTTGAGACCCATCCAGTGGAATAATGATACTTAGTGATTTTTAATATGGAAATACATTGTTTGCAGGACAATGTCTATGTCATGGATGAGTTGCTGAATCCTGCTAGCAAATCAGTCAAGTATCAGTGGGAGTCAGATGAGTTTCTATTGCCACTCAACATTTTTTAGAAACTCACGGGTCAGCGGGATGTTCACGAGGGAATTATTTGTTCCAGCAGTCATTTTTTTTTCCTAATACAGAGTCTGAGATGTACTTTTGGGGAACTGTTTATGATAAACTTATTTGAATATATGTAAGGAAGGAAGGCTCTGAGGACATTTGAATCCTGTGCCTCTGGCAGCTTGAAGGAGCAGAGGGACTGTGTGGGTTGTTCTCTCTGGACCTGTGGTTTTTTTTAGTAGAACCTCACACCAAACATTCAGTTCTTCTGGGAGGTGTGTGTATCGCTTCACCAAGCGTGGCTTTCCAAAGGGTTTGAACTTTAACACCAGGGGCACTTGCATGTCTCAGGAGGAGGTAATCTGTATAGACAAAACTTTGGGAAACACTTCTAAGTGACAGCTGCATGTTCCCTGAGAGTGCTGTTGTACCAAGAAATCTGTAATCTAGTCTAGAAGTCTGCACAATCAAATTGTTTTGACAGAGCTGAGTGGGCAGGTAATAATTCTAAATTTTCCAGTATTTTTGGATAGGAGACAAAGTTTTAAGGTTTTAATCCTGATTTGAACAAGATGTTAAAAATCTAATTTCAAGCAGATAACATAGTAATTATGAGTTATTTATCTTTCTGCTTTCCTACAGGGAGGGAGTAATGTAGGACATAAATAGGACACCTCTAGAAAAATAACTTTATGGGGACACAGTCATGTGCTTCCTTCTTACTGATCCTTAATTTAGAGATTTCTGGAATAGGATTCCACACTGTATGTTGAGATCCACTCAGTAGCATGAGAGAATTCTGAAAATGTGTAACATTTAAATGGGTTAATTATGATTTTTTTACATCCTTTCTCAATACAGGCATCAATTCACTCACTGATGGGTAGAACTCGGTAAATATCTTTTATTTGAAGAATGTTAAAATTTATGAATAATAATAAAATGAGACCATAACTGAAAAAAAACTGAATAAAACAGGAAAGAACAACAAAATAGAGAAGGAAAAGTGAGTAATGAAGTCAAGGCTCCTTCACATATGCATTATCCTCTCCATTGTGGCTTGATCCAGGGCCCATTCAACAGGTTCTCCTGAATTTCATATCATAGAATCATGGAATGGTTTGTGTTGGGAGGGTCCTTGAAGATGATCAAGTTCTAACCCCCTGTCATGGGCAGGGACACCTTTCACCAGATCAGATTGCTCAGAGGCCCATCCAGCCTGGCTTTGAACACTGCCAGGGATGGAGCAGCCACAGCTTCTCTGGGCAACCTGTGTCAGCACCTCGAGACCCCCACAGTAAAGAATTTCTTCCTAATATCCAGCCTAAACCTGTCCTCTGTTAGTTTAAAGTCATTACCCCTTGTTTTGTCTTGATCCTCCGCACACTGTGGAGATCCTTCTCTTCTGGACCTGAACTTCAGCTGATACATTATTTCTTGTGAGTGCAAAGATATTAGCTAGCTATCTATACAGTATTTGTTTACTTACATACATATGTCATTAATGTTACATTACATTGATAGGATAATAAAATTTTTTCATGCACCACTTTGCTTTTGAGCCATGGGGAAGCCATGAATGTTGTTTAACTCAAACAGAAACTGTTGCAGTGTATTCTGATGCTTACTTGAGAAAACAGTTATTTTTAAATCTTTCTTAAAGAAAGATGCCCATTTCAGTGACCTTACTTGTACAATGCTCACAATACTTATGTTTTTGTTTGAAGAGCCTTGTAGAAATGCAAAGCACTTCTTAAGTGCAAAGTACTGTTTGTAATAGGAAATTTTTTTTCCACTCCCAAACCTAAACTCTTCCCAGAAAATTATTTAGGCAGGCTGTGCTGTAACTTTCTGTAGTGTTTAAATGAGAATAATATTTCATTGCTTCATTTGGCACATAAGATACAGTCTTTGTGTATAGAAACCCACAAAATAGAGGGAAACACTGCAGTTTGTGTTATTAAATTACTACATATAATAAGCATGCATTTTTTTCATTGTTAGCAAGGGCTCTGAGATGCTGTTTTGACATAAAGCAACAAAAATTGAGAGATTTTGTGCTTTGTCGTACAGGTTTCATACTTTGTGAGTCACAATTTATAAACATTGTGGAATATTTATTACTGTCCTGATAGAAAAGAACTGAGGATCCGTTGTATCAATATATGTCAGAAGCACATGAATACTCAAATATTCCTGTTCAAATGAATGATAAAGATTCCTTCTTTTTCATAGTTACAGTTTTACATTTTCAAAATAAAATGTAAAATACTGTGGAGATGCAATTTCTTCAATTTTCGGAAATGCATATTTCCAAAGAGCTATATTGGTCGATGCTCTGATTTGTTTACATGTCTGTAGCAAGGAGACAATTGGAAATTATGAAATCACTGCTTTACAGGTAGCCAACACCCTTGGCTGTGTGGATTTTGGCTGAGATGGTGAGGAGTGCTGCAACCCAAATGTGGTTCCACTGCCAACTCCATCAATGCTTCATACTGAGAATGGGTAATTAGTTTTCATTAAACACTTTAGCTGACACTAAAAAATATGAGTACTGCTACAGAACACTATTTGCAGGACCTATGTTGACATTTTGGTGCAATGTGCATAAAAATGAATTTTATGTTCACATGGTGTCATGGGTAAAACAGTGTCTGAATCACCTGCTTTTGAAAATTTACTTACTGCAGTCATGGTACTGGAATAAGACATGAAAGAGAAAGCTGAATGCAATTATTTTAAAAATCTTCATTTTGTAAGTTAGTTCAGTATAACACTAGTCTTTTGTTTTAAGCCTATTGGAAATTAATTTTCATTTGTATTTTAAATGTATTTGTATGTTGCCCTGTACAGTGGCAATCTGCATTTGATTTTGCCGTTTAATTCATATTACAGTAGTCTATAGAATAACATTAGAGTAAATTTTAAGAAAACTAAAGGAATATGGAGATTGTAGAAGGAGCATTTATTAGGCTATTGTTGTGTATGGAGAAAATGCATGCTTCCTTCTATTATTAAATTAAGCATCTCTGGGCAGTAATTGAGACTTGTTGAACTCTGGTGTGAACTCGGAGCTATAGATAATATTCTAAATTGTGATTTCCTGGTTTTTGTCTTATGAGTAGTTCTAAGTAAATTAGTAAAGATTTAATCTTATTTTTTAAAGAAGAAAATGTTAAATTAATAGGTTGATTCATCTACTTATTAGTTGTTTGGGTCTTAATGTAAATTTTAACTTTGTGAAAGGGAAATATAAGCCATTACTCTCTATGAGATTGAAAATTCCTAAATTACTGAAAATTTGGAAAATTCTTACCTTTTGAAGTGTCCATGCTATAAGAATTGAAGAAGAAAAAGCCTCATTAAAACCTGTAGCAGAGTCAATTTTTTGTCCTTGATGTTTGAGGCATGGAAATTCTGTGCTGGGACTTCCTATGATCCATTTATGGCCACATTCAAGTCCCAGTTGTAAAGGAGAAGAGGAGGCCCATTGGCTGTTTGAAACTGTCATGTCTCTGTTGATTTCAGTTTGAATAATTTCTAACTGCAAATCTGCCCCAGGCTCTTTCTGTAAAGACCCTTATGTGTTATTTTCTTTGAGAGGCAAAAAAGACCCGTGCCCAGAAAACAGCATTATCACTTTAGGATATTAAAGTGTAGTGGCACTTTGGTAGCAAGAGAAAGGAAGATGGCCTGCCAACTAAAGCAGGATGCAATTTCTTTCCACCCTCTTAAATAGTCTTATGATGTCCTCTTTGTTAGCCTGCCTCTGTTGTATTGAATTAGTCTTCTCCACATTACTTTAAATTCCAAATATAGAAATACTGTTGGTGCTCATAAGGCCGAGTGAACCAGAAAAAGATTACACTTGTAGCCGTGGGACTTAAAAAGAAAAAAAAAAATAAAAAGAAAGCTTGTGCTGTTTCACCTGTTAACTTAAGACATTTAGTAGATAGGCATGACCACTGAGAGGTCCTTTGGTGACACTTCAGAGACAGCTGCCTTGAAAAGTGGTGACAGAGATGGTGTGGAAACACGTGAGACTCTGACTCTGTTTTTGGCCTTAACTGTAGGGAGAGTGCACCAAATCGAAAGAACTCTGAAGTGATTCTTCTTCAGTTTGCTGTCCTGATGCTTCCCATTCCCTATGTCCTGCAGGAAGGGAGTGCCTCTTTTTTGTTGTTGTCCTGTTGTTGTTGTTTCCCTCCCCAGCTCTCCACCTACCCCACAGAACCAAGTGTTACTCAGTGGAATTCACCTTGCTGAAGAGCAAGACTTTTCAAGGCTCCTGGCCTGCTGCACAAACACAGGCTGCTTGTGTTGTTTTGGCTAACAGTTCAAGTATCCCAGCAAGTCCTACTTAATAAGCTATCTGATAAGGCTTGATTGTGCTTCACTGTGTTTAAATTTCTTGGGGAACTGTTTAGATGATGAAAGTGCTCCAGTTCCTGCATTTGTGTAAAACTCCAAAATTATAAAACACAGCCTTTAGTGTCTCAAGGTCTCAGATGATTGAAATACCAAAAGGATTTGCATATTGAAGTAATTTACTCAGTATCTCAATATTGGCATAAATGGTACGTTATGTAAATAATGCCTGTCTATGCTTTGCTTTCTGAGTTAAGTTTTATTGGTGTGACTGTTAAATAGAATAGTCAGAAAGCAATTTCACAGCTCCTTGCGGTGCCAGAACCTACAGAAGCAAAAGGTCATATGTAGATCATGTTGTTATTATATTGGCAACAGAGAATTGTGTGTTGTATTTTTGAGAGATTCTTCCGATTTGTTGAGCTTTAAACAGTATTGTCAAATTGTAGGTGATGCTATTTCTTTTTGGCATTATATTTCCATTAAATAATATCTTTTGAAAACGATGTGTCCCCACAGACTGACAGTATCTTTACATTCATCTGGGTAAAAAATCTGCATTAAATCTTAACTGATCCTGGGTAAGTAGTGAAGTATTCTTTTTGTTATTATGCAGTGACTTTCTCCTATCTAATTGCTTATCCTTACAAATTATAAAATACAAGCTTCCATTATGTACTTGGCCTGAGCCTTAATTTTTCAGAGCTATTACTTAAAGGAAAAAAAATTCAAGCAACAGTCTATGCTGTGACAAATAAGCAATTCCAAAGGAGGTTACAGGAAACTTGCTGAAGTTAACATGTTTCAGACCTTCAAAATGCTATGCTTCTGCACACATTGCTTTACCTCACATTGAAGATATCCAGATGTAGTTCTAGTGATAGCATTATTGTAGCTGTGTTTGTTTAGCTTCTTCATTTACATTTAGCTCTTCCTTTCCCTTCTGCCCTGGCATTATTTTCACTATTCACAGTGTTTTTACTTAAATTCATAATTTTGATAATTCCAACTGGGCAATTTACTTATCTGTTTCATTTACTTATGGCACTTCACTGTGAAACAGTTCTGCCTTCATTTCCTGTTTATTTTTAGTTGCTAATTTTCAGACTTTTTCGATTCCCTTGAGTTTCCTAAAATCCTGTTTGGTACAAACTAGGGTGGTCCAACTGGCAGCCCAAGGAACAGTTCCATCTGTCCTGCTGCATTTGCCAAGGAGGAACTAGGAAATGCCTGTAAGGGCATGCACTGCTTTCACAAGCACATGTTATCTCTTGCTCAGATACATAACCGTGCTTGAAGCCCAACTGTTGAGCCGTGTCCACCCAGTAAAGGAGATTGGCACTAGACATTCCTTTTCCCCAGCACAGCTACTTGTCTAGAGGTCTAGTTGTCCTTTCAACAATCTTCAAAAAGGATGATACAAGTGGGAGCTGCCACCTGTCCCTACAACAACTAGGCCACTGTCATTTTTCCTGGTTAGACTGATAAATTAATAGACAATCTGACAGGAAAACTGTGCTTAAGCCCTAGGACAGTAGAAGCTAGTTAGAATTTTAATATCAACTTCAACAAAGCTGATGTTACTGATTCATGGGATTATTTCAGGCTTTGCATCTGCCAAGTGTCCTCTGTCAAGTAGCTCTGTCTTTTTTCCTTAGGCAAGATGAGCATGATGATAATAACCAAGCACTGTGCATTGAAAGCACCCTAAGAACCAAGTATATTTTGTCAAATTGACAATATAATTTCAAAGGGTTTCACCTGGTTACTTTGAAGGAGTTTTTTTGTTGGAGAATCCTGTGCCTTCAGATGCAGATGGGTGCCTCACTTGAAATCAATGAATCTGCCAACATGCAATTTCTCATAAGAAATTATCTCAAAAGCTGAACTGATCCCGTGCACTCCATTATGTTGTACAATAATTGCCTTTTTGTAGCAAAATGAGCCCAAATAAGCATGAGGTCTAACCAGTGCCTCATAAACCAGCACCTCATCTATTTGATGTGTATTCTATTTCTATTAAAAAGTATTTATAATGTTGAGCAAGAATGGGGCAGACTACAGCTTGGTAAAAAGCTGAAATAAGCAATCAGAAGTGATTTACCCCAATGTAAAATGTATATTTACAGTTACCATGTATCATTGTGTGATGACAATAGAGTTCTGTGGTTTTATTAATCTTATTCAATATTCTGTAGCACGTAGAGGTATCAAGAGCATATAGCAAAAAACCCCTCCCTAATATTCAATCTTAGTTTTATACTTATTCCTTTTAGCATCCTGCTTTCCTTTTAAATTGTAGAGAAACACGAGATTAATGTTCATAACTTACCTCTTTCCAGCTGTTATACAGCAGCACAACTGCCCTAGTCACTCTGTGCTCATTTATTTTAAAATATTTATTCTATTTATTGTCCTTCTCTGGTCTGCAGTGTTCCCCATTATACTAGGCATCTCCAATTTTGGTTAAAAACACCCCTTGTTTCTGATACAGATCATCTCCCCAGGGCTTTTTTTTTTTTTTTTTTCTTTTTTTTGGTCTTGATTAATCTCCTATGTTTTCTGTGTCCTCTTTGCCTGTTCTTTCTTATTGTCTAATCTTTATGCTATCTGTGGCTATAGTGTTTTCCCCAAGTCTTTCTTTCCTTTGCCTTCTTTTCTCCTTTCATGCTCAGCTCTCTTTTTCCCAGTGATTCATCCTTTGGTGTTCACCCCCTCCTTCTTCCCATATTCTTCAGTCTGATGGCTCCCTTCTGTTTCTGCTCTATTCACTTTACCGCACTGTCCTACACCCCTTCCTTTGCCTTCCCTAATGTTGTGTTACATTTGGAGATGACTGGGATGACAGAAAAGTGGAAGGGAAGACAACAGCTGAAGTAATTTAGGCATATGCCAACTTTCAGAGAAAAGTTTTGTTCAGGAATAAATAACTCAATTGAAGCATCTAACAGAAACAGCAACAAACCTACTGATTTCTTATGGGTAACTATTCATTAGTGAAGCTGAATTTTACTTGATGATTACAGTCAGTGATATTGTAGAAGGACTACATGATGGCATACTTAAAAAGAGATGAAGTTTAAGTGAGGCAAAATATAGTTATAGTTATTAAGTATATCTAGTAAATAGTTGCAGGGTTCATATCTTTACAAGTGTTCATGGAGACAAAAATGGAGTATAAGTCACTGGAGGATAAAAGAGGCTGGTGAAAGAAATAAATACATAAATCAGATGAGGAAACTACACATGATATATGAAGAGATGATGAATCAGACACAATAAAGACTTGCAGCAAGTCTTTGGAGCTGGTTGAAAACCAGAAAAAGTACCACAGAACTGAGAACAAGCAGTTCTGTTAGTTCTGATAATTCTGTTATCCAGAATGGAAAAAACAGGAGCAGTAGAAATGGCAGCAGAACCAGTTTACTGGGTACCAGACACACACTATTAATTAAAGCAATTGCAAGAGGGTGCAAAGCTTTATGGATAAGACAATGAAGTCTTAGGAAGCCTATGGGTTTGAAAAGGGGTATATTTCATACCGGTAAATTCCTCCTTGTTTGGCTTGCAGAAAGTATTCAGCTAGAGGAATTTAGGTCATAGTTATCCATTGAACAGTGGTTTGTAAACATTTTTGCATCTTACTGTGATACAAAGGTTGGGCCTAGATTTTTCTATTTGTATTCGTGTTTTCTAACAAAAATTTATTCTCAGAGTTCTTACCCTGATTTAATGAAATCACGACCACAGGCAGAATTTAGTCAGTCACTGGCATTGCTGGAGTAACAGTCCTATAAAAGAATCACAAGCTTTTCAATTGCAGTATGTGCAAGGACTCAATTTCCAAAATAAAAGATCATTTTAGTAGCTTTGTCAGAAATTCCAAAATCCTGGTCACCCCTCATTGGCTCACAAAGATTATGATTGGGTGGTGGGTATTATAATAGTCTGCTGCTTCCTGTAAACCAATGAATCCTCTGTAGTATCTCACATTCTTCTCAGTGAGCAATCAGATAGCATAACCTTTGTTGCTGGAACTTTTTTTTTTGCTTATAAACCACATTTCCTGGAAGGCTTATGTTACAAAATGGTATCACACATCTGAGTACCATAAGTTTTGTTCAATTAAAATGACAGAGGCATATCCCTAATTAAAATACCAACAAGGCGTGCAAAATTTTACAGAAGTTAGATTAGGGGTGGCCAGCATGGCTTGACCAAAGGCAAATATTCACCAAGGGCCAATTGTGCACGACTGATCCTGCAGCCTTCAAGGGTGGATTAACTGCATCAGTGAACAAGGGAAGAGCTATTGATGTCATCTCTCTGGACTTCTCCAACATTCTTGTGTCTAAATTGTGAAAGACATTAATTTGATGGAAGGACTATTAGACAGATAAGAGTCAGTCAGTCAGTGGCTCAGTGTCCAAATGGAAACCAGCAATGAGTGGTGTCCCTCAATGATCTCTACTGGCACCAATACTGTTTAGTATCTTAGCTGTGTCCATGGTGTTTGCATATAAAGGACAAAGAGCAAGAAATGGTTTATCTGCTAATTGTTTTCAACTGTTGTCTGAAGGAAGAGAAAAAATAAAATAGATGAAAATGTTTTCGTTATTCAGAACCAAAGGAATATTTTGTCTGAGACTAGATTGCATGTTACAAGTTCATTACAGGAGTGTTATTTTGACATGTGAATTAATAATTTTTATAACAATTTAGAGACAATAAGGGAGAAAGAACAGGCAACACTGTACTTTGAATAGCTGTGGGCACTCAATGTCCAATTTTACCAATTGTGGTAGGCATTAATTTTCTCAGTATCAGAGTGAACCATATATGTATATCCCTTATTACTATAATGCATATACCTAAGCAATTTGCATGACATTTTAATCTGTTCAAGTCAATAGCCACTTAATAGAAAAGAAAAAAAACTTTGCTTAGCTTCTAAGCCATGAGGTGCTTGGGGGAAATAGGACTGAGAGTGGTTATAACAGCCCTTCATTTTCCATGTTATTCTGTCCCCTTACTTGCTGTGAATTAACTTTTCCTTGAGGGCATATAGGGAGTGAAATTTACTCCAGCAGTGTAGTAATCTTTTTTTGCAGATAATGAAGTCAGAGAAAATGAGCACTATGTAGACTCTTCCTTTTTGCTTGAAGTATTGATTCTATTACATAGTCATAGTTGTAGGAAAGAAATGAAGGGGATTCTCTCTCCCAAGTGAAGCACATGTCTCACTGAGCCAAGTCTGAGATTTTGTTCTTTGTAAAGAAGCAGAGAGAATGTCTATTTATGGTATTTTGCAGCTACACTGAAGGGAATGTTCTCTTCAGATTATGTTGAGTGGCTCCACAGTATACAATGTTTGTGGTCCCTCTGTTGAGACAAGAGCCATGTAAGCTACATTTACGTAGATTGGACCTTAAGAATCTGATTCTCAGACATGAAGACAGTTCTTCATGAGTTTAATATTCTGGGAATTCAGGACTCTTTGTAATATTTTCTCCTGTCTGAGTCACATAGTTACTAAATCAGTTGCTGGTTGTGCTTTTCAAGTTAAGTTCTATGAGGAAATGACATGTAATTGCAGGTGTCCAAAAGAGACAGTTGAAATCCATTCTGTATCTCCAAAGTTATTCAAGGTATAAGTAAAACGAAAAATGTTTTAGTTTTATGTTCTGGTGCAACAGATTTTAATGGAGGGCAAAGACTTAAGGATTCATCTGCTTCCCAACTAAACATGCTTTAGAAAAGCAGAGACTCTTCTCCTGGCTACTTCTGAACTGACACGAAAGCTGGGGGCATTTCAGTCCTTTTGGGTTCCTGTAGCTCTACATCCTAGTTCCTAGCATGCATCTGTTGTTTATAGGAATATCAAGCAAATTCTGGGCAATAAATTAATTTTAATTAATTCAGGAATCCTTTATCTTACTAGCCTTGTTGAGCAGTAGGGTGTTTTGTCCCAGAGGGCACAGTGTCGGTCATTCAGGCAAGCCTGTCTATCCGTATATGGAGCTGTTTTGCTCCAGTTAAATATACCTCAGTTGAGCTGACAACACAGCATAGCTTTGTGGTTGCATAATCAATGTTTTCCCCTTTTGCTTTGTTTGTGACCTCTAGCCAAACCCTGCTTTGAGTAACTAATTTCCATTAGTTAGTGGGATTTTCTATGAAATTGCTGCTATATCAAATGAGTTTCCTGCAAGCAAGAAATAATTTATTTTGTGAAATGAGATCTTTTCTATACCCCCCACAGAAATAGCTGTGTACTTGAAAGACTGAGAGCAAATCCTGTTTTGTCATGAATGTCTGCTGCTCAGAATGCAGGAGACTTTAGGCCTGATTGCTCATATGGTTTGAGGTGCTTATAGAGCTTGAAGCTTATCAAGCTTGAAGTGTGAAAAGCAGAGATCTTCTTGACTTATGTCACTGTTGTAAGAATTCAGCTCTTCTGGCAGACTTCAGAGGCAGAACAGTTCCAACAGAGCAGTCTTCCATTGCATGAGTGAGACTTGGCTTTCTCTTCCCTCACTTTTCTCCTGACATAGGCTGCTCCCTCAAGGGCTAGAGTGCTGTTTCTTCCCTCAGGATCTCCTCTTATTCAGCTCAACAGGGACTTTTAAATTCACATTCAGAAAAGAAGACTAATCTTTGATTTTGCTTCATTTCAGGGTACTGTCTGCCGTTTGGAGGAAATGAGGCAGAAGTCTAATGACAATATCCTTCTTCAAAGCCTATGCCTTAATTGTTCTCTAAACACTATACTTCCTGACTATTGAATGAAGTAGGGATCCCAAATAAATTCATGTTAAAAAAAAAAGAAAAAAAAAAGAAGAAAAAAAAGAAGAAGTAGATTCTTTGTCCTTACAGGAAGCAATTAAAGATTGTACAGGTGAAGTTAATGCTGATCTGTTTGAAACTTTGAGTAAGACTTTGCAGCATGTGTCATATTTTATCTAGATTTTAATCTATCCATCCTATCTGACAAAGTAGAATGTAGTAAATCCTATCTGACAAGGTAGAATGTAGCAAAGGAAATTAAGACCTTCCTGAAAAACAGAATTTTTCTTAGGTGGAGGTACAAAGGCATATCTTTGTATTAAATAGAGATTTTACAGACCTGTGGCGAAGGCTTTTGTATGTCTTCAGATGGAGTATTTGGCAACAGCCGTAAGCTGTCATCTCCTTTGTGGTTTGACCACAGTGTGGAGAAGACTCATGCAGTTCAGCAGTGCCTTTCCCAACAGGATACCTACAGCAGAGGAATCTTAAAAATTGAGAACTGTGTGTCTTGTTCCAGGATCTTGTGGGAAGGAGTTGTGCTTAGTAATACTAAGTTGGAATTAGTAGTACTAATTAATAATTTTCACACTTTTCCCAGCAGTTTGCCCCTTCTGCTTTTCTCCTGTCAAGTCTTCCCATACACTTTTCAGTCACTTGTTTTATGAGCACTGCATCTTCCAACCCAAGTGATTCTTTTTCTGAGCTGTGTGTATAACAAGAACATTGAGAACACAGAAGGACTGTTTGCCTCTTTTCTGTTCCAGTGCCATAATTGTTTCTGGCAGCCATGAGGAACTGTTGCAAGGAGAAGCTCTGTTCAGTCTGGAAGACAAAATGTGAAAACAGGCTCTGTAATTAATGTTGCTTGATACCCTCTAGCAAGCTTTCATTGAGCAGGTGCAAACTCCTGATTTTTCTCAGAGAAGTTTAGAGCATGTCTGCACAGGTTGAGACTGCATAGTGACAGTGAAAAGGATCCTGCCAAATTTTAAGTCCTGTCTTGAAAGAAGGAAGATTGAAGTCCTCCACAGTGAAACTGCTATAATAACTTTTTAACACAGGCAGAAGTGTATAATGCAGCTACTTTATTAGTTCTTTTAAAGAAATGGGGTAAAGCCATTAAATTGAAGTGTGTAACCACACACAGATTTAGAAGACTCCTAGAGGCAGCATTATTTGCCTGACATCACAGAAAGTTCCAGATTCACCTGTAGAGCACAACTTCCTAGGGAAAAAACTCAACCTTTTAGGGGGAACCAGAGTTGTCGCTGAAAGTTTTTAACACTATCTGACAGTCTGCATGAAATAAAGGTTGTAAGACAAGCTAAAGCCTAGCTGACACTTGGTCTCATTTTAGGAAAGAAATCAAAAAGGAGTGACTTACCCTGCTGTTCAGTTAATGCAACTGTAAATGACTTCTTGCATAGCAATGGGACCACTTTGCTTTCCTTGAAACATCTTTGGCAGTTCATAGTGTGGTCAGCTTCAGTATCTGCAGAGAATGTGTTAGATATCGAGCATATCTTGACTTCCTCTTTCCTCAAGTAGTCACGTAGCACTTAAATGATTTGTTAATCCCTTCATGGCTAGTGACTGCTCTGAAAGCTTTGATAGCCAGGTTTATTGAGGAATGGTACAGGAGAATTTCAGAGGGAACAGAAGAGAAAGCCCCTGCCTATCTGATGGGCAGAATGGCTGGGAAGAATAAAAGACAAATTAACAACCTAACATCTTCTGCTGGCCATTCTGAAACCACACTGTCATTGAAGAAGAGACAACAAACAAGAGCCCTGCCTAAGGCAGGCTGAATTGTCAAGACCACTACCTCATCTTCTATTTCTTCTGGGAACAGTGCTGCAGTACAGTAGCCCTAAAATGTATGAAGGGTGGGAAATGAAAACTACTGAACTCTTTGCCACGTCATGACCCAGGTTTTTTCATCACACCCATGCAAATTGCATCCAAATGTTTATTGTAATCTCCTTTGGCTCAGAGTATTCCTTTTCCCTATAGTGTCATATTCTTTGCTCTCTGAACTCCAGGTTCCGTCAGCTCAGTGTGCAACTGTTTCAGGGAGTAATTAGAAAGGTATGTGCTCATTACTACCATGTAAATTAGATCACAGCTCACTCTCCAGATAATTCATAATCAGGCACCTCCCTTTCTCAGGTCCTAAAGGCAAGGTATCCTTTTAAATTGTCTGTCATTAGTAAGTTGATTTAGTTTCTGTTTGATTTTGATATGTTTTTAGTGAATTAAACACTCTTAATTTGAAGAGAGATTTTAACTGTGTGCTACAGTGTGGAATGAAAGCCAGATTCTGGTGACTAGCAGCAGCAGCAATCTGAATTACCGACGTATACATTTAATATCTCTCTTGAGAGCAGGAAAGTTCTTCAAATGTTAAAACTGGCTTAATAAATTTAAATTCATATGAGTGGTGACAATTCTTTGGCTAATAATGTTAGCCTGATCACTTCCAATTTAATCTGGAATATTTAGAATAGTTGTTAATAGTATGTTGATTACCAAGATTTGCAAACCAAATGGTTTGCATCCTGACACCTTAGAACTGACTAGATCAATATTCTCAGCTTCATGCAAACAAATATATTTTCATCAAGCAAATTATTATGTTCTTTCACATACCTGGTTTTGCTTGTTGCACTAAGAATTAGCAAAATGCTTGGGTATTTTTCTTCTCTGTTTCTACAAAAGCTCTTAAGGAGGCATAATATTTTTTTTTCCTAAAAATGCTACTTCATGATCACTTTTACTAGGAATGAAGAAGAAAGAAAAAATGAATGAAAAATATAAAAAATAAAGGGAGCACTGGTATTGGGTTGCAGAAAGCTGAGTTTCAAATTCCTGCTCTGACATTAAAATAAGGACACTGACAACTGATGCCTTTTGGCTGTTCTGGACTCTGTCTTCCCTGCTTTTATGTGGGGAAACTTTGAAACTTCTGGGGTTAACTCTAATGTGGGGAAGAAATATTTCTGAGATTTCAAAATTTAAGAGGAAAAGAACTGCTTACCACCCAGATACAATGTCAAGAAATAGCATGAAGCAAAACAATTGTCACCAACAATCATTCAAAGTAATTTCTTGTTCAGGTTTGACACTTCAAGTTCTTACCCACAAAATAAGTTATTGATAGGATGGTCTTTCTCATTCCTTTAAACAAATGGATCTATTTAGTTTAATGGTAATGGAGTCCTTAGGAATAAGAAATGGAATTTAACATGAAAACTTTTAGGTAGTGCAGCCAGTACATTAGGCTTTCATCTCTTTTTTTCCTTAGACCCATCTGTTTTCTTTCTGTGTCATTTGAAGACCTGGTATCTCTGTACCTGAATATGCGCTGAACATGTCTGTCTATCTCTTTGCAGAGAGAAATAATCAGCACTCCTCTCACTGCCATTTGATTCTGGTGGTTTATATTAATGTCAAGGCCTTCAGTAACTTCTACAGGGTTAGAAGTTATTCTAACTTATTCTCCTGCCCTTTTCTTATGTAGCCAAACCCAACTTTTCCTTTCTTTACAAAGCAATTGTACACCTTTCTTAAAGACACAATCACATTTAATATTTAGTCTCCTAAAATAGTTGATTTGTATTTTATTCCTTTAAATTTTGTATTTCCTTGTATTTTACTGTCCAGAGGAAAAAGATTGTGATACCTGCCCCAATTTTAATGAAATAACCCAACAATACACTGGTGTTAGGTATAGTAAGAGAAAAGTAATGCTTAGTGTGTTTATAAACCTTAATTGTGTATGTGATAAGGATTATGTGCTGGGTGATATCAGGATTTCAGACTAGCTGTCTCCAAGGGAAAAATACATTTTTCAAGTTTATAGTAGCAGCAACATGGCAAATGCTGCCAAGTCAAGAAGTCTTGTTAAATGCAGTCAGGACCAGAGATGCGTAAATGAAACCTGCACATCTAACACAATGTAAAAGTACCCAAATACCTGTATAAATAAGCAAGTGTAACCACTGGCAGAAATCTTGGTGGGGAAGCATGCATGTTTTTCAGCCTAAATAAGCTGATATGTTTGGCCATGGCCATGCAGCAGGATGTCTTCTTGTAGGTGGCTTAAAGTGAGCTTGGACATCTCTGCACTTCAGTCTTTTGTAGAATCCTTTCTGTAATGTAAATTAGCAGTGGCATACCACCCTTAAATCTTCTGCTATTGCTGTGTAAAAAATCATGCATTAGAAGATTACATTCAGAAAAGGTATAGTAAATAAATACTGATAAAACAAAGTATAATTTATTGTGTATTTTCATCAGCAATCGGGAACACTTTAAAAAACAGAGTTAATGAGATGCAGAAACTGCTGGATGAGACTATTCTCATGAGCCCCTGAAAAGGCATAGCTATCAGAAAGCTTCTAGCTTGCAGGATTCTATACATTTTCAGTTACCAGAGAGAGGCAAAATCAAATTCAACTGCTGAGAGTGATAGCTTTTGACATCCAAAAGTTTTGAAGCTTCTTCCCTTTAAGACAATATTTTTCTGATCACTCTATGTTGTTAAAAATATTTTATAGTAGGGTTGGTCATTGCTAATTACTTTGAGAACCAATTTTTTGTGTCTTATAATGCCATACATGATTTATGTCACAGTCTTTAGTTAGTTACTTAAGACTGCTTAGTTCCAAAATGCCTTTTAAGAAATATGACAGAGACTATCATCTTCTGACAGGCAGCATGTGTCATTGAAATAGAGGCAGTCATACAATAGTTTAAAAGAGGAGTGCCACAGCTGAACAAGCAGCTTTTATGTTCTTTTTTTTTTTGTTGGACGCCCTCCGGGAGTAAGGGGTAAGTTTAGTTTATTGTCTTAGTTTAGCTTTCAGTTTAGTGCTAAACTAAATTTTTCTGGCAGCAAGCTTGAATAGGACCTTAGTAAGATAATCTTCCTGAAAACACAGTAGAACAAATGCAGTCAGACGTGGCCTTACACAACATGTAATAGACACAAAATGCTTTGTACACTCTCTTTGTTTTAGTAAATGAGTGTGCACGTACCTGTACCTGTATGACTGCATGTATAAAACTAGATTTATATGTGGGGGTACTCATGTGTATGAAAAGAACCAATAATATACTGATGGATTAATATGCATCAGAAATAACTACACTGAAATCAAAGTAGTGTAAAGCAGTGTGAGAAGTGAATCACACCTCCTCTAGATAAAGAGTGTTGATCAAATTTGGTTTTACTGTGAAATATATAGTGTACAAATGCTGGCATATACGCACACAATCTGTATTAAAAGAACTGTGTTAGAGTTCTCAAATCCCAAAGTCAAATCATAGGACTTAATGTATTAGCATGACCTGTCCAGCTTGATTTGAGCTCTTGTGTATGCACCATGTTTAATTACGTGACCTCCAACTTTGTGTTCAACAGTGCTTGGAGCAGACAAACACATCCTAACACATCCACATGACTTTGCTGCCATGGGCAGGCTCACGGGATTGCATATTGCTGGAGTTCCAGAGTTCCACCTGTGACAAAATCACGTTTTCAGCTGTGTTCTTCTTTAGGTATAATAATCTTGAATGGAACGCCTGCTTTGTGCATATGTGTTCCTGTACTGTTTGAAACTGGATTGGATCTAGGTCCAGTCATTGGAACAAATAAGTCAGGCTCTTTTTGTTGTTTTGAACCCCCATGGAAACACAGAGCGGGAGTTGCCTTAGTGGAATGCAGGCTGGGAAAAGGCAAACATATATAAATAAACAGAAGGAATTAGGACAAGAACAAGAGAGGTGTGGACAGTGGGCATAACAGAGCTTCAATAAGGGATAAGGAATGAGCAAAAACCTGGGAGGTTTTGATGGAGTAAACTTGGTCCCTCATCCCTCATTGTGTTCACATTTAATTATGAGATTACACTATTTTCCCACAGAATTCCTACCTCATGCAGGATGCACTTAATGAGCAGCTATTAAATACATTGCTTTGCCCTTATCATTCATGGCTCCAAGCCCTACTTGTTACAGACTTTTCAAATACTTGTTCAAACATAGAATTATTAATTTTTTTCTGAGATTTTTGTAAGGCCTCTGTCACTCTTAGCTTTTTAAGTAGGGTTGTACCAACAATTCTAATTCCAGCGTTTTCTAAATTTTCAGTGCTTTGAGTCATAATCTCAATATATCAATTTTGGTTGTGTATAATTACACATATGCATTTATGTATATATGTATGTATATATATGATATAGTGTGAGCAACAGACTGATGTGTGTTACTGAAGGACAGAAAGCTGCTTTAAATTTCATTTTATAAGGACAGAAAATTACATGAGGGCATGAAGAACTCTGGAAATGACTGGCAATAAAAGAAAGCAAGCTATTCCTTACTAATTTTAACCATTGCGTTACATTATGTAGTACTGCAGCAGATTAGTCATCACACTGAAAGGTTGATGAAAATAATAGTGAAAAGCACTTGGCAGACTTTGAATATCTATGAGGGAATCCAATAGAAGTGACAAATGACTTCTGGCATTTAAAGGTGAAATGGAAAAACTACAGCCAGAAAACCTGACATTTCTGACTCTTTTACGGTTGTTTTTTGTTTGGTTGGGTTTTTTTGCTTGGAATTTTTAAAAATTCCTGATTGCAATATGTTGATAACAGTGCAAGTTCTAGGAGTCTGTTCAGAAATTAGGTAGAGTACAAGGATATCAGTTATAGTAAAGTAGTTCTGTGATTTTAATTAATTTTAGGTAGTGTAGTCTAGAGAGTCCATTGGAGAAATAAGCAAGATGAAGTTCTTGCTGGAATGGCTAGGAATGTGATATCTGAGGGAAGGAAGCTGGCGATTCCGAAATCTCATCAGTATATTGGGACAAACTTCTCCCTAGATGTATATAATATCTGACAATAGTCTCTATGCTTCCTTGAAAAAACTTACACTGATTTTTCAGCAGAGGTCTGCAACAGCATTTTGCAGGGCTGACATAAAATTATTGACTGGCTCAAATTGATGGAATCCATGTTATGCATCATGCAGTTAAGAAGAAAGAAGTGAAGAAGAGAGTTTGTGCTTATTTTCTTTCTTTTAGAAATAAAATAGTTTCAACAGATATGAATAATACATTTCTAGACAATTACTGCTATGTGTCCTAGGCAACTGCCTAGGACATTACCTGATTACATTATCTGATATGCCTTTATTGTTTCACATGTGCAACACACATTTAGGTTTACCTGTTAGGACCTTCAATGGGGCTAAATATTACAGGAACAAATAAAACAAAGCATATGAATGGTGAAGTAGATGAAACTTGTACATGAATACATTATTGCTGGACAGGTCAAAATAATATATCTCAATTTTTTTCCAAAATGTATGACTAGTATGTGTATAGTAACAGTAACAATCATTTTTAAGTGACCTGATATAAAATGAAGATAAAGTTTATTTAACATTTTCATTGTGTGATGAAACGGCAATACAGGTATTTTTGTTAGGTTAGGTTTAATAACAAGTTATAAATGTTAATGTTTATGAAGCAGAAAAGATGAGGGGCAAAATTTATCTAAAATTTCCCTTTTTCAGTAAGATCCTAAGGCAAATGTAAATTGTATGCATTTTAATAAACAGGTGGTCCAGTGCTTCATAATGTGATATGTTAATTTATTGTTTGTACATATTAACCATGTCACATCAACAACTATTTACTTGATCTTTTAGTATTCAAAGTGCTGTGCTGTTGAAGATGTTGATCATCAGTATGTTCAGCAAAGTTGAACTTGTTGAACAAAGTTGAACAAAGTTGAATAAAGTTGAACAAAGGGCTGCAGTTTCACAGTTGGTGTAAACCAGTTTAAATCTATTCTGCTATCGTCCCACCACTTTTCCACTCCAGGCAATGGGTTATAATGCCTTTCTTCTTCTGCCACCAACATTCAGGCAGCTGGTGTAATTGGTTAGATCAAAAAGCTGATCTGCCTGAAAACTAATTAATTAATTTTTATAGTTTTCAACTGAATACAGTCAATCCATCTGATCCAGTGCGGGCACAAAAGTGGGGCCAAGGGCTTAATGAAATGGAGAGAACTTTCCCTTTTGGTGAAAACGTGCCCATGGATTGTGAAAGAAACTAGCTATGAAACTGTGCCTGAATTGTGATCAACAGCATGGTCTACAGAGGATGGAGAAATAAAAAATGAACTAACAAGTTGTAAATGGGTACAGCATAATCAGGTCAAGTGTTGTAGGAAACCAAAAACTCTGTTTTAAAGTTAATGCCCTGTATCATGGAGTGAGGAGAGAGTATTTCTTATCTGTGGGCCTACTCCAGTTCTCTTCTGAGTTCATAGAAAAACTGTCATGTTTTTAATATAAGATGGGTCAATTTTATGTTTGAGCATGAGTCAAATTGAATAGCTGAAAGAAAAATAGTGACAAATTCACCAAGAAAGAAAAATCTTCACTGAATATCCATAAATCAGTGAAATGATTAAATATAGTTACTTGAAACTTAATGTATTAACAAAATATTTCATGAATTTGGAATGCAGTATGCCTTGGTGTTTAACAAAAATATTTTAAAGTTTATTTTATTTGGTTACTAATGATCACAAAAGTTACACAGAATTACTACTGTGTCCTGGTCAAATGCATGCTGTAATTGTCTTAAATTCTGATTTCTGATGCAAATGTTGGTTTTGATTTTCATTGATACTTGTTTTAAAATTAGTTCATTGGGCATAATAGAAGTACTTATTGAGACAAATGCAATATACATGGTATCACAGATATTTAATTTCTTCATTGAATATAGCTTCATGGATGTAAGGAGATTACAGTATTTATTTATCCCAGAAATTTGCAGCCTGCTTCTAACCATCAAATTTCCAGGAACATTGGAGAGGGCAGTAAAGAGACAAGGTAGCCACAGTGTTTTAAAAGATAAGGTATATATTTTTTTCAATATTGTATTTTCAGTATAGCTTTTATTATATTTTCAGTATAGCTGAGTGAGTAATTTGTTTTCCTGGAAAATATTCTTGAAATTAATATTAGGATTTTCTCTTTAGCTAGTTAGGTGAAGGCTAGTAGTTGTCTTGCTGTCCAAGTCATCTGCCTTTTTTCCTCTTGACCTTAATCCCACTTCCCAAGGATATTCATCTAATTCACATGGCCTTGCAGAATTAGATTTACAAAGTCCTCTCGCCTTCTAAGTTGCTTTTCTCACATTCATTCGACTGTCCCCTGCCAACTAAGCCTTCTGTCCTCCACCCATCCCTGTTTTGATTCATTTCCCTCATGCCGTGTGCCTAAATATTGCCCAACCCATGTGGAAAGTCCTTAATTCTTGTCAAGACAGGGTCATGACTAGCCCACCCAGGAAGATCAGAACCATGGCTCTGAAACTGGGAACAAGGCTTGCCCACTTTATAGTATAAAAGCCATTATTCCCTCATGCTCATCCAGGCCTTTGGGTTAGCAGACAGTTGGAGCAGAGGCACAGAAGGCATGTGTTAGGAGAGATGGGATACACTGGGAAACAGCAACAGATTTATCAGGGACACACGGGGGATGATGCAAGGGGTGAGTGGGGTAGTGAGACTATGCAAGAGCAGTAAACTGATGTTAGAGGTATGGGAAAGGAAGGGTCAGTGGGTGAACTGTGCAGGGGAAAGAGGTCTTGGTTAAGTTGGCCAGTATGCTTTCCCTTAGTTAAGTCTCGGCATTTGTAGGAGCTGAAGAAACAAGCTTGGCAGAGGACCAGCAGGCCACCTACTCCAGCTTTCTTACCCCATGGGGGAGGCATGAATTGAAAAGAATTACTGAGCAGACTGAGGCTATGCAGGGTTTAGTTGTGGAACAGGCCCACCCTCAGTTCTGTGATGCCTTTGGCCACCTCCATCCAAGACTTTGATGAGTGTTGTCCTTGGTCCACTGGATTCTTTAACTGCACAGCCTAATAGTCCATTGGCCAATTCACGGCCTGTAGGATACTTGGAGAATTAGGCTAGTGAATAATAAGGGGAACAAATCAAGTGCCTTGGGGATTTGAAAAACTGAAAACTGACCACACAAGAATTTTGAGGAAAGGCAACTTTTTGAGGATGGTATCGACAAGCAGCAGGACTTGAATAAATACTAGAAAACTCCATTAATCCCAGCTGTGCCTTCACTAGATGACAGTGGACATATGGTATGAATATAATTACCATCTGTAATACCAACCTCTATTTTGCATACCTGAGTCTAGTTTCTGGGATCTCTTTAGAATCTGTTCCAGCCCAGCCTCAAGATACGCTTGAGACAAGCACAGTTCTCTAATAGCTGACATCTTTTTTAGTGCTTTCCAGGCAGCAGCCAGTTCTGACTATTCTGCTACTCTATTTATCTGTTCTCAGGTACGCAAAGTATGTTATGCATAGCAGGTTTATTTCTTAGGCACATTTTACTAGACAACAACTTCTGTGGCTTATCCTCACCAGAGCCTGAAAATATCATCCACCAAATACTATTGTTCACAGCACTTGATGGGCCTGATGCTCTTAGAGATCTTTTCCAGCCTTGATTGTGTGATTATGTCCCTTCCAACCCAAACCATTCTGTCATCCTATGACTTATGGTAGATTGCTAAACACCTATTTTCTAGTAGAGAATTGAAAGAGGCAATGGTCATGCTGAGGAAGGTGTCCTGATCTGTTAACTTAAATGTCTTTGGATTACATCACACAGGCCAAACTTTGTGGCTACTAACATATATGTTGTTTTACAGATATTTCTGTTTTTACCTGAGAGAAGGCATGTAAAGTTTGGGAAACATTCAGATCTATGTCCTCAGTAGTTTTCTTAGGTGGGCTTCAGTTCTGTGGTATGAGAAGTCTAATTTCTGAAGTCTGGTCATCACAGTTTTGTACACAAAGCTGCAAAGTTCTGGTTCAAAGGCAGTTATCTCATTCCAATCAGGCTCTGCTATTTATTCCTTTCCAGAGTGTTGTGTCCTGTGACATCTGGCCAAGTAGAGTGAGTTCCTGTGACACCCTTTGAAGACCTTTGCCTTTCTAATGATTGTCATGAAGTGTGGAATTAACTGGACCACGTGGCCCTAAATATTTGGCTCACCTACATGGTATTTGTGACCTGAAATAATCAGGGAAATGGCTTATTTGGCTAGGAAGTGGCTAACCTCAGTTTGCTGTCATTGTTATTTGACAGACTCCTTCATGGGCCTTAATTTTGGTCATTTTATCTGTGCTTTGTGTGGAGGATCTTCATAGGAGTTTATTAGAAGTGTATTTCAAGAAACTTCCTAAGAGAATGACACCATGTACACCAGAGATCTGGTTGTTTCATCTCAGAGCTCACTATCTAATCCACGCAGCTCATATGGAATTACTACAGGGAATGAACAGCAGGAACCAAAGGATGACAGGGATCTATGCAGGAACTGTACATTGTACAGATGTAAAGAAAGGCTAGGGAGAAGAGAGAGTGTTTACAGCTCTGCTCACAGGTAGAATACATGAAAGATGAATGTATCAAGGGAAAAATAAAATGCTTTCAGAGGAGCCTATAGAATAAATTTCCTTACTAATTAGGAGAAATCCTATTGCTTCTACTCATTATAGAGAAAAAGTGAACCAAACTATTTAATATACTTTGAGACACCATTTCTATGGACAAAAATTAAGATAAATGTTTATTTGGCTCCATTGTAAACAAATGGCCTTATTCCTCTACAAACTATGGCAAGACATAAACTGACAGTACCGTGTTTTTGGTATCAGTAAATGCTGTAATAATGTTTTAGTCATGTCCCTGAAAACTTGGATCTCTGAAACACTGGCATTTAAATACAAAGCAAATGGTTTCTTTGAAATACAGCATATATTTTTGTGGATGATATGTTGGAATTAAAATCTGTTCTTTCTGTGAATGAGGACCTTCAGCACCATAATTATCCAACTGTGATAATACAGTTTTAGTCTTGAGTCCAAATCAGAGCATTTGTACCCAGGTGTTTCCAGTGTGCAACATGGTGCTAACTACAACAGTTTAATCTAAAAGCACTGAAAAAGGAAAAAAATAAAAAGAGAGAGAGAAGATTTTAATACCTTAACTTTATGTTGTCAAGCCTTCTATGATGCAGTTGTCCAAATACAATACAATTGTCCAAACAAAGCAGAATATTAAATACAAAGATTTAAATATAGCCAGAGACACTACTGCCAAACAGCAAATATAATTTATGTCCAAAATAAGTATTTACATACACAATATATGCCTGTGTATGCCTTTGAACATAATTTTGCAGCCCTGCTGTGTCTTGTCTATGATATTAACCAGTGATATATAGACACAGGAATGGCTCTTTGTGTGAATTATGACTTTGTATGGCATTGTCTTATCCTCTTCATAACTACTGGTATTTTGGAGCTTTCTATGAGGGAGGTAGGAATGGTTTTCTGAATGTGCTCAACAATTTTAATTCACGTTAGACAAGTTGGCACAAAATTATGTACAACCTCTGAGCTCAAATAGAATTTTACACATTTCAAATACTGAAATAAAATATGTATGGAGACCTACCCAAGTAGATGAAGGGTAGACTTCAGCAACACATGCTATATGTACCAAAATACGGAAGAAATCCAGTGCCCAGTTTCTGTTCTTCATCTTGGAAAAGTTACTTGACTAGTCCCTAAGAAAGAGCAAATTTACATTTTAAGATGGATTTACTGCACCAAATGTTTTCAGGTGACAAGTGACACTCATTTGTAAATGTAGCGGCTGAGATTGTTAAATATGTTTACTTGACATAAGAGGTGGTAGGAGAGAAGTATTAGTATGTCTCGACTGTTACCAATATATTTTTAATGCAGTTGTGAAAGGAGAGGCTAATCAAATGTAATTTTTATCGTATTGATGTTTTCTGGTGAGAGGAAATCATTCAACAAATGTGTAAATATTGTAATGGAAGGAAATGGGGAGAGGGTAACTTTTGATATTTGCCTCTGTGACAAATTTGAAGTAAATAAGGTGTTTAGAAACATGACAACTCATGTAAAATCCATCATGTTTGCTCAAAAACATTTTAATGAAATGTAATACTTCATTGTAAGACAAGCAGGAAAAGTCTTGTGATTTTTGTTTGCATTTAAACACTAAACCATATTTTCTGTATTCTTAACTTTTCTAGTTTGATTCCTTATTCTTTGTCTGGTGATACTTACCTGGAAAAGGTGTTGGTGTTTTATTATCATTATATTTAATGCATTAATGATTTCAGTGTTTTATAGTATTCTGTAATAACTGGGATTTTAAAAAACATAATATTTGCTTATAAGAGGTATCAGTGGAAGAATCTATTTCAGAAAATAAATTAAAGGATATGTCAGCTGTACCATTTCTTACAGTCACATATAAAGATTTTTTATAGGCTGTTGGAAATACAGAACTAAAATACATAAACAATCAATAAAATATGGAACATACCATGAACATCAGTGAAACTCTGTAAAATGTTAGAATCAATTATTTTTTTGCAACTTGGTGCGACTTTTGCTTTGGAAATCATGCATCACTTTTCTAGTTTTGACTGAAATAAGGACCACCCTGAAGCCAAGCTTAATTGCAATAAATCCCTTAGGAGGCTCTACTGGTCACTTTCTTGTAAATTTGGCAGTGAAAAAGACATAACAAAATATGCAAATTAGAGATGAAATAAATTTTACATTAAGACAAACTTTTAATTTGGGGTATTGAATTAATTCATCATTGACAACTGATTATTTTAGGAGACAGAAAATTACTTAAAAATAGTTCTGTAAAATTGCCAGGGAACATGGTAATAGGAGATGCAGGGTTTCTCCACACCAAACTTTAGTAGTTTTTTCATAATGAAACACTTCTGGAGAGACAAATACTGTTAGTAATATAAACACATTAATATTTACCAACAAGCATGACTCTCTTCTTCTGTTCCTTGTGTTGATAAAGGAGAGCCTCTATGAATAATTACCTTGTAGGGAAAAAATTATCTCAGTATGTTTACTGTCCTCTATTCAGAAGAGTTTTGAAAGCTGAGCCAATCACTGTCAGGCCAATAACTGTGTAGATTATCACTTGATACAGAGTGTGATGTTAATCTCTGTTGGATGCCTTTATAACTAATAATTGGAGTTTGCAAAAATATTATTAAAAGTATGACATCACTCTGACTAAATGTCATGGAGATGTTGGTAATAAATCATTCCAACTTTTTGTATGAGTTTATCAGTGTGAAAAAAGGGTTCTTTAGTTGCTGCTACATACTGTTGTTCCATAAAAAAGAAGCAAATTGTGAAAGCATTAAATGTTAACAGGAAAGTATTTTTAAAATGAACTTTGCATTTTGTTTCCTTATGTCAGCACAATTTGGTAGATCTACATATCTTTCACTGATCATATATGCATTTTGTTTTTCTTTTTTTTTGTCATGCCAAGGAGATGAAACAAGGTTTTCCTCTGCCTTTACTGCTCACAAAGCAGTAAAGTAGCAGGAAACTTGAAAGAATGCATGAAAATGACAAAAAACACTCAGTTTAGGTGTTTGGATCTTGTTTTGACCCTCAGAAATGTCCAAAAGATGTAGAAATTCATGTTTTTCGTAGCTCAGTAGCAAGAGAATATACCCATGCTGCTTTCAGCTTGCAATGTGGACTTACTGTAGTTTCTTATTCCTTCCCTTGCTCATCTTTCATAAGTGTGTCATGGTTCATGACAACATTCTTACCTGTTGTTTGACAGTTCAGTTAGAATAATTTTCCTTTGATAGTCCACCAAACCCTTTCCAAAAACATGTGTGAGATATTTAAATGAATATTCCATGTAAAAGTATTTAAGGTAGGTATTCCAGAGTACTTTCAGTGTTTTTTGGCTGTGGCTGGATGCTGTGTTTTTCTGCTATGTGCTTTGTCATATTTTGCATGGCACCATTTTTAATGGCAACGTTCACCTGCACATTTGCTTGCTTATAAAGTGCAGGTTTTGCTTAGATTCTTGATCTGTCTCCCACATGGTCACCAAGGAAAAAACAGTGTCTGTACATGATTACTCCTGTTAACTATTAAAAGGATTTAGTAGTTCAAGAAGTAAGAAGAAATACAGTTGGAAGAAACAAAGACAATTGTATTTTGCATGTTGTCATGTACACATCTGAAATAACTGCATGATAAATATTTTTTTTGATGAAATACCTCTTGAAGTGCCGAACACGGTAGAATGGTCCTAGGAACAAGCTGCTGGAACAGATACAGTCCTGGTCAGTGTGGTAATGGTCCTGGGTGTGAAGAGTGATAACTGTTAAGGTTCTAGGCCTACAACATGACAAGTTGCTGCCTACTTGTCAGAGACAGATAGACAGTAGTGGCCAGCTTTGAAACGTCCCTAAGAGACAGTATAGCCTGCTTTAGGAGTTTGAATTATAAAATGCCCTTGAATTCTCTGATTAATACTTTCAGTACAGGAACCTTTCGAAGCAAACCCTCCTGTTTACTCTAGTGACTTCCCATTCAAGTATAGGACTATCTGATTCCAAATCACTTCACAGAAAGAAAATCACAACTGCACTCAATCAGACATTGCCCTGGAGGAAGGTGTAATGTAAGGAGGTTGTACTGCTAGGGAGAGGTGATTGTGAGAATAATTCATCTCCTGAGATGTGTGGTAAAGGGTATGCTGAGATAACATGCATTTTGCAACTTACTGTTACAACAGCTTGCACTGATGATTTTTGTGATACTTCATGGCCTTAATAAAATAGCAGGATTTAGTTCTTAACCATGTTCTTGCCTTCACTTTACTTCAAAGCAAAGTGATACACATAGTGACATGTTCAAATTACTTAGAAGAACAACATCAACCCCATCAACAACCATAACTCCTGTCTATTTTTAATGTGTAAGAGAATGAGAACTGGTAATTATTTATTCTTATGTTTAAACTTAGTTTGGGAAAAAAAGAGTTATAGTTATACTGGAGTGATTTTTAAATTGTTACAATGTTTATGTTCACTGAAATCACAGGAGCATTTTCAGGCAAGTCATTAGGTTTTAGAATTTGCAGTCAGTTCATCCCTGGAGTACCCTGCATATGTCACTTTTTATTCTGGTGACAAAACATCATTTGGTAGTTTATGTCAGCAATAAGTTAAGTTCCTGTCTATTTGCACTGCACTGACTGGTAGCTGCTGTCCAGATAAACCTAGCAAAGGTATGAGGATGAGCTCTGCTCCTTAGCCAAATTAAAACTGGAAGTCAGTTTACTTGCCATCCCTACAGTTGCACTAGAACTTTAATGTATTAAAATGTAGACTTAGAAATAAAACTTAATTCAATGGATTTACCATTTGGACTCAAGGATCTGAGAGGAGTTTTCCAGCCTAAATGATTCCGTGATTCTATGAATCCTTTTGTTACTGGCTTCTTAAGGGTGAGCCTACTACATTGCCAAAAGCAAGGCGGTCAGATCAAGCAAATATTAAAATACCATCTTGCCACAGTTCAGATGAGTAAAAGCTGCCATTGAGGTAGGCAAAGATTCTCAGGAGAAGAGTGCAACTCAAGAAGTGGTGAGGAAGCCTGAAGGATTTCTGTCCATTGCACCATGTAGCATATAGTCACCTTCAGCTCCAGGCTTCTAATTCAGCTGGGCTCCCTGAGTTTGGACTTGCATCACCAAACCAGGAAGAATGCAACTATATTTTACTGAGGTAGAACATAAAACCAGAGGGTTTATACTAATATGTAAAGAGAATTAGATGAAAAATGTTCTATACCTCCATTCTTAGCTACCTGCACTTGTGACTGAGCACTGGAAGCTTCACAGCTTCTGTTCATTTCATTCTATTTTAAAACTTCACCTCAATAGACTATTTTTATATTCCGCTGTTTTTTGATAAAGTGAATAAAATCACAGGCTAAGAAATACTGATTTTAAAAAGTCATTAAATGTTGGATCCATGTCAGTTGGATCTGCATTAGCAGACTTGTATTTATTGGGAAGTGATTACTTGAACAATCCCATTATTTATTATTTCTGCATCATTAAAATGCTGACTAGCCTGCAATCTGCTTTCTTAGAAATTCTTATTATACAGTAATTCAGTCTGTTTATAACGTGTTTTCAATTTGCACTACATATTCTACTGTCAGAAAAATATGACATTTGGTTTTTTGGAAATATTTAAATCACAACAGCAAGCTACTGCACTGGAACTCTGTCTTTTGGAGACAAGGATGGGTTGGTGAAATTCTTCTTTCATAAATGGGACATTCAGAAGAATTCCCAATTGATTTCCATAACAGATGAGTTAAGTCAAAGTGAAGAACATGTGAAACTCCATTGTATTTTAGCAGCATTTGTAAAATGGAAGCAGCATCTAAAATGCTGATGAACAGTGTTCAAAACTGATCTAAATCAACATTTGTATTGCTTCGTTCATAAATTAAATGTATCTGTGTGACTCAGAATTTATCAAACTATTTTGCCATTTTAACATATGTGCTTTTCAAATATGTGTTATCAATTCTGGGAGTATTTTTTATAAGGCTAATTTTTGCTCACACTAATTTTCAATTGAAATATCTAAAGAATTCCTATTGCTTTGTATTGCAAAAGAGTCTGGTTTTTATAATGGTATATGGTTTCTTACAAACCTCATGCTAGCTAATAAATTAGGATGGGTAGCAACAGCATGCAATATTGGCAGTGTCATTAAAAAAAAGGCCTTAAAAATAGGTACCTGTAAACAAGGCCAAGGCTTGACTACTCTCCCGAAATCCCATCAGTTACTGTCACTGTTGTTGAAAACAGAACAGTGGGCTGGATGGACCTTTCCCTCACCCAGTGAGGCATTTATTTCCTTAGGGTCTTATGGTGTTATCTGCTCACTTTTGTTGCTACAAATACACTGTGCAGTGTATCTTACTTCATATATGGACAAATATAATTGTAATTCGAGATGCTGCTTGAGTGGACTTGCAATATCAGAGAATTTGCGTATGAAATGTCAGAAAGTGATTAATTAGCTTTGCATTACAAATAAGGTATCTTCTTGAATATGCAGCTTTTTGTGTGAATTTTTCCACTTAATTAAATTTACTCACACTCTTCACATGCTCTTCCTGTACATAGTGATGCTGACTCTGTAACTCTTCAGAAATTTCCAGTAAATTTGCTGGTTTAAACGTACTATGGAAGCTAGACAAAGCTCCTTTCTGAACTTAGGACATACTCTCCATCCCGTGTTTATTGTACAGCAATGCAAAATGCTACATTGCTGTCATGTGAAGTATTACCACTTGTTTTGCTATTACCTAGCCAGGAAACTATGTGGTAGGTTGCTGTTGTACAACACTGGGAGACTCCAGCCAAAATTCTCGGAACCCATACTTTGTGGATCTGACAATAGTGATTTTCCTTAGGACATTCAGTCATTTCCTTGTTAGTCCATGTAAAGAGCTCATCATCTCAACTGGTAGTTAGTTCTGAGGCGGTGTAACGCTGTCTCAGAGGCAAGATTTACTTTGCCAGTTTTTACCTCTGAGATTTCCACTACTGGGAATCATGTGGTGAGAGGGACAATGGAAATTCTCTGACGTACAAGCAGGTATCTATCTAAATTTCTATTTTCACACTGTGTATTCCTTTCTTGCTCTGACATTTTACTCCTTGCAGTTAATCTCACAGTCCTGAAGTCTCTGCCATGAAAGCTTCACTCTGCCAGGTTTTACTTCCTGACAGTATTCAGATAAATATATTTAAAATACTTACACCTGTAAAAAACAAAACAAACTCACTCAAATTGTTTATTTGTGGTAGCCTCACTAGTCCCATTTTCATCTGACTTTCTAATAGCCATTTATTTCAGAATTTTTCTTCAAATGTCTTAAAACATCAAAAATTTACTTTACACCAATGATGTGACAGGCTATTGTTCAAAGACTCACTAATAGTTCACAGAGTATTTTGGAGTAAATTTTCTTGATCCAAATAATTTACCTGACTGGAGCTTAAATCTATGAACTTTCCACATCTGAAACATGTCATTTTCTTGCAAAAATATCCCACACCAAGATTTTTTGTCATGTTAAATTAAATAGCGATACAAAGAAAGATAGGGAGAGAGCTGAACTGAAGTTACAATGCAAACCAAGAGTTCACAACACCATGCTAAAATATTTCTAGAAATATTGTCTTCTTTCGATGGACGTTTTAAGACTTTTCTCTAGTTTCTACATTTTTCAAGTAATAAATAGGAATTATATCCACTGAAAAGAGGCTTCTGGTGGTCAGTTTAATATTATGGGGGATAGTCAATTTATTGTCATACTTTTTAGGACACTATCATATTCATTTTCTGAAAAAAATCTTTATGGAATGTCTAAGAAGCTCAGAAATCTCTAAATCAGGAAGCTAATTCAGATGATTCTCTGTGCAGTTTTCAATGTCATAATCCTGATGTTTAGGGTCTTTTCAGGGACAGGATTGAAACAATTTTTAAATGTTGTAGAAAGCTTCCCATAGTGAGGTTTTGAACCCTGTTTACAGTTCCAGATTCAGTGAACTCCAGTTCAGTTTCTAGATGTAGCCAAAGCAGATGGGGAAGTCCTGCCCCTACCCCAAGACATAGTGAGAATCTACATTCATGATATCCAGCAGGAAGCTCTTTGCTGCTAACACCACCGTCTTCCCAAGGCAACAAAGAAATAGTACGTAGGCTTCAAATACAAAATCTATCTCTCCAGGCTGCCCTCACACACAGAAGTTCTAATTTCAGGTGTCTCATCAGAATCAATACCAAAGTAAGTCCCCTAATGCAGTGCTTTTGAAATTAGAAGGCCATATTCGGTTTCCCCATGAAAACATGCATCCTGTGGGACTGCATCCCTTTAGGAAACTGCTGATTGGATTTCATCAGACCTGTAAACTGGTGATGTTCATCATATGCAGTTTGTAACTTGTGCCTACAAAAGCAGGGGGGTTAATAGTGACCAAGCTCCAGGTTTGATTTGCCTGTTTGCATCTCCTTTCAAGTTTCTATGAAAGTTTGGTTCTTTACTTTGCTGCTTGTCTAAACTTTTAAGTGTTTTTGAAGCCAGCCACTGTTTAACAATTGCCACATTTCCTCCCACAGCCAGTTATGTTTCGCTTGTGGTTTAGCTAATCCATAAGATCTTAGTGTTTACTATGAGTTTGTCAAAGCATTAGTATTTGACTTACTAATATCTTTGAGAGTCAAAGAAAATCTCATTCATTTCCAAAACCGAGCGCTACTGCCGTAGAAACTCCCTAAGTGCTGGTAGATTCTCCATGGAGGGGCCTATGAAAAGAAAAAGAATAAGAAAGGGAAATATTGTTCTGGTCATAATAAATTTGGGTTTGGAACTAAAAAAAAATGAGGTGGAAAGAGAAGACATTCATGACTAATACTGAAGTAGAGCTTGTTTGTATGTAACATATTGGAGAAATTGTTTGAGAAGAGTTCATTCTAGTGAAAATATTACTTTTGTAATGCTGCCAAGATCAGTGTTTTCTCATTCATGAATCAGAGTTCTTTGCTCATTTGTGGTTGCTTTCTTCTCATCCTCTTTCCTTGCCTACTGTCCTTTCACAGCAAAAAGCCATCTACAGCTGCCTAGCTAAGCACTTGCTCAAGTATCAGTGTTGAGGTTTCTACAGAACAGGTCAGCTAGACCTGGTGTGCTCTTCTTATTTGTGTAGTCCACACAACTCTTCAGTTTTGTGTGGATACACTTGGGTTCTTTTGCAATTATTTAGTTCTACTGCAGAAGAACTTGTCTGTCTTCTGGTAAGAAGTGTGGAAAAGGTGTTGAAAGGCTGGGCCTTGCCACAGATGTGGGCGGTCCAGCACAAGCAAAAGCACAGTGTGGGCTTTAATTCCTGCCACCAGCTGCAAATTACATGTGGGATCAAAGACCAAGTGAATGTGTGCTTTAAAATCTGGAGGTGCTGGGCAAAAATATGGAGGTAACACAAGTGTAGGTGTCTCCCCGTTAGAAACTATTACGTAATGACTAGATATAATTTGGATTATGAAAATATTGGTCTGTCACTACAGCTATCCAAGGGTTACTTTTCTGAGATGGATTTACTGGTTCTACCTAATTCTGTTCATATGAAACCTGAAGAGGCCTGACAATTACATAGCTGTGGATGTTCTGTGCAGGAGAATATTGGCCATTTCATTATAACAAATCCAACTAAAACAAAATGATAGCTGGGGAAGGGGGGAGGGAGGTAGTGGAAAGGAAGGTATTATTCCTTACCACAAAACATTCCTCTCTCTTCCTTCCCTAAGCAAATTAACAGAGTAGGTTCTTTATGCATGCAGGCCTGTGCAGCAAAGTTACTGAAGCACTGACACAGAAGAAAATCATACAAGATACTGTACCTGGTTCCAGTAAAACTTGAGTGTGTGGGTGGCAGGGAGCTTAGTTCCATATGCTTTCCACCCCTCAGGCAGCTCCGCAACTTCTTCTTGTGGAGGTTTCTCCTCTTTCCTATGTGGCTTTGTGCAGTAGGCTTGCCTTTTCCTTGGTTGACGTTATTTACAGCATGTGTACAGTAAGTAGCCTTGTGCAGTTTGCTCATCCAAAAAGGCTGCATATAAATTGGACTTATGAACTCTGTAGGGTGGCATTATGAAGAATTATCTCAACTAAGAATAATCTTTCATTAGTTAAATAGGAGATGACATAGTCCTTGACTTTCTTCCCCCTGGACTTTTCAATATGTCCCATTCAGGAATCAGGAGCAAAGACAATGTTATTTTAGTTCTTTTTGGAATATATTTACTCACTCCCAATGTGTTCTGTTCTTGTTAAAGTGACCTGTGTTTACTCAGAAAGGAATATACCAATCACTAAAATAGTATATTTTCTGCTTTTATGTGAAGTAGGTTTTGGCAGCCTGAAAGAAAATTTTGAGACTAAAATCTGATCTCACAGTCTAAGTAATAGGTCGTGGCTTTAATGATTTACAAGCAGAATTACATACCTACTCCCTTTGCTTCTGAGTTTTTAAACTAAGGGTCATCATGAGGGCAAGTGGTATCTTGCTGAAACATAGACAAGTGTGACTGAACCATTAAATTTATACTTTTTTTTTTAAATCCTCTTGATTCATTAAGGGAGAAGAAAGCAGAATGAATGAAAGTGTAGATCAGAGCCAACACTTTCGTGTTTAGTATGGATCAGGTCTGGATAGCAAGATGAATGTTTTGAATGACTGTCAGGGAGTAGCAAGAGCAATTAATTAGCTCGATGTAATGCACATGTAAGTAATTTTTTTAATGATTGGAAGCCTTAAGTGTTTTGACCACTAACGTGGAGAGGTGCAAAAGCCTGTTTGATGACATAGAATGTGGATAAAGAAGACGAGGGGTTACGACATTTTGTATATATTTTTAATCTGGCAGTCATCATCAACAAGCATTCAGATTCTGTTGACACAGCAGTATTAAAGTTGTTTCAGCTTCAGTAACATGAGTTTGTTCTACATTTCAAGGGATTTAGCTAAAAATTGGTAATGAAAACATAATACATATTTCCATTTACCATTTTAGTCTGACTAATACAGGTCAAACAGCTTTGTATTTTATTGCCTTGAATATGTAGAATATATTACAGTGGGATATTTCATGGTTAAGGCAAAGTAATGTTTTTCAAATTGAAGACAATCACAACAAATTTTTATAATGTAAGTAGCATCAATAACTCTTGAATAGGCACAGATGTCAGTTGCTTCATTTACCAGATAGTTTAGCCAGGATATTCAAGTTAAATAACAATTTGGCTGACTTTGAGGAAACTATTTCATAAGTCCAAAGAACAAGTGTACAGTCTTCCTGTACACTTAGATACAAACGATAGAAATTATTTGAACATGTAAACAATATAGATTATATACTCTTCAATCATTTATTTTACTAGCAGATTTTTCACTTGCTGTCTAACTGGAATACCAATTTAAATACAGAATAATAAAAATATCAACCTCTGGTTTAATGGTGATACTAACTGTGAGTTACTAAGTCTGTTGTTTTAGCCCATTAAGCCTTTATATAGTTTAAATAGGCTTTATACTAAATATTTTGGAAATAATGAGAAAGTTTACAGATTTTGATCCTCTGTGCAAATCTGCTTGAGCGTTTTGTTTAGTCACAAAATAGAGTGCATTTGGTTGGTCCAAGTACCAGGCACATGAGTCCCAACTGGCCAATTTGTGTGGGACTGTGGGTCTTTCATCTACATACCTCATTCCTGGCCACTCTTCTTTCCCTTTATCCAATCCTCAGTGATCTGCTGCACACACATTCATTGCCCTGAGCAGACAAGTAGTCTTTTCTGTTTCTACCATAAATGCCACTCAATGAACCAGCCACTAGGTCATGCTCAAGTGCAATGGAATCTTGTTTTTCCCTCCCAAACATCTAGCATCACCTCCACCCTGACTTCAGATTCTATGAGGCCAATGAAATTCTTTCACAAATACTCTTACTGTGGTTGGTGTAAAGAAAATGTTTGTAGATTGAAATGTATTAACACTATAAACTTTTGTGGGAGCAGGATGTAGAGATAATTGTCAAATTTATCTTTTTTCCCCCTAAAACTTCTCTCATATTTTTAAAATTCCTTATTTTATCGCTGTGGAATTAAACAATACTGTAACAGGCCTCCTAAGATTCAGCCTTTCTGAAGCCACCTAAGGGATTGTATCACCAATATTTTCTTCTTCATGAGGACAGCAGCAATTGAAATATAAAATTCTTTGTCTTCATATGCTTTCATCAACAGTTCATTATCTATTTTCAAACTTTGTTTTATTAAATCTACTTTTTGAGGAGTGTATTTAAGAGAAAAATTAAATAATCATGAAGAGTATTGTCCATAAAAACAGGTTAAAATGTTTATCTTCCCACTTCTAGTGTCGATACAGATTTTAATTGGAAAAAAGTAATCAAGAAAATAAGTTACTACAATGCTGCGGAAGAAATTGCAGAAGCTTCTGGGAGATCTTCATGCAGAAGAAATTGCGGATTTTTTTGGGTGCACTTTTTGAGTCACTACTATGAAAAGAGTCTTTTAGATGGAGAAGATCATTTGACATAAAGCCATTAACTTCATGTGTGGTTTTCTAGCTTTTTCTACAGTCTTTATGAAAACTAGAGAAGAGTAATTTGCTTTTACATAAGAGTCTTTCTGATAGAAGACTGTTAAATTAGCATGATGATGCCTTAGCATTTTAAGCTTATTTGAAGTATGTTGCACATCTGAAATGACTGAGAATCATTGGCTTGAACAGACATTACCTAACCCTGCAAAGTCTGTATTTGTGGAATTTGATGAATATATGGAGAAATACATTGAGTGCAGCACTCTTTCCACTGGCTTAATCAGTCCTATGGAATTACCTCACCTTGATGGTTCTTCCTCTAGCAGCTTCCCTTTGAGAAATTTCCTTGCCTTCAGGCAATAGATCAATTGTGGCAATACCAATCTCTTCCAGTGACCGCTGCCTCACTTTGTAGGTTGTACCACTCATTTTAGTGGCCTATTTGCACTATGTGACTTGGGATGCAGTCTTGGGCACAGTAGAAAAGCTGCAAAGTCAGTTAAACTGTTCTTTGTTTAAGGCATGGTACAGAACTCTAAAGCTGTCGAACAGGGAGCCAAGAAACAAGGACTATCTAGCAAATTAGGTATAAAGCTTGGATTGGAATTTAAGTCTGTTGCATTGTGACTTTAGGTTCCTCTTACTGTGTCATCCTTTTTTTCTGAGTTCTAGCTAATCTTTATCAAACTATGTAATTGACATGCAGCTCCTGGGCCAATACATTGCAGAGTATCTGGAACTGAACCAAAGTACATTAGAAAGCAAAGTGAGAAAACTGTTAGGCAAAACGGTGAGTTAGTCATATTTTTTATATAGGTTGTGGAAAATGAAGCTTGTTGTTGGTATTTATCTTCCAAAAATTCCATAAAGGCCCTGCTGGTTGCTAGGAATCACTGTGGAATGAATATTTGTCTGACTGACAATAGTTGGTTGAGGAATGGCTGTGCAGAGTTGCTACTCTGGATATTTTACTGCTCTGTATTGGAGGCTGTAGGAAAGGACTTTAAGAACATTTGAGACTCACCCATTAAGGATGCTAAACACAGGATTACTGCGAAGGTGGTGCTGAGGAAAAGATCAAAGTGCTTAAAAGCCATCAGTTTCTGAGAAGGAGGATTAAACTGAGACCTGCAATAAAACTTATTGCCTGAGAGTTTTAAAAGGAGATGTGCTATGACATTAATTTAGTCATTACTTTTTAGCTTTGCATGATAACCAAAAGTTTATTAAATAACTCTAAAGAGACAAATTGTGGCTGGAGACTGTCTTGAAAGAAGGTACAGAATAACTTCAAAACTCTTAAACCCAGCAAATATTCCATAGGCATTCTTTTATTCTTAATTACACTGCTTTAATTCTGCTCAAGTTGGGATCAGGTTGAATCAAAATTTTGCCTGTGTTTTAAGTTTAATCGTAGTCTTATATAGGATCTCAAACTGGGGTAGGATAAATCATAGTGTGTAAGTGCCCATCTCTCTGAATCTACTAGAAATGGAGCTTTGCTTGTACATTTAGACCAGATGCAGTAATTAGAGTTAAATGAGATCAATGTAATTCATAATGCAATAACATATTTGTGTTGGCTATCAAAGGCTTGTTGCTATCACCTATTGGATTACAGTAGACCAGATCTCACACCTTAGATGCAGGATTTTTTGTGCTTTGTTGTATGTATGCTACTAAATGTATATCTGGTATTTAGTAAATACTGTCTGAGTCTGATAGCTCAGTAAACTGCTACTGTGTTACTAAGGCCTTTAGGTTTTAGTGCAAGCAAATTTGGATTGGAAAAAACATGTGCTTTATTTGCTCTTTCTACAGCATTTCCTAGGGCAAATTACGGTAAACATATCAAACTCAGTATTTAATTAGTAATGCCATTATTTTAGGAGCCTTGCTTAATGTGCTTTTTCACATCCTGGCAGCATCAACGTTAATTATGTTAATTTTTGCATTCAGTGCTCTCAAGCAACACGCAATAGGTTCTGTGGAAACAACAGATGTGTAGAGGTCAATCTTTTCACCACCTTACAAGTACTACAGGGTCCTCTAAATGCTTTGGCAGTGAACGTGAAAGAAAAAAATAGCTGATCCTGAAAATACCATTACCATTATTTATTTTGAAATTGACACTGCACAGTTTTTAGGCTAACACCCAGATTTAGCTGTGTATCTGAGATAATCCAACACATACACAAATCAGCCTAAAATGTCTTTTCCTTCATCTCTGTTATATCCATTTAATTTCTTGAAAAGGTGAAGAAAACATAGATCGAGAAAAAGAAATCAACTAAGGAATTTTGTTTATTATGATTGGACAGCTGCAGTTGGTCCACTAAGGATCACTTTATGTTTTATTTTGATTAAGAAGATACCAGTCTGCCAACCATAATTTGTACAATGCTGCTATTGCAGATGAAAATAGATGACCTTTTGCAGCTGACAGTGGTAGTAATTAAGGTGCCATTGCTGGGCAAGATATTCCATCTGTGACATAATCAGTAATGGGATTTTTGTTTTTACGTCTGCATATTGGTATGTTGCCAATTTAATCAGTTACTCTTTGCTGAGAGTTGCACTGTCCCCCATTAATATGAGTGAGGTTTAATTCTAGCCATATATTCAGTTAATCACATACTTAGTAAATGTTGGTGAATAATTTGTACAGGTGTTCAAAATTAACAATTTTGCTGAATCAGGGTTAAAATTTTATTTTTTACCACCTGTCTTACTTGGAGAATGAATATTTGTCCAAACAATATTTGTTTCTATTTTGTTAGGAAAATAAGGGTTCTCTTTTTTTTTTCAAATTTCCCTCTTCATATTCTTGGATCTGCAGTCTTTGCCCATGTGGCCATGTACCTTTCCTAGCCTTTGCACTGTCTTTTCATCCTGTATGAAGTCATGGACATCATACTAGTCTTCAGTTTGTTTCTTATTTTATGCCTGTTTTTCAATCTCAGAAGAATGATACAGAAGAAAATTATACAGTCCTGCCAAAATCATGGCTGCTGAATACAGCCGTTTTGCCTGTGGTTCTACCACTGAGTTTTTGCCTGTGGTTCTACCATTGAGTTTAAGTATGAAAGAGAAAAGCAGAATGCCATTCTATAGCCATCGTGTAGATTATGTCATGTATCTGGATTATGCAACTTTATCTTGTACTGGCAAATACTTTCACTCAAATGGATGCCTATACATCTACTGAATTAAAGAAAAAAGCAAGCAATACACTACTGGGTTCAAATAAGAAAGTAATATACTGGGTTTAATTTACAAAGGCCATATCTGCTGTTCCAGCACCTTTTACCCTTTTCTAACTTTCTCCAAATAACAGGAGCATGTGGGACAGAAGTGTTTCAGTGTCCATTTTTTTCTTTATGAAACAAATCTGAGTAGGAAAAAGAGCAGCACCTAGCCTCTCATGAAGGAGAAACAGGTAGCAACTTGGAGGGTTCGGGTTCTGGAGTTTGCCTGGATGGAGTTCAGGTTTATTAATTTTTGGGCCATGCTCCAAAAAGCCATTTAAATGTACATTGAGCATATGAAAAGCAATTGTTATTGGGGAAAAAAGGACAGTAGGATATGACAGGCATGGTGTGAGACTCTCTAATGGGCTTTACTAATTGTCAGCTCTAAGGTAATATTCTGTTGCTATAAAACAATGGTTTATAAAAAAGGCTCTGAAACATTTACAGAACAGAGGTGTAGCATTGATGCAATTCTATATCCAGGTCAATTGAGAGGTAAAGCAAAAATACTCTCAGAAATCAAGAGTTTCTGGATTTCTGCACTACCCTATAATATTCTCTAGGAAAGTATACTTTAAAATATCAGTTTTTAAGGTATCAGTAAAGTGCAATCAGTTGACTTTTACACCACTACTGAATTTAATGGAAGTTTTGCTTTTTTTAATGGGATTTAGACTTTACTGTTTCATCAATAATGATTTCTTTTTAACTAAATTTTAAAATACTTCTCAGTTGGTTTATTTTTTAAGTTTCTAAGTTTAGCAAAATTCACACTAAGAACTGTGAGTTTTGTATCACTGAATACCTAGAAAAGTAATAAAATTTTAAATTACTATTTAAAAGAATAATAGCGTGGGCTTCTGCTTCTATGTGTAGGATGCTAATTTTTTTCAAACTGCTAGACATATTCGTTACCTGAGATATTTCCAATCAAATATAAACCAGGGATGCATGTATTGGTGAATGAAACAAGAAAGAAACACATGACTTGCAAATCCCATAATACTTCTATTTCTAGAATTTCATACATCAGGCACTGGACTACATTCATTTCAACAGTGGATTTCAACCAAAGGGATCAAAGTTCAGAATTAAAACTACTACTTACTCCTGCTTTAATATTTCCTGTAGAAATACCCGAGGTTCTGTCTTCAGCACTGGCCAAGGCCATTTAGTGAGGAAGAAACTTAGGGGTGTCAGTAGCTCCACTGGTGTCCCTAAAGTCAAGCCTATGTTTGCTTCCTTAAGAGAACATGCTTCTAAGGCAATGCTGATATAATTAGATTTGGAATTTGGACAATTTAGATGTAGTCTGGTTTTGAGGTATTTGTACTACGAAACAGCCTGTTTCAGTACAACTCTTTAAAGCATACAGCTTGTACACAAGGCTTACCCTTATATTCCTGTTTCAGGGATAAGTGAAATGGAGCCATTGTCACTGTTGTCTCTGCAGAACTGCAGTGGAATGTAATTTTGCAAAGAAAAATACTGACATGATGAAGTCTATTTTTATTTGCCATGTGATTACAATTCTTCAGGTTCTGGGACAACATATTTCGCATCTCACTTGTACTTATTTTGTGAGATTATTTGCTGTGGTGCAAAAAACCCAGAGCTGACACAGCAATTAAAATCAGTAAAATGATAGCAGTTTTACAACAAATATCTGGGTCTAGGTTGCCAAGAAAGCACATATCCAAGAGATACCATGCAGTGGTGAGATTTTCAGCTGAGAGGGAAAGGCAGCTGTAGCTGAAAGCCTGCCAGGATGCTCTCTTCAAAGTACTGCACCTGTCCTTGCACAGACTGCTCTCCTTGGTTGCAACAATTGCAGGGAGCATGACAGACACAGTAATCTATTTTAAGTTTATGATCACATTCGTGCAACCCATCAGTTTTCAGAAGTGGTTGTGATTAAATAGGCCAAGCCCTGCCTTTCTTTAGATGTTTGTGCAGTTCAATGCAACTAATTTCAGTAGGGTTGTGAGGCAAGACCTGTGACATAACACAAAAAATACTCACATTACAGTCTTCCTTGCTTTTTCTTAGGAATATGCTGATTTCCTTCAATATTTTAATTTTAGTCTACTTGTGTAATTGAATTTCTGTGTTTTTTGAGTTTTGATGAAAGTATTTTGCAGTCTTCAGCTCTGTATCAAACTACTGGGAAAAAAAGGAGATGTCTGGATCTATACCTCAGCAATTTAAAACAATTATTTCATGCCATCACTGAATACAATCTTTAGTACTCAATCTGCAGTACTGACTGCTTTGGACAAGAACTCTGATTTTTTTTCCACATAATTTGGAAAGGGGAATCTGGTCAAAAACAGCATTTAAGAAGGAAGTCATGCTAGCTGTGATTGGAAGGGCAATGGAAGTGAAATAACATGTCAATAAGGCACTATTTACCAGAAATAATGTGTCATTTATTGTACTGTTTGTGTGGGAAAAAAAAATCATAAGACTGACCACAGTAATTTTTCATAGGTTTAGTGGAAACAGGGGGTTGAATTATCCATTATCAAGAGATTGATTGGGTTTTTTGGCTTTCAAGCAGCACTATGGTGATCTCTTCCTTTTCCTCTCTAATTATACCAATATTAAATGCTGATTATGTGCTGTCTGGATGCTGTACCAGGTTATGTAGTTGAAAAGCCGTGGTGTATCATGACAGGTTATTTCTTCATTGTGATGGCGTTGTGATTGTCCAAACAGGTTCCTTTCCTCCAAATAAAGTAGTATTGACTGCCACCAAGCATTCACAACAGGAGTTGTGAAAACTAAGTTAGATTCAATGAAACAACTCAAATAAAGTAAAAAAGAGGTTAAAGATACCTAGGGGGACTGAAATTCAGGTACTGGATTTGAGCACTGTACATTTCCCGTTTTGGGACCACATCTCTCAGCCAGCAAAACACTGAGAACAGTGGTTGGTGGTCATCAGAAAAAACCCAAAAGCCTTTTAATTGATCCCTACCAACAACCCAGAGCCATGTACATACTGAAAATATCTACACTTCTAAAACCTCAAATATGAGGAAAACCCAGGAATGAAGAGAGTGTTCCAGCTAGTTCCTGATTGCCATTAGATCTATTATCACTCATTATTGTCCACCCAGTCTTCACTGTGCATTTGACAATTCCTTTTTAGTATTCACAGAACCACATGCAAGAGTGAAAACCACAGATCACTAGGAAATTTATTAGGAAATTAGACTCTTGAATAAGAAATGTGATTCAAACAATCTTCTAGCAATATATTATCTTGACCTCTATATACTCTTGCCAATTTTATGACAGAGCAACATTAAATTGAGTGGGTGGTGTAAGCTAGGAAGGATTATACAGTCCAGAGGGAACAGATCCCATTACTGTTGTGTTCCAGATATTTCTAATTTAAGGGTTTTCATAGGACAATAGTTTTGAAATAGTACACACAGTACTTGTTTACAGGAGTTATTGGACCTCACTGAAACGTATGTTCAACTTTCCCTCTTTTTAAATATTTTTGTTTCTTCATCCCAGATTCTGTAAAGAGGCCCCAGATATGTGAAGTGAGTTATGCAGAGGGTATGTTGGAAGAGCCACATAGGGTCTGTAGGAAGTCCTCCATCTGAGGCCTTTCAGAGCAGGTTCTTCCACAGGAGAAGTATGGTGGGCTGTGGGAAACAGAGGATGGTGAAAGGGAGCTGGCAGACATATATTCACATGGAATATATTTAGCACATTCCAGTCCGTCCTCTGGGTTTCCCCAATAGCTTGAACCTCTGCATCTGACTCACTTGGTTTTATGACCTCTTATTCCTCCTCCTTTTTTGTGCTTTTGATATTCTTTCTCCTTCATCATGTCTTTGTCTGCCCACAAAATTTCTTTTTTTAATGTTCTTCCTCTTTCTACTAGCTGAAAGCAATGTGCTTTCCATCTACTGTTCCTATACCCTTCTCCTTTCCCCTTGCTCACTGCTGTTCCCTCTGCAGAGTCTCAGCATCTTAGTGTGGTAATGGGTAAGTTGTGCAGTGCTTTAATATTAAATGCCTTACCACATGGGTGCCAGCTGGTTCTTGGCTTATCTTAGTGTGATGATAAGTATTATAAACTGTAATGGGTTCCCCTTTGACATTCTGAGTTGAAGATATTCCCAGATTCCTTCCCTGCATTTCTGTCACCGTGCTTTTCTTGGAGTACTAAATAAACGGGTAGTCCTGCTCCACATTGGAACTGTGAGATGCATTTCAGAACACCATGCGTAATTATGTTTGTCATTCCACAACATTTGGCATACTGCTGCTGGTGGCCTACTTGATGACAAGTAACAGATTTTGTGAGAGGCCACACAATATACCATAAAATACTGAGCATCAACACTGGGCAATCAATCAAACGGGTTTAATAATACAAAGAGATTATTATTTGAGGAACACTAAGTGTTCTTAGGAGCCTATGCAGAGATGAAAGTGGTTTTGCAAGCTCCACTAGACCAACGAGGACTACTGTTTTAATAGAGGGGGGTAAAAGAACTTCTGAGTTAATATCTTATCAAGGTAAGTGGGTGAAACCCTAAATGAGGGGAGGAAGGATAAAAGAGGTTGGTCTAGTAATGAACACATCAAGCAGGCAAATTCAGGAGAGAACTTACACTTTCATTTATGCTTTGTAGCCAGTGCTGTGTGTTTGCTAAAAAAGACAGGGCCCAGGGAGGAAAATGTTTGGACTATATTCACTGTAGAAACAGTGTGGGAACTGAGAACTTCTTTTGTTAAACCTTTATTAAAGCAGGATAGAAATTAGTTGCAGTCTCTTAGCTAAGCTTCCATGCAACTAATGTAGCCCCCAAAGATATAATTTTTCAGGCAGCTAGCTGACTTTACAGCCAGCAAGACACTAATTTTGATCAAATTTATTTTATTTTCAAATTTATTTTCAAAGATTGTGCATTTTATAATAATTATGTGCTAAGAACAGCTTCTTACACTATGAAAGCTCACATGGCTCTTCCCAATAGATCATTTTACAAACTTGACTATGGTGCTATGTTTGGAGTTATATCTAAATTATGCAATGGGTCCTCTACTGCTATTTTTAGAGTGCTGTCTGTTCTCACACTTGTCTTAAGGTAAGCTTATAATATTCACAGTGCAGTCAATAACCTTTTTGTAAGATAGCATATGATTTTTGCCTGTGCAGGCAGTAAGTATTCGAGAGAAATTTTTAACCTGAAAGTTCAGAAAAAAACCCCATAATACATCAAACCACAAGAAATGGTGAAAGCCATGTGACTATTACATTTGTGAATAAGAAGGCTGAATAATTCATTTTGCAGTAGTCTCTGTAGAGGGAAGAGAAGTGTTAAGTAGGGAAGATCACCATTAGAATAACTATGTCTGTCATTTAGTCTGAACTACAAATGTCTACAATGATTTCATACTGGATCATGCTTTGACTCACTTTTAAATGGGGAGAAATGTATAAACTGATGGGGTACTTGCCCAAACTCTAGTCTTAGCAGCAGAATGGAAATAACCAACACCTGATTTTCATCATTCACTACCTTGCCTTATTTTCCAAAGGGTATTAAACAAGATTTCCAGCTCTGAAGAAACAAGTTGGTCCGGCAGTTGCATTCTTCAGTTTTGGTGAAATCAACTGTCTTTTTCAGGGAAAACTAGAGGAAAAAAGACAACTGCTTATGGTAGCTGGAAGAGAAGAAAAGATTGTCAAAGGTGAATGAGGGAGAGAGAGAAGGAAATGACTGAAAACAGGCAGGAAGCAATACCAGAGGTTTTAGTTTATTCCAAAACCCTTTTTAGAGAAACATAAACAGTTTTCCATTTTTCGCGTAACAATCCAAAAGCCGTATAACCACTTTGTAGGAAGAGCCTGTGATAGTTCCTGTTGTTTAGCCAGGGATGTGTTACAGTTTCAAAAGGAGGCTGTGCATATTGTGCATATTGCAAATGTGCAGGTTGCTGCCACTAATACTGCTGTGTGTAGCATTCTGGCTAAGGATGAAGAGGCCCAAATTCTATTTACAAAGTAATCTTTTATATGCCCCTTTGTGCAGTCTGCATGAGCCCTCAGTGGTCTACTAGAGCCTTTATTATAATGTAGTGGAGTCCTTTTCGTTAATTGTTGTAGGCACGCAGCTTGTGGTAATTGGGAGCAGGGCTGTGGCTCAGCCTCATCCCTGATGGGCTACAGCTCTGTCAGACAGGTGACTGGTACTGAAGGTAATGAGACAGGGAGTGCTGAGGGGCACTGACCAATCACAAAAGGGTGGAAAAGGCATACAGGTGGAATGCATGTGAGATCAAGAGTTTAAAAGGTTGTACTGAGGACCAATAAAGGGCAGATGCCAGAAGCTTTCTGTGGTGTTGGTTGTGGCTCCACTGTTCCTCTGCTATAATTAATATAATTTAATTCCTTTGGGAAATAGTAGACGTACATAGGCACAAAGGTGTTAGAGACAGGTGGTAAATCCAAATGGTGCCCTGGACCACTTGGATGCAGCTGATAGTATAGGCAAATAAAGCCCAGTGGTAATGGAAACTCTTGCTTCAACCTACTAAAAAATGAGACTAAATTCTGATTCAACTACTAAATGAAATAGAACTGTAGCCAAAAAGACCCTTTAATGGCTCCATTTAGACTCAGGTATGGACTTTGGACAAAAAAAATTCCTATTTTTTTAAACTTCATAGTTCTCTTTAATATTATTCAAATAGAAGTTTTGCAGAATTGATACCTTATGTTGGTATCTGTCTTGCGTAAAATTTATGGTTCAATCCATGCCCTGATAAATAATTGTCAGTGGTAGTTTCTGCCTGGTGGTGTTTTAATTTAAGATTGATTTAGAGGTGATCAAGAAAGAGGAGATTATACCAGAGGAAATCTGAATTTTTCAATGTCTTTTTTCCGAATTTGATGGAAATAATGAAGCACCAGTTACACATTTTCAGTTCTGTGCTTTATTACAATGGATTAGAGTTCTCAGTGAGAAGACCTTTTTCAAATTTCAGTGTTTATAAAAACACTATGTGATAAATTATTTGAAAACTCAGCTCCTTAATTTAAAAGATCACTTTCTTAATGTTGAAACTGAGCAAAATTACATATCCTCATGGCATTTCTGCTACGGTTTTCAAATAAGTTAAAGTAATATCCCCGAAGGGAGAAAACAGGGTCTGACTCATCTATGTGCACTTGCATGTTAGCCAAAATGTTGGGATGTTACAAATCTTTCAAATAATATTATTTGTTTGATATTTTTAGAGTATTTTTTTATGCCAGCATGAACCGATCTTAATAAATCTTGGTCAGCTGGCATGGAAAAAAAGTCTGTGCTAACAGCTACATTCACTCAGTATTATTCATGCATGCTAGCTTTCAATAACAGAATTCTTCAGGATTTTTTGAACCAAGCTCCAAAAGTATTTATTGGGATGCTGGCACTGTGAGGCAGGTATGTGCTTGCTCTGACCTTGATGACACAGACATTTTAGAAAGCCTGAAATCTGACTATTAAAATGTTGCAACAGGACCATCTGACTTTTAGTGTTTGTCTTAGGTTCTCATCTCATTTACAAATTAGCACTGGATGCCTGTTATGGTGGTGTAATGGTGTTTACCTTTTCCTTATCTGCTGTGAAAAGTGGAGCTGGATTTGTCCTTGCCATTTCCCTGGGCACTCATCTGTTAAAAGAGAAAACAGAGTTCACCCGTGAGAGGGAACATAATAAAAACCTATAACAAGGACAAATTTGGAGGCTGGTGGTTCTGAAATATAATTCTTTTAACCACACATTTGCATTTACATTGAAGCTTTATAAAATGGAGCAGCTAATGCAGATTTCTTCCGATTATTTAATCTCAAGCTATAGGTATGCTTTGTTTCTTATAAGATTAAATTTTAGAACTTTTGCTTCAGCAGCCAATTAAGGGATTTACTTGTAAATATTGAGGATCTCAAAGAAGAAGTACTATAATTTTATAAATAATTTCATAAGCAGAAAAGTGTTAAGAACAGTGATCAAGTCAGCACTACTGTTATCTCAGTAATAAAGGTTTAATCTTTTTGGCCTGATTCTTGAAGGTTTGCACTGGCTTCTTTATATGGCACAAACTAAACCAATACATGCCTGGCAACAAGAAATACAGCTGTGCCTAAGTCACAGTAGGAGATGATGCCTCAGGTTTTAGCTTTTATATTTTTCAGATTCTGTACTGCTTTAGTGAATAGTTCTGAGCTTCATATTAGGGGATAGTGATCTCTCTCACAGGCAGACAAAACAATTCCTTCTCTAGCTAGGGACCAAGGACAAAAGATCCAAATCTCAGGCCCAAGAGCATAAACAGTGGCAGAATGAAGAGAGAAAAACAAGAAGGATGGGACTTCATGGGCTAAAGCTGTAACTGGGCAATTAACTCCAATGCAAATGGACCAGACCTTACAAAAGGAAGAGACCCCGTGGCTGGTCATACATTTTTTGTGACTTTTTTGGTTCATCTTGGGTGTAGCCCTGGCTGGGCTTTTATTACTGCCCAAGGTGTATCCATTGACGCCTTTTAATAAATCCCTACTTTATTCTTTGGCTCTGTCTAGTCTCTGTTCTAGGTCAGACTTCACAAGGCTTCAGAGATGTAAATTATTTGTTTGCAAATCATGTAACACAAAGCCATCTTTCTCGCTTTCTCAAAGTCATTGTCTTTGAGGTTACTGGAGGTACATTAATAAATATTAGCAAGAATATATGAGAAAAGAGACTGTCAGAGTCAAATTGAATTTCCAGAAAGATTGCCCATGAGAAACAAGTTGGCAATTGGTTGTTGTTTCTTGTCAGTATTTCCCCACTGGTTTTTTTCTGTTTCCTTTATTGCGAACCTGCAGTAAAGATTGTTTTCTTTGGTAGGAATAGGATTTACTGCTGCTGGTAAACTCACTATTAAAATTATTCAAAAATGTTGTTATTGGTAGTTTCAAATTTTTGTGCTTTTCATAGTAAATAACATAAACAGAAGCTTTCAGTATGTGTTTTTGAATGAGGACAGGAGAGTCATGCAGAACAAACCAGTTCTTGAGTAGACCTCTGACATTAAGTTTGAGTCATTTTCTCAGTGAAAACATGAGTATACCTTTGGTGTACTTCCCACCAAAGACAGCTCTCATGCTACTAGACCATAGTTTAAGTTTTTTTCTGTATCCTAATAAGCTGGAGGTTTTTCCCAACATATAATAATTTTGTTGGGAAGGACTGATTCAGTATCTGAATAGTTAGGATGTTCTTCTGGGAAGTCTAAGTTACCAAGAATCACAGAATATTCTGAGTTGGAAGGGACCCACAAGAATAATCCAGTCAAGCTCCCAGCCCTGCACAGGACACCCCAGGAATCACCCTGTGCCTGAGAGCATTTTCCACTCACTTCTTGAACTCTGTCAGGCTGCTGCTGTGACCACTTCCCTGAGGAGCCTGTTCCAGTGCCCAGCCACCCTTTTCTACTATCCAGCCTCAACCTCCCCTGATACAACTGCAGACCATTCTTTCAGGTCCTGTCAGTGGTTATGACAGAGGAGTGATCAGAGCCCTCACAAGGAAGTTGTATGTTCTTGCTTCAGATTAAATCATGGGTTTGAATCTGTGTGTCCAGTATCCTGTCTTAGTGCAAATTTGAGGTTTCTGACCTTAGATTTGGCTGGAAAATTCTGCCTGGCCAGGATTTAACGTCCTGGTAAAAGCTCAGTATGTTTCCGTGAGAAATTGTTTAAGTGCTTGGGCATCCTCAATTAGAAAACTAAAATTTATGTCATGAGAGAAGAAAGGAGAGGAGGAAAAAGAAGTCTTGATTGATTCTATGTAATGTTTATCTCTGTGTGATTCTTTAGGGCATTTGCCCTAGTGAGGCCTGCTGTCAACTCACTAGTCCTTTTAGGAGATTGCACCCCACCTTGTGTGCTGCTTCCAGGTGTGATGAGTCACAGAACATAACTTGGCTTGACTACACACATAGGAGTGGAGGAAAGAACTTTTAAACTTGTAGATCTCTATTTTGTTTCAAAATCTGGGCCTCTCTGGCATGATTAAATGATTCCCATAAAATACTAGTGGTGATAGTGGGGAAGAAAGTAGTTTAGGCTTTCAGGGCAACCTGGATTTATACCTTGAAATAGCTACCAACACTTGGCAGAAACATTTGACATTTTAGTTAAATTGCTACTGACTTCTCATCTTAGTGCCAAAAATTCTAGAGTGCTTTCCTAAATGGAGATGAGGAAATTTGCAGACTATATTCTTAAAGCTTTTCTTCTCTTTTAAGACTGTAGGGCAGGATCTTTTCACTTGTGGCCTCTTGATGAAAAGCAATTGGACTTTGGCCATTTTGCTTTTCCGCTTCCTAGGACTGCCAGTGTTTTGCACACTGGCCTGAGTTGTTGCTGGAGGTTTTTACAGCAGGTTGTTTTTCTGCCTGATGCCTGTACACCAGGGTGGCCAAACTTTTTTTGATGTGTTGGCTGCGCAGTGATTTACAGATTAAAGCTCTGGCTAGCAGCAGTGCCAGCAAGGCTGCTGTTCCCTCTCACTGATGCATTGTGCTCCTTTCAGCTGCAAACTCTTTGCTTACCCTTTTGGCTTGTTATACTCCTGATCCCACATTTCCCTTTGGTGCAAAACACTCCATTTGGCACAAAGCATTTATGCTCTGTGTTGGGCTCTGCTCCTATCACTGTCTCAAGTAGCCCGTGAAAACGAGAGAGCAAACAGAAGCAGTTGTCTGTGGCCTACCTATCTCAGAAAGGAGGCACAGAAGGGACTACATCTGCTGCAGCATGAAGTACAAATCCACATGTTGAGGATTGTTCTAAATGTGTTCGCCTTGCAGCATTGCTCTTTGCAAGTCTCTACAGAGATCATTCTTGAAATACGCACTAAGAAGGTTGGCATAGGATTTCTTAGGCAAGTGTATGTTCATGGATCCTAGTCAGAGCTGAGTCCTGAGTAACTGTGTCATTTAAAATGCAATATGATAAGTTATAGGTCATTCAGTAATGCTTCCATGAAGCTTCATCAGAACTGGCAATTGCATCTAAGGGAAGAGAATCCATGGTCATAACTGAGAGTTCCCTGAAATCACACTCATAGTGTGCAGCAGCAGCCAAAAAAAGCTGATAAATTGCTGACATTATCTGGAACAGTACTGAGAACAGGACAGAGCCTAACTGTATAAAAACACTGATGTGCCCACATGCTGAGTACTATGTGTACTTCTGACTTTTGTGTTTCAAAAGCAGATAGTGGAGGTGAAAAAGGTTCAGAGGAGGGCAACTTAAAAGGTAATGATGATGAAATATCTGCTTTATGAAGAGCAACTGGAATACTATGTTTGAAACAGATAGCTGGAAAGAATTATGATCAAAGTTTGCAAAGACATGAAGGTGGTAGGTAAAATGAATGCAAAATATTAATTAGCTCCTGATGTGGTACTTCTACAATTGGAAGTCAGTTACTGAAACTAACAGTAGATCCATTTTAAATGGATAATTCCTTTCTACAAGGCAGATAGCTAATTTTTGTGTGCTCTTTGACAGAAGAGTGTGAAGACAGTATAAATGGGTTCAAAAGGGTTTAAAAGAAATCACGCACATCTAGTCCATAAACAGACACTAAACAAAATATACAGAGGTACTCTTTAACATCCCTAATCTGGAAATTTTGATTGTTGGAGAACAGCGATGACTCTGGATAAAGGTCAGGCTTGTATATTCTCCCCAGTCAGCATCTCCTGTTGCTATTTTTCAGGATTCCAGGCTAAGATGGACCGTAGCTCTGACCCAGTACAACATTCACTACATTTTTTTCTTTTTAAATGTAAATAGTAGTAGCCAATAATGGGAAACTTGCAGCAATACATTACAAGTTGTAGGCACTAACTGTGGTTAAATTGTGTATTTCCCAAATTGATTTAATGAAGAAGCTAGTTGCTAACCAGAATGCTCCTTACAGATCAAATAGCTGTAAATTATTGATATTATATTTATATATGCTATAGAACACCAGGGATTTGGAGCCAATAAGTCACTCTCATTGCATCCATGTGCCACTTTTAAATCCTGTTTTTATTATTGATTGCTATATTACTCTTAAGTACAGAGAAAAATGCTCACAGAATAACAGAATAGTTTTGGCTGTTCTAGTAATTCCAAAGTTGCAAAGGAAAAAAAGTTTGTTTAATTGAACTCCTAACCTTTTGCTCTGTAATTCTTGCATCAGAGCATTTCATGAGTATCTGCCTTCAGATGTTAGAAATATCACTAATATTCTCTTTTGCAGATACTTGATACTTCCAACTGAGATCAGAAAGTGTGGAGAAGTGTGATTTTTTGCTTGTTGGTTTCAGCTAACCAAACTCTTTGAAAGTTTGGAAACAAAACCTGGTTTTCACTCAGCTTTGAGGTGAAAGAATAATTGGCATTTCACATAATTTGAAGCCCAGTCCAGGTGATGCTAGAGTTTTAGCATTTATCTTTTATCCAAACAAACTTGTTCGTCTCCAGTAATGGAGAGCTGCAATAGCCTTACATGAGATACTAAACAGCAACAAAACACACCTGATGGCTTCTATATTTGAAAATGGTTTGTGGAATTTCTATAAGAGGGCAATTTGAAAGATGTTTTTACAATTTAGCCATTAATTGCCAGCATGGAATCTTTATCTTTGATTGATAAAATCCAGGTTACTTCACCTGTAAACTTTCCGTAGACAGCTTATGAACTAAATATCACAATGAGAGTTTTGGGACGATAGAGCATGGATTAAGGGCATTAAGATATTATTTAATCATTATTGCCTGGTATCTTTGGAATATAATTTTTAAAAGTATGCACTGTGGTGTGACTATCTTTTCAAAAAGAATGTGCTGTGGAATTAATGCAATTGATACTGCCACTGATCATCCTGCACATTCCTTACAGCACTGCTTGCTTAATAGTTCTGCTGCTATTCTCTGACAATGATGTGCAAATGCCTGACAGCTTCATTGCTAGAAAGCTTTTTTTTTTTAAGTTGAGCTTCGTCATCCTATCTTCTAATTTATTGAGGTATTTATTCATGAGAGGCAAACGGGACAACATGAAAAGTAGTCAGTGAAGAGCCATTTCAGTCTAGTTGCTGGCACTGCGTATTTTATAAATTACTACAGGATCTCTCCACTATATACAAGCAATAAGTTTCTAATTTAATGCCCTCTGTATCTAAATTTTCAGTTTGAGGTTTCTGCTGAGGTTTCATAGAACTAGTTCCCACCAAGAAGCGAGTCAGATTTGCTACTGTACTAATTTTAAAAAAGTGTTGAGGCTTTTGTGGGAAGCAATAATTTGAAAGTATTCAAAGAATAGTCGTTATTTAGTAGCATTAAAATAATGGAAAGCTGTATGATTCTTTTATTTCCTGCTGAAAGAAGCTTTTTCCCTTTTTCCCCCAATTCCAAGAAATTGTGATTTCCTTCTTCAGATGGAGTATCCCATTCAAATGTGGGGTAATTCTTGACTGCAACTTTTTCATTCTTTGGCACGGAAAATTGACATTTGTTTTGTATAGGAGAAGCCAGTGTTTAAAATTATTTCATTTGATTTGTATACTATCATTTTCAAAGAAAGTTGGTGAGTTTTATCTCTCAGCTTGACTGTCTTTCTCAGGCTTTTTCCCCTTTTCCCAGTATCACAGCAGAGTGCTGATCTTCCTGGAGGTTATCTGCTACATGCCTGAAACAGATTAAGGTAGTCTGCAGGGGTGGGAGATATTTCATCAGGATTTATTGCTGTTCAAAACCACCATAAGGGTCTCCATTGAAGTCTTTAGTGTTAAAACCCATGAAAATTGCTGATACCATGGCAAGTTAAAAATGTTGCAGGTGTTTTCCACGCAGTATTCCAAGAGGGACCACAAAGAACTAGCAGCTGAAAACTCAGATACTCACCTTTAGTCTTATGCCACGGTGAAGCCAGATTATAATTTGTGTTGTGCAACGCAGAGATAAACTTTTGGTCTATGTACTTTCTGCTGCTGAGCCAGCTGCTCAGTGAGTGAGCTGGCTTAGTTTTTATCCATGTCTCAATAAAAGATACCAAAAAGCTCAAGAAAATATCCCAATTATAAAATCTTGAGCAATGAAAGCTTAAAAAAAATACCAAAGAATTAGAAAGCAAAGGGATGTGGTTTCTTAGCAAACATGCCACACAAAGCTGTTACATCAATCTCATCACTAAATATCTTTACTTTGCTTTTAGTAGTGTGGTCCATCTTCTTATGTTGTGTCCTGAACATAGTAACCAGATGTAAAAGGTGTTGAAGCTTTTCTTAAACTGCACAGTAAAATACTCTGGAAAGGCCACAGTAGTGCTGAATTCCTTCTGATGTGAGCATCTTAGTTCCTCTCACTTCCAAAGGGAACAGTCCAAGGTAATTATGTAAAATATCCTTAGCAAGTTGCACATAAGGTGTGAGAGATCCTATGGATTTAAAGAAACAGGCCATTTCTCTTTTAGCCATTGTTTTTAAAGGATTCTGTAATGCCAGATTGCACATTCCTGTGTGAGTGAGGAGTTATTCAGTTAAAAGGGAGTATACTGATAATTCCTACAGTTAAGAAATAACTGTACACACACACACACCCCCTTAATGCAGGTTTGTGGATGTTTTTTAGCTAACAAGCTAGTATTGATTCAACAGCTTTCACAGGAAAGGAAGAAGATTCACAGCAGCAGGAGTCACCACTGCCAAGCCATGTATCACAACAGGTATCACTCTCTCTGCATCTCTACGTACATTTGTGTCTACATCTGTGTTTTGTTTTTCCTGGTTATCTCAAACAATGCTGAAGACAGTGGGACTTTCCACTGTCACGAAGAGTGCCTCTTTTTAGACTTCAGGGTCCATTCTGTTGTTGCTGTGCAAAATAGCAGTAAGATTCTGGCTTTGAGAATATGAGCAAGATACTACCCCTGACTGCCACTGGGGAAAGGTAGCATATTATACCAGAGAGTCTTCAGCAATCATTTGGAAGGCTGGCTGATGATTCTAATTCAAAGGGGTTTGTCACCTCCTAAGCTGAATCTTCACCAGTCTGCCCTGCCATTTTGGAAGAGACTGGCTGTTTTCCATGTGTCAGCTGGGAAATGAAGGGAAAGCTGGCATGGAGTTATTTGATTCAAACCAGTGAAAGCACAAACATTCAATATACATTCCATCTCTTTGATAGTGGGTTAATGATCTTCTAATCCATTTTTCTTGGATTTCTGCTGGTCTTAAATTTCAGAGAAAGAATTTTCCATATAAATTATGAGTGTAATTTATAGTGCTATAGCAACAAATCTAGGGCTATTTCCTTCTGTCTCATCTTTTAGGAACAGAGAATTGGATCTTTTTCAATTCTGTCTGTTGTTGGCAGATTCAAAAGTATGAACTCATTGAAACCAATTTTAGGAACAGATGCATAAACCTGCCACTTACAAGACATTTTCAATTATGTTCTAATCAAGGATGTAGAAACCAAGGAAATCACGTTGTAGGCTGTAACAAAGCAATAAACTCAAATATTTATATTACTTTTTAAAAGAGATTAGGTTCCACCTATCTTGCCATCTTACCCCGAAAAAAAACTCCAAGTAGTGTTAATATCAATTTTAAAAAGTGAAGAGGTTTCTTTCAAATATAAAAAAACTTAACAGTGCCTTATACACCAAATATGATAGTAAATACTGTAATATTCCACATTGAATTTCAGCCAAACAATTTGTATATGTAGATGTATGTGGTGACAGCGCCACCAAACACATGCATAGTTATGTTTTTCAGTAGTTGCATGAATGCCACAAAGATAATACAGATTTGCTCAGGAGAGAGATACTCTTACTTTCATTTTATTTTGTCTTTTAGAGAATAAACCATAACAACAAACCATTGATCTGATGTTTAATTTATAGTTCTATGCAATATCCTGCTTGGAATCAGTTTTTTGTTGAAGAAATAGAAATTTATCAATAGATGCCCCAACTTTTTCTTTGTATCCATTCTCCTATGTCTACTTGATATAAACACCTTCCAGAAGTGATGCCTATGCACTGCAGTTTGGTTGAACAGTGAGATGCAATCCTTTTTACTTTAAGGAATCCTCAGCATTTCACTGAAGATTATGTTCCTTTAACATGGAGAACACTTTTCTATTAATGTTTACTGTTTTTCTGCTGGAAATACTTCTTTGGAATGTACTGCACAAGAAAGTCAAATAAAGTCATAAGCAAGCTAATGGGATTCCTAAATTGGATTCTTCTATCTGATTGAAATTTTGTCTTTATGACTCATGTTCTTTAAATTCACATGCTCTTGTCGAGACTAAAATAATTTGTGATTACGTCTGTATTTTTATAAACCTATTTTATAAATGTACCCAGAGATTCAAGGCAGAATCTTTTCTTAAAGTTCTTAAAGAGACCCTGGGACATTTTCCAAAGATAGCTTCAACTTCTGTGTATTTGCATCAAAAAGATGATGGAATGAAGTGAATAAACTTCGAGACTATAAAATATACAAACTGAGGAAATTGTAATTTCACTGCAATAAAATTTCCGTCATTTTAATGGAGCCAAGATCTCATTATCCTCTGCTTCCAGGAGGGCTGGGCAAACCATTTCTTTTAGGACATTGATAGAATAAACTCCTCCTAAATTCAGAGTCTTAAAGGCTTAGGATTTTGAAGTTTTACTCTGAATCCTGCTTTTTCACAAGTGCAGAGGGATTTCTGAAGTTCTAATTTAAGGCCATGTCTGCTTATAATTTAACCATATATGGTAATAACTGTAAAACCTTAAAGGACACTTTGAGGACTTAGGAGGGAGGACAAGGTAATAATTGCTGGCTTGTCTTTCATGGTAGTTAATGACAGTGAAAGAGTTTCAGCATAGACCATAACAGTGATGTATATTATGCTGAATCACTTAAAATGAGGTTTGTTTCATGGTTTGAGGGGTGTTTTTGGCCAATAAAATTTTGTTGAAACATGCATCAGAATTTAATATCAATGTACATGTATATGGAATCATACTTTAGATCTGAATGTTGTCTGGTCCAGTCCCCTGCTCTAAGCAGGGCCAGCTTCCATGTTGTGTCAGCTTGCTCCATACCTTGCCTAGTAAAACTTTGAGTAATTCCAAGGATGGACATTTCACGACCTCTCTAAGCAACTTGTTCCCTGCATACTTGTCTTCTTTTTAATGTTTTTTGACTTGTATGTGATTAGGATTTAATTTTTTCTTTTACTCAACATTTCTCCAAATACCCTGACTGGGTTTTAGACATTTGAACAAGAGAAGCCCTAAGACTTGGCTTCACAGATTCAACTCTCAGCCTCTTCTGTTGTGTCATGTGCTCTAGACCAGTTTAGTGGTCCACTTTGTCAGTCTCGCTTTTACTGGGGGCCATTGATAATGTGATAGCTGTATAAACTGTTCAATAAAAGAAATTACCTTCTGCATTAATAGCCTTTATATTAGGGGCTTTAATCTTTAAATTATTATACAAAGGAAAAGCTGTAAAATTTCCTCTATCATTTAATTTTTGTATTCTCATTTAAGAAATAACTAAACTGAAGTAAATAACCATGTAAAGGTAGCTAATCCAGATAATGGCAGATCTGAGATAAAGTCAGAAGCCCTGCTGTTATTTTTTCCATTCAATAACTAAGTGAAGTTATTTATTTTCTTTTTTGGTCCCTGGAAAATCATCTCAGTGTCCTAATATTTATATTTAAGGAAATTCAAAAGCATGTATGTATCATAACTTCTAGGTTTTGTAATTCTGTTATTTTCTAGGTTTCTTTTGGCATTTGATTTCTCTTAGTACAAATGAAAAGAGGCTAGCTTTTACTTTCTTTCATAGCATTGAGATTATTTTTTTTAGGTATACCTTCTCTGCTTTTTGATTTGGAAAAATTTTCTCCTTCTGATTCACCTTCCTGTGTACATTATTCACGATGTGCTGCCCCCACAAACAGCAAGCCACAGAACTCAGAGAAATATAAGTTACTGCTCACCTGTAAAGGCTATGTAACCATTTTTCTACTAACTTAGGACCTTCACTGCAGCCTCAAAGACATGAGATGCCATGCCAAAGAAGACCCCAGTACTCCTTGTTGGCTTTGGAAGGTTCATATTGAAATTCAATAGGGGTAGGCTGTATTAAAGAGCCATTTACACTTTGTTGTCAAGGAGAACTTGCCAGGGGACCTAAAGGGTCATTAGCCTCCACTTAGCACCATGCAGTGTAGCAGATGCTTCATGACATGTGACAAGGAAAAGCTTTAAATGGAGTGTCAAGAAGTCCCAACCTCATCACTTAATTTTTTACTAATCTGTTACTGTCTAGCAATTTTAGCCATTTTATTGATATTTTAGCCATTTTATTGAGATGAGCTTTTACTTATACGTGCCAGTGATGACAGTTGGAGGAAATTAAAGAAGCATTGCCAGGGACGTAACATATTTTATTTCTGCTTTTAGTAATTCTACTACATATAGCGAGTTGGCTGTTAGACAAGAAGTAAACCCAGAAATGTAAATTCCTTGAGCTTTTAAAATTCCATTTGACTCCTTAATTGTCAGTACACACAATTCAACCATTTATTTTTTTAAATGCACAAGGATTTCTAAGGCCAGCATAACTGTCAGCTTCCTTTGTGCACTAGAGTTACTGGTGTGTTGTGATCTACAGGTGTCAGATATGACCTGTTATGCACAGTTTCAAGACCCTTGCTCAAAGACAACATCATGGAATAGAAGGATAAATAGAGAGAGCAGTACCTGGCATACTTGTTACAGAAAATGTTCCTTTGCAGGAATCTTTGTCATTCCTTGTGTTTCAAATACATATAGCATGTGATCTGAGGAGATACAAACAGCAGCACAGATTGCCTGAGGATATTATAGGTGAACTTCTAAACTTAATAAAAACCAGCAGTGGAAAGGAAGCCCTTAAAATGAGGTTTTCTGGGCAGACAGTATGTGACTTCCTCGGGTTTTACTTGATAAACAGGAAAATTATGAATGTTTGAATTTAGTCACTCTTTTAACCATCATGGTGGCCCTACGACGTGATTTTCCTTCCTCTCTCTTATTTAGACAACTGTCATCAGTGCTACATAAATCATACTTAATCTAAGAGGTGAAGCTTTCCAAGTAAGAGCGGCCACACCCTGAAGGCATGACATGTGAGACAGAATGCCTTCTATTTTCAGAGTTTTTCCTTTCATCCAAAGAAAATCCCTCAAAAAGTCATGCCTAGCTATCAGGACCCCCTGGATAAATGAGAATTTATGATGTCATCTTGACACTAGAAAACACTGATCTCCATTCTGTGGTTATGAAGTGTCCAGTGATCCTTGGTGTTCAGGATGGACAAATAGATTTCACTAGCAGCCATTAGCTATGGAAAGCCTTTATCCAAAGGGGAGCATCTATGCCTATTTCTTATTTGCTTCATTTGAATGAGGTAAGTTTAATAGTATTTATTTGTCTTTACCCTGTGAGAGAATGGAAACCTCTCCCAGGAAAAAAGGAACAATATAGTTAACCAAGGCTAAAATTCCCACTTAGGGATCACTTCTCTCAGAATCATTGGGGTTTTACCAAACAAGATTTTCATGATTATGAATACATCTGTCTGACTCTTTCTGAAAGGAAATCTTTGCACACATATTGAGTAGTGAACATGTGGAGAGCCCAATGAAGCCTGTTTGTACTGGATCAGCTGCATATGTAGATACCAGAGAGTATGTACAGATGCAGACCAAATCTACAGATAAGGCTTCCTTTCTCTTCTGGCTGTCTGTAAATCTCTGACAAATCATCAGAGTCCACTTTGTCTGCCCATGCAAAACTTCCAGCTGGAAAAAGGATGTCATGGCTGGGAGAACTAAAACATACAATATCTCAGAGTTCTCCTACTCAAGGTTCGCAGTCATTTTTTAGAAGGAATCAGAACAAAACATAGAGGTAGTACTACACAGTACTTCTTTACATGTTTGCAGTCACACCAGGTGTGTTCCATTTGATTTACAATCACAGTAGGCCCTCCAATTTGCAGTTTTGCAGACAGAATGCTGCTGTTTTTACAGCATTTAGCTTTGGTTTGGTAGATATAAATGATCAGGGAGTAGAACTGCATTACTAAGCAGAATTGTGACTGGTGAAATAGAAATCTGTGAGTTAACAGTGTTCACCAGCCAAGTTTTGGAATCTATCAGGGTTATATTTTTCACAGTTCTTTTTTGAGAACGTGGGGACACTTGATGATTACAAAATGAATTGTCTAAAATGATGCCTGTAGAGTGTATTACTTGTTTAAGAGATGCATTGTATTCCCTTGAATTTTGATACATTTAAATATCTTGAAATATGAAACATATGAATATATAAAGTATCTCTGGACCTCTCCAAGAGAGGTTTCCTAACTTATGCTTTCAAAATAATGTACTTTTTTGAAGTGAGGTAATTTTAAAGCAATTACTTCTTTCTCGTAGATCAAGATGAATAAAGTTACTCACATCACTACCTATTATCATTGTCTCAGTGAATTTGCTTTGTTTTAAAAATAGGCAAAGAAAATAAAAAGAACAATGTGTTATCTGTTATTGGAATATACCGCTACTCATAATCTCACTGGAAGATCCATTGTGTATTATTTTAGGAGTGGGAAGTGAAATAGACATTCCATAGGGAAAACTAGAACTTTTAGGACATATTTTCTAGTCTCCCCACATAAATATACCTTGATGCCATCCTCGCCCTGTTTTTTTATTCCAGTTCTGGAATTAAATTCTGTCCTGGGTTAAACAAGTATTTTTACTGCTTAATTCACTGGTGTCAAGACTCAGCTGTTATCACTTGTACCAAGACTGTCTTCCTCTGGAGCTATTCTGTAATAGAGACGAGTGTACATGATGAAGTAGGACAGTTCCGGGGATTTGTGACAAGGTTCTGATGGAGGACAGTAGCTTCTTGCAAATACAGGCATTTCATAATGAAAATAAACACTACATGTGAAGAAAATGAAGGAGCCGTTCTTGTTATAGGAATCTGTAACATAATTAGAAGGAAGAAAATGTGCTTGGTAGAGAAACAGCAACAAAGAGGAGAAAAATCAATAAATCGAAAAGGTAATGGGATCTGCAAAGGCTATGGAGCCCTATCTAACAATTGCCAGCAATGGAGTGCTTCAGAATAATATTGTAGCTGTTACCTGGAAAATGGTAAGAAATCTGAGAAATGCAAAGATGGAAATGAAGCAGCTCAGAGCACAGCCAAGCACCGTATACTCTGCGTATCTGCCCAAACAAGGGAAATGTACAGCACTCATCCATTAAAAGCTCCCATAATGATGATAACCCAAATTAGAGCAATGCTTTCTGACTTATGGCATAAGCCCTGGAGCCCAATAGATCTCACAACATGAAAATGAGCTTTGAGCTGCAAACTGAGCGTTCATATTTTGAAGATGTAATTTTTTTGGACCACCTCCATTTCAGCTATTGGAGTAACATGCAGGAAGCAGAGAATAGATCCCCTTAGAATAACATTTACCACTGAAGCAAAAGCAAAGTCAAAGTAGATGTATTCTGCATTTTCCTCCTCTAAAGCCTTCCTCAATAGAAGAAAACAGGGGAAAAGCATGGCTGGTTCCCCATCCAGCTGACAGAAAATCTGCAGGGTGTGCCATCAGATGACATGTTTTCTTATTACCTAGGGTTTTAGTTTTTGTTTGGGTTTGATGATATTTTTATTTGTTTGGTTTTTTGTTCTGGAATGCACAAGTAATTTTAAAACTGTTTTAAAGAAGAAGAGGGAGTACAGTTTGAATTATTTAATTTTTTCTTTTCTCTTTGCAGGAAGGCCTATGGAATTTGGTATCTTAACCCAGCCTTGCCTGATGTGATCACAAACACAGTTAAATTTTTATTAAAATGTTTTGAATCTTTCGAACATGATATTGATAACCAAAATGGAGCAAAGAGACAGTAGCATCTGGTTTTAATGAACATGGTCTGCTTATACTTGAAAGCAAAACCATGCAGGAAAAGACTGGAAATTCTTGTTCAGAGAATCAAAATGCAATAGTGTTTTTCAATACCTGACATCTGTATGCTTAGAATGACCTGGGTCACTTCACTCAAACAATTGTTCATATTTTTTAGATTAAAATGCCATGTTTAGATCTGAAATATAGTTGGTGCTTTATCTGTTCTTTTTTTCATCCTGTTGTGTACTTCTTTCTTTCTTTTTTTTTCCCATGTACTTACCAAAGCTCATTGCTTTGAGCTCTATTGTACCTTTTTGACTGGTGACCTTCTTCAGTATAGTACACATCAAACTATTTTTATTTACAAGTGTGGGTTCCTGTTACTACATTGTAATCTAAGCAAACAAGGCAACCTTTTGTGGGGATATTTTTCTCCTATATGTGTTAACATGTGGAATAACAGAATTGCCTGGAACAACCTCCTAAACTGCAGGCCCGTACAAAAGCCAACCTTGTCAGTGGAAATGGTCGGGGCATTGTCAAAACAGATTCTGTAAGTGTCCTCCCTGGCCTCCCTGCTTCAATGCCTCCAACTCAAGTTTGTTAGCAGCACTTCAGCCCAGGCTTTTAATGGAATAATACAAACCGTTCGGGTTTGTACTAGGGCTTGAACTTTTTTATCAGAGCAGTAGTGATAGAATGTACTAATTCAGCTTCCTGCATCTTTTCTTGAAACTCGGCTTGCTTACGTGAGGTGGGTGAATGTGTTTGGAAATGCAGCCTAGATATCTGATCAGGTTTTGTAGTGCAAGCTCTTCCCAGCCAAGATAGTGATGATTTTAAATTAATAATTTTTATAACCCAACCATCTTCTCTATTGCTGTCTTCATAGCTAAATCCTCTCTTGGATTCAGAGAAAAAATCACTGAGGTTTGTAGCAGAACAATGTAAGGCTGTGAATAACTACAGGAAAGCTGTAGTGGACACTTCTCATACCACAGAGAATTTTAATGCATGGTAAGTGCATTTAACTGTGAAGAATACACCAGGTCCTTTAAATTTAAATTCCATTTATTCTACTTATGTCATTCCACTTATTTTAGCATTGTATCATCGGTATACTGGAATTTGAATTAAGAGTAGAAGTTTGGAAAAGAATAAATGCTTTTGACCATAAGCAGTTATCCATTGTCTGTATTTTGAACTTTTTCACATAAAAGACAGAGGATAAGTGCCCCAATTAGTTAGCAATATCCAAATTCCTAAAGTTTTCAGCTCTTAAAGCTTTAGTAAAAGTGGCTTTCAGTTACCACTAACAGCTTCTTTGAATCCTTTTGTTTTAGTCCCAAAGCTGAGAAATCAATGAAGTTGGCCAGTTTGATTAAGTAGTTTTCTGAAGTCAAACTATTGTAAAGTTATTCTTAAAGACAAATATGCTGCATTGCCTTTGACCATTTACAGTTTTTCTTTGGCTCCACTAAGCATGTGGATGTCTAATCAGGGGATTATCAACTAGACTAGAGAAATATAACAAAGTTCTGTGCTCTAGTAAATATTTGTATAGCACAAGCCTGGAGAAAGTCCATGTTACATTTTACTGTTGATAATTTAATAACTCTGTGGCATGCCTGAAATTGTACAGTAAATGTTAAGATGTGTCAAATGAGGTATCCTGTAAAATTTAATAACCTCATACTTAAGATGATGTGCATGCATGGGTAGGTAACACTGTCAGTGGAAAATACGTTTTGCAAGTAATATTTAGGGCATTTATTTGAATTTTGCCAGGAAATAAAGTGAGCAATGGCCTTTCAGTTGATAGTTAATAACAATGACAATGTAGGTGACAAACAGAATAACTCATGCAGAAATAGTGCAGTCTATCAAATGACCATGAGGGCAACCAACAGATTTCATAGAACAGTCAAAAGATCTGTGATTTCCTCCTGCTAGAGAAAATAGTCCATTCAGTAAACAGAAGTGAATGAAGTGAATCTGTGCTGCTTGTGTTTAGGGATAGCATACTGCACGCTGTCTGCCACAGTAGTTTGTTTGCACTGAAATTAAGCAATAATGATTGAGGCACAGAGCATTTCCTGGGGATTAATGACCGTCTGAGAGGAGTTGATGGCCCAAGGAACATCCTGGCCATTAACCCCAGCCAGTCATTAATCCAAAGGAAATGCCCTACCCCAAGATCTTTATTATTCTTAGAAAAATAAAATAAAGAAAAACAAACCAGTTAGGACATAGGTATTTGTTCTGAAGGGTGAAGTTTCAAATAATTTAGTGCATGCAGATTTTGATAAAATGAATACCTCACCAGTTATTTAGCTGGAGTGCTTGGTTCTTTCTAAAGCATCTTGGTATCATCTAGGCCTACAGAGGCAAACTAGAGAAATTTTTTTTTTCACCTTTATTTATATTTTTCTCACTATGGAAGGCAACTTATGTCTAATTGTAATGTGATTTAAGTAAGGTGAGTGTATACTTTAAATAAGTATCTTTAAATAGTCTGTATTGTGTTAAGAATCTAGAGTAAGTGCTGGCAGAGCACCAACTAGACCTAGGCAATGCTCTTGTTATATTTAAATCCTTTTCCTAGTTTTGGAAGCAATGGACCATCTATACCTTTATAAGCAAAAGTAGTTGTAAATGTGACATTGTACGAAAAAATATTATTCAGAAAATGTATGTATTGGATTTCTTGAAGTAAATTATAAGTTAAGTTCTTGGATGTTTGTTGTTTCCTCTGATTCTTTTCCTGAGCTGGAGAGCACTTCAGAAAATATATTTTTAAAAAAAGAGATGGCTGTTCTTCAAATAGAAATTTATCTTAATGGTCTCCCTCTAGCCACATCTAATAGGAGGAGAGAGGCAGGAATAGAAGTTTCAGTGATGCAACTTAGTTTAATGTCATACACTAACCTGTACAGGCCAGAGATTTGTATATAATTTTCAGGCATTTTGTGAGGATTTGCTATAGCACAACTGAATACTGAAAGATTTTTGTCTTGTTTTCTTAAAAGACAGATTTATGTTGTCCACATAGTTCAAAAACAAATAGTTAATTTACAAATAAAAATCTCTATGTAAGTGAATCCTAAGAGTTTGGCTAAATATGAGGAAAACAAATTGGTGAAGATAAAGGTCCACAAAGAATTTGAGGCAAGATGCCTAAATTCCCTTGTAACTACAATACAATTTAAATTAATTTGTTGTAAAGATATGTTGTGCTTTCTGTATGTTATTAATTTTATGTCAAAGTAATATGAATTATGCATTATTTTCAAAAGTGAATGTAAAACTATACTTAGCAGTAGTTGTGGGAGGGTGTCCTGGGGGAATATATTGACTGGCCTACTGCCAATCAAGCAGAAAACTGAAATTCTATTCTTGCATTTTCATCCATATAAGTATGTATCTGTGGAACAGAAATCTTCTAATAAAGAGCTCTTCATTCTAGCAGGCAAAGTTAGAAGTCAGCACAACTGATAGCTTAGCTAGAAAAATTTTGACTTCAACTAAAGTGTTATTTCGAGGAGAGATGGTAAGAAACCTTTGGAGCACTGCAAGAATAGGACAGTCACTGAACATCTTTGAATAAAACTTTATTTCTTACTTCCATCCATTTATTTCTAGAAGATATGCTCTATTTTAAACCAGATTTATTTATTTAAACTCCAGAGAGTCTTTGACCAATGCTATTCAGATCATACAGAATGATTGCAATGGTTTGTTGTGCCCTATTAACCTGCTCCTAGGCTCTTGTGCAATATTGAGAAAATTGCTTTTCCCCCATTCTTTAGTGTCTCCATGTCTTAAAAAACCCATATAAATACTTATATTTTATTTTTAATTCTTCAAAGAGAACTAGGCATATAATTTAGGAATATTTTGATAATATGACCTTCATTGTATATTTCATTGATACAAAGATTTAGTCCTTAGTCAAACAGTGCTAAGAAAATGTTAACTCATAAACTTCAATGATTATAGTGCTGAAGGTATGGAGAAAGGTTTTCACATAAATACATTCTTCAGGTTAGTAGAATTTGCAGTGACTTTACTGGGACCAAGAATAAATGTTTAAATAAATATAATGTTGTACCTGAATGTATTTGTCGTCTCCTGTTAACAAGGAAGAGAACATTCAAATCACTGTAAAGATACTAGGACTTAGTTCAAAACTAATGGAATTTCCCCTGTTAGGTGTGGAGGGTCTTTCAGTTAGACTCACTAGGATTTGGATCAAGATCCTATTTTGGAATCTTTAGTCTTATATGCATTTTAGGGGCATTTCCAAACTAGTACAGATTACAGCAGAGTTCTTTGTTTTCCCTGCTTTATACTGACTACAAAAGGATTTGCTTCTGTTTGGGTACTTGACATCCCTATATTTCCTTCAGAACAAGACTACTGTAGATGTAGAAAGCTACATAAATCAGGTTTGTAATAAATATAGTTCAAATCAGCATGTTGAGTAGTAAAAGTGGAGAAAATAGTATAATCTTTCTAGCAAACTAATTAAAAAATGAAAACAGCTTACTTATTAATTTGAAGAGGAAACAACTAGCTTCAGTTTAAGTTCTTGTTCCTCTCCTACTCAGGATGCTATTCATTAGGAAAGACCTTCAAGTAGTGCTAAAACTGGGGAAAGTGTAGTAAATGCTAGCTTGGCGCTTGCAAATCCAAACAGGATATTGTATGTTTCTGAAAACAGATACAAAGGTACAAGGAATGTCATTCCACACTAAGGGCTGGAGATCACTACTCCATCCTGCCATTCTCATGTTGTGCTTGTGGCACAGTAGGCTTGAAACACTAAAATTATTTATAGAAAGAGAAAGGCCTTGGAAGGCATCAGAGCCATTGAGCATCTAGTTATTCAGTGGAGAAGGGTGAAGGTAGAGATGCATGCTAAATTCCTGCTGTAAGATGTTTGAGAGGTGAGCACTTGGTTCTGTTAGAGCAGCTGAAGTCCCTCTCACAGCATAACTTCAAGAATAACATAAGTTTCAGTAAGTTTCTTTGATGTTTGATTTGTTGTGGTTTTGGTGGTTTTGTTGGGGGTTCTTTTGTGATTTTTTTTTTAAAAAATCTTCCAGTGGCCATGACAACCTCCAAAACATTTAAGATATCTATTACTAGTACTCATCCACCGGGCTTGCAAAGTACATAGTCCTTCTTCCATTATAGAGGACTCAAACATTTCCTCTGCTGTGATTATAATTGTCTCAAGAGGGATAAAGGGACACTAATTCTTCCCTTGAGTCTTGACCACTACAGATGTATTCTTTGGAGCAAATATGGATAGTGTTGTCAGACTTTGTGATGAAGCCTTCCCTCTAGCAGCAAGAGACCCCAGAGCTTACCTGTACTAGAATCATCTGTGGACTGACTAATTTTTTCCCCTACAAATTATTAATACTGTTCTTGAAGCATGAGACAAAACTCCAGTTCCACACCTTTTCCTGTTTTGTTCTAGTCATAGAACAGAAACCTTCAAACCTTGATTTTCCCAAAACAGCTTCAGCACAATGGTTCTAGCTGCTCTTTATACATCCATGTCCATTTCTTGTCCAGCCTGCAGTGATAACAAAGGATTTGAATCTTTTTAGACAGAGGATAGTGGATTCTGCAAGTGCTAGACTAGAAATAAAAAGTAGTGGTAATCTAACCCTTTGCCTTATCTTAAAAAAAACAGAAGCTGTTGTTACTATTGCAGTGGTTTTTGAAGCTGATCTCAAATGTCTACAAACTGGCCAGAGATCCTCAGGATCTCATAGTTAGGCAGGAATTAAGGTCTGATGAGCTGCTCTGCTCTGTGGTACAGATGTGTTTAGAGGCAGGCATGAAAGCAGCAATGAAGGCACCCAGGACTCTTAAAAATGAAAACTGAGGTGCTTTCAGAGTTTGATTATATTTGGTGGGAGCTGAATAGCCTTTTCATGATTGTCTAAATTCTGCCTGAATTTTCAGTTATATTTCTGCATCTCAATTTGAGTCTGATTGTGACTGTTCACTGAATAAAAATCAAAATCACACCTTGTACAGTTACCATATATGGCAAAAATCCAGTGCTTTTGGTTTTCATTTTAACATCAAAGCATCTTCACAGAGTTCACTGATGTTCTTTAACAGGGTGGTCTGTAAATAATCTAAAGCTTTGCTTACTTTATTAGAGTACATGGCTCGCATCATAAGCATGCAGTGTATTTCTTCTCTTAATCAGGAATCCCAACATATTTTTGGAAAAGAAGGGAAATTTAAATTATCAGGTGCTAATTTTTGTCACAGAATGAGAAGCAGTTAGGCTGAGCTATTCTCTCAGTACAGAACATCCTGACCATCTTAAAGGTCTTTTCCAACTTAAATGATTTTAGATTCTATGACCTGAAACAGTTTGCACTTTGTCTTCAAGGTAATTGAACCAATTCTAAACCCATATTGCTGTTTTCAAAATATGTCCGATTTTTCAGTCATGCAGACAAGTGAACTGTGAACTGTAGAAAACTGTAAACCAGAACAAAAAGTGACCAAACCAGTGTGGAAAACTCATTTTCTGCATACAAGAAGGAAACTGGAAGCACAGCCTTTGGAATAAGTGTCTTCACTATATGTGTAAAGAAAAGCTGGGACTGTCAGGGGACCAGCAACTTCCACTCTGAGCTTTTTGCACCCTGAGAAAAAGATGCATTGTGTTAATTTTAGGTTAATGAGATAAAGATGCAAAAGTCAGATAGATGCTCTTAAAATATATTCCAACTATTTATCAGGGCATAGAATAGTTGTACAATCCTGCTAGGATTCTCTCTCAAGTAAACTCTCGCTTTCATCATCAAATAAAACTTTTACAGGGACCAAGCTTGTAGCCATAAATGTGCTCCTCTGGTAAACATAGCTACCCTTTAGAACCATCTCAAGATACTTCTGTATCTTGAGATGTAAACCCTCTTTTTCAATGTGTGATACATGTTAGGAACAGGATGTTAGGGTATATATTTCTATATATATCAATTAATGTAACTTAATTCTGCAAGATGGCACACATTTACTCATGGGTTAAGTTTATAATTGCATTTCAAAGCAGTTCTCTTGAAACATTCTGAAACAGATTATGTTCTTAAAAACTCTGTTCTTTACTTTGCATGTTTTAGTACTACATCCCATTAAAGCTGTGTTTGAAGTTACTAGGATTTGTTAAAAATTTGATCATGCCTAAGCAGATAAGAGATTATATGCTTTATGTATATATTTGAAGGATTTGTTCCAGCTTGGATACAGTGTATTAATTGGCCACCTACAGTGAACAGCAGTGTTTAATATTTAGAATCCTTTTCCTCATTGTCTTCCGGGCAGAAGAGCATGTAAGTATTCATTTAACTAAATTTGCTAACTTTCTGGAACACATTTAAACAATGTGTGCTACTTGTGTCATATTACATTAACTTCACTTCTACGGACAGGTTGTATACATATGTAATAAATAGCCCCTCAAGGATCAAATCTAGATTAACTGAGAAAAACGTACTCTGCTGTATGTTAAGTAATTTACAATATCTCAGTAAACATTAGAAAAGGCATGTTTGTCTCACCAGAACAGGTTAGCAGTGCCTGAAGACTCAGTAATGATTGTAGAATGTTAAACTATCAAGTGGAAAGTTATAATCACTTTAAATAGTCTAATTTTTTTCCCCTAAAACATCAGACTATCTGGAGTTTGATACCATGATGTCTGTAATGACACTGAATGTTTATGATACAGATTGAAAGTAGTGAAGAAACACACCAGTTCTGCAAAGGATCTAAACAGAGTGACTTAAAACTGAGAGGGAGGCTTGGAGGAAAAACTTGTTTAAGTGGGTAATCTTTTATTTAAATATTATTCCTTTTAAATTAAATTAAAATATCTACAGTCAGAGATGAAGCATGTTTTAGGCATGCCAGTTTTATTTACATATGACAAAATCCCTATTAGCCTCTCTATTTCTATCAGCTCAGTTCTGCCTGGTAATTATTTAAATAGAGGTGTGGTAAGCGTGCTTTGGTTTTTATTGCTCTAATTCCAGTATAATTAACAAAAAGTGGTCTAAGCAAGTGCATGAAGGTTACTACAGCAAACTTAACATGGACATTCATTGCAACTCGAGAACTCACTTGTAATATCTGCCAGATATTGAAGAATGTAATGTGTATATGTGGTACAACAAGAAGTAAAGATTGTCTTTTCTTCATGTTAACTCTATGCAGCTGCTGGCTGCATTGATTGGATGTGTAGATGTTAAGTTTTCCCTTAAAAAGGAGCACTCACCACATAGGACTCATATAAGATTAGGATAAAGCACATTACATAAGAAGTGCAGTGATTTCTGAATTTAGCCTGGCTGCCTTGTCTCTGATACACAGAGGGAGACAGAAAGTAGACTAAATTCCAAATGAGGAAGCATGTTTAGAATGCTATCTTAATTGATCATTTAAGGACAATCATCTTAATTGTTTAATTACATTATTTAACTGGCTTAAACTCAGGCAAAAGGCCCACCAGCATAGAGCAATAACAAACTGTAGTAAGTGGCTAGAGCAGAGAACTAAAAGCCCTGGATTCTGGAGAAGCCATTTAACACTGTTTGCTTGTCCTGAACTAGAAATAATAAATACTGCATTATATTCAATCATTGGAGATCCTAAGATCAGCAATACTATATTACAAATAATCATTATTATTTCATTATATATTAGCTTTGCAACAAAAACAACAGAATGCTTTTCTACATGGAACAAAGGTAATTCAATATGCACTATGTAGGAATACCTTAGTGTATATTAATTGTGTATGAAAATGTCAAAGCAACTGAAAAGCAGTCAATGCAAATGTTCATAAACATTGTGGCTGCTAAGTTAAAAACCAAGGTGTTGTATTTACTTAGTCACTTAGTCTGATCTTACAGAAGCAGCTTGATTCATTGCACATGTAGTGTTTGAGGGGAGAGAAAAGTGTTTAAAAGAAGACTGTAAAAGTAAGCAGGAAGAAGACTGAGAGGGGGACACAAATTTAAGGGAGGACTGGCGAGGGGCAGTCCTGTAGAGCTGGTATCTGTTGGGGTCAGAATCCCTGAGTGCACTTAGTTTCAGGTAGGCCTGACTCTCTCTGCTGCCCTGTTCCATTTGTCTGCAAAGAACAATGGAAAGAACAGTCATTTGTCTGTCATCTGAGGACCTGACATAGTGACAAATATGTCAGGCTTTGAGAGAAGCTCAAAGATGAGTTTGGTGGAATTTACCTACAAATAATGCTTTGCAGTTGTCCTCTGCAGCTGAGGGAATTCTGTGCTTTTCTTATTTACTTACTCCTTTTTATCCAGGGAATAACTGGAATCCAAGACACAAGTGTTGTGTAGTGCCAATAACTCACCATACAGGTTCATCTGTAATGAAATATAGTGCCTTTATTAAAAGAAAAAAAAAATAGAGGAAAACCAGAGAGAGAGAAAAAGAGAGAAGTGCTTTGTTAGAAAGATATTAATAACTTAAAAAATTAGTGACACTGATTTTTAAAGAATGTTAAGTTATATCTTACCATACCAAAAGTGAGAAAGTAAATTAGAAACCTACCATGAACTCAAGAATTACATGGACACAATCCCTGTTACTTTAAAGTGAGATATAAATCCAGAGATTTCTCATGCCATCATTTTGTAAATAATTACAGTTCTGCTGAATCTGTTGTATAAAGTTTACATGGGAGGTTCAGTGCACCCTTGCTCTTGTTTAGAACATTGGGAACCACCAGAGAGATGTTGACATATGGCTGCACTGTTTTAGTGCATGAGACATCGACTACATGGGAGCATAATAAACAGGAGCATAAAGACAGGTTTGTGCAAGCAGTTTGGATTGACCTTTTTGGCAGCTGAAATCCATCCTGAGTACATTATGCTGATGTGGACAGATGTGTAAATCTCATCTTGTTACCGCAACTACCAGTTTTACAAATGTATTCCAATGCTCAAAATGTACATTATTCTAAGTAAAGTGATTTTAAATGGGAGAGGGGTTGCATCAGCAACAATTCATAGTAAGACAGAGCAGAAACTTTCTCTTAAGTTTGTGGAACTACCCCCACAGATAAATAAAGAGGTAGCTGTGTTTTACACCAATAGAAATTCTTATAATTTCAGGGTGATGGCTTATTTAATATATTTTTTCCCTAGCAAAATATTTAACTAACTGATACGGTATTTAAATTTTGGCATTTAAAGAGAACAGTCTACTGTCCTTTCAATAAGCAGTTCTAGTATTAGTTTTTTCCAAATTAAGAATATTTGTATAAATACCTTTTACTTTTGAACAACAGTATCTGAATCTGGTCTACAGCAGTGTTCCTAGAAGGAGAATGAATCCAGTTGAAATGCATTTTTGAAGGAACATTAGGAATTTTACACTTCCTTTTGAAAGACATCTTTTGAAAACTATCTAACACAGCCAAATTTAGTTTTCTTCTAATAAGTCTTAATCTACTGTTGCACACCAAAGTATGAATCTCTTTGTATAGCCACAGTAGTATTTGGATTCAAGACTAGAAAGTTATCACTCGTGATAATAAATTTTAAGGTTTAATCTTAACTGATGGGATGTAGGCAAATGTCACCTCACAGTTTTAAGTGCTCGTTATGTCCTCAGTAATTTCTTGTTAAATCAGTGGAAGCACTGTGCACATGATGTGTGGATATTGCCCATCAATTCTAAATAGTTATGCAATAATGAAAGAATACACCTTTAACTTGTGAGCATACCTATAGTATTGTGAGTAGCATATTTCTAACAGTTTTCCTAAGTTTATGCAACTCACCAGTTAGCAAAATCCTGAAATCAGCAAAAGTAAGATGAAAAAAATTCTTATTGCTGGAATTCTAAGGAGCAGTGAAGATGCAGAGGAAGGTGGCAAAAGAGTAATTACTCAATTAGGCACAATAGAGAAGCTGGTTAGCAAGAGATATTCCTTGGATATCACAAGGTATCTTTAAAACAGGAGTGGCTGGTACTATCAGATCATAACCACACCCCTAGCTTTACCCTTGGGTTTTTGGAAGAACATTTCTGGAAACAGGGGCTATATTTTATGTGTGTGCTTGTTCATGTTGGAAATAGTGATGAGGTAGTAGTCCAGAGTACTTGAAATTTTGTGTACACCTAGTCACACTTAATAGAGAGTTATAGAGTGAGCAACATTTTTCTTATATTGAAGTGTTATTGCAGTGTAAACTGGTTTTCACAGTCTGTTGTAATAAATATACACTGGTAATCTCTTATTTAGAAATACAGAAAACATGAACCTTTAATGACTGACTTATCCAAGTCATGCAACAACTGCACTCCTTCATGCTCTTCAGCACAATTAGTAATATTACGGTTTTGTCTACAATTTGTGGCCTGAAAGTGCCACAGATTCAACCTTGAAATTTGACAATTTCAGAAGTTTTCAAGTCAACATAATCACAGAATGGCTGAGGCTGGAAGGGCCCTCTAGAGGGCACTTATTCCAAGCCAGGGCTCAAGCAGGGGCACCTGGAGCCAGTTCGGCAGGACCCTTTCCAGACATCTTCTGAATATCTCCAAGGAAGAGATTCCACAGCCTCTCAGCCTGTGCCTGTGCTTGGTCACCCTCACAGTTCAACCTGAGGTTCAGAGGGACCTTTTTGCATTGTTCTTCCACTGGACACCAATATAAAGAGCCTTGATTAATCTTCTGTGCAACCTCCCACCAGGTATTTATATATACATTGATAAAACACATCCTCACACACTCTGAGCTTTCTCCAAGCAGTGCAGCCCAATCTCTCTCTAAGCCTTTACTGGCATGGGAGATGCTTGCAATTTTTTATAAACTGTATTATGTGATTTGACTTGCACTGCATAAAGATGTGACTTATGCTCTTGTGCTGCTCCTGGAATTTGCTCAGTGAAGGTGAAAGCCCCTGTATTTGCTCAGGAAAGCTTCTGACTCTTGGGATTTTTTGTGATTTGGGTTTTGCTGTTGCTGGTAGTCATTGGTACAAGTGCAGAATAGGTTGTCAGATACTATTCTTTCATTTAAATATCCTGAATATTAGGTTCATTTGCAAAGGTAGAAATAATGGTATGCAATGGAACTCAATGTGCTTGTTCTGGTTGTTGTGTATTGTAACCCTACACCATTTTCTTACCTATACATCTGAGGAAGAGGCCTGGTACTATGTTGCTGATAGCACATATTTAAGGATTAAACCATTTCCCTATCTCCTTTTTTTCTTCAGAAGGGCAAAAGTACGTGAACATTTCTGTATTCTAGGAGTAGCAGAGTTAAACTCAATTGAAAGCTTTGAGCTTTGATTAGGACACCAGGCAGAGGGGGAAGTGAGAAGGGAAGATTGGCCTTTTGTGCTTCACCTGAACCTTTAAGGTGAAGGACAGAAGGCTCCCTTCTCCTTGCCTTGAGAAAGCATTTCTTCCCTTCCCTTACACTTATATTGCATTACCCTACCCTGGGCTCATGCCAGATTCTGGAGAGCATGTACCCATGCCAGATTCTGGAGAGAGAATTTAGCCCCACAATGTTTGCATTGTGTTTGTTCATTACGAGTGAGGGTGCTTTGAAAGTAGCCCCGTTTGAATCTGTAGCTGTCCTTGTATGAAGCAGGCCTATGAAATGCTCTATGTTGCTTATGTTCATACACATTTGGACGAAGCAAGTATATTTGTATATGGTTTTAATTTAAAAATCATTGAAGTGGTATCCTTGGTTCTTGCTGCTAGTGGAGTCTAGTATTGCTCTCCTCACTTGAAAAGTCTCCCAGTGAGATCAACACAAATTCTGCCTAAGGAAAAGCTAAAAACATTGGCTTATAGAGGCCAAAAAGGAGCTATGCTTCATGCAGCTTCTCTTAGTAACTGCATCAGTTTGAAATCTCAAGTATTAGAGATCTTTTGAGTACTCCAGTTTCAGAGAGAATACTCTGTATGAGCTCTAAGAATGTCTTTTGCTGGTGGGAAAAACACATGTATAAAGATATTAAAAGCTGGCTGTTCCACTGGAATGAGTGAAATCTTAAATTTTACACAGTTCTACATTTTTCCACTGAGGGATTTTAATTTATTGTTATTCTGGTTAAAGTGGTACTTAATCCATCAGTAAGAATTCCATGATAAAATTGAGGCTGTGCCTTGGGTGACCTGTCAGAAACTATATCTTATTGCTAGGAATCTTTTGAGACTTGGGATTTGATTTTTTTCCTGCACATATATAAGATGTCTTTGGCAAAGGTCACATAAGTTTTAACCCACAATATTAAGTCACAAATGAAATGGATTTAAGTGGTCTTGCCCTACTCCCCTGTGAGTGCTTGCTCACATCTCAAAACCACCGTATAATTTGTCACAATTCAACATGATTATCTGCCTTTGCTCGGGAGGACTATAATAGCTAAAGAGTAAGTTATATTGCAGGTAAGGCTATAGAATTACTGGTAGAGCTGATTGAAAGAGCTTTCTAAACTCTGGTCTAAGCCTATCTTACCCTAGCTTACTTGCTTTTATTTCCTTTTTTTGTTTGTTTGGTTGGTTGGTTTGTTTGTTTGTTTGTTTTGTTGTCCTTCAGATTTTTCAGGATTTTTTTTACATTTTTCTTCACTGGTGGTTTTTGGGTTTTTTATTGTGCTTAAAAATATGCTAGTTTGCACCAAAAATGCCAACCCAAAATAGGATAGGGAATAAAGGTTCAGCTGACAGTATGTAAATAGACTCAGCAATCCCTGATTCAGCTGTCTTCCCTGCTCAGCAGAGTTTTTCAGCATGTAGACAGTGAAGCATGTAAATGTTATTTTCTAAACACTGCATGTCCAAATGATCTAGATGGGATCATGGAACAGGACTTGGTTTGAAAAGCTGCTCTCCCAGCCATTCCCCCTGCCCACCCCACTAGGGGACTTTGAGAAGCAGGGCATGTTTGAGTTGCCAATCAAGCTCTTATGTAAAGTCCTGCTAAAGTTCAGTGCACTTTTTAAAGTGTTTTGGGGTTTGGTACATTTTAAAGAAACAGTCCTTAGCATAATGAGCTGTGCATATCTTCTCCATGTTCATTAGTTGCATGCTAATGGCTGTTTAAAATTCTTTCTTATCTTGTTTTCTGATTGATGGGAACTCGAACCAACCCCTAGACTTCCAGACCTTGCTTAGTTACTGTTGTTTTCATTGGCAGAATAAATAATTTTATGTGAAAAGTATTGTGCACTCTTCTGATTCCTAGTTCAGGCCTATATTATGTATTACTTATCAACATCTATTTTGATTTCTCTGAGTATCTGATGAGGTTCTATATTGTATGACAGCCTCTATTATTTAACAAACCAGCAGGATTTTTTACCTTCTGCTGTTGCAACATAGGACAAAGGAATTGCATGCCAATCTTTTTATTTTTGTCTGCTTTTCTTCTTTGCTGTAGCTGCTTGGGTTAAAAGACAAACAAACAGATCTCTGTGGACTTCAAAGAGATCAAATTTAAAAAAAAAACAACCAAATAATTTCTTAAAGCTAGGCTGTTTTGCTGTGTTTCTCTCCTGTTTTTCTTTTCTTCTCCCCCTTTTTTTTAATTCTGAAAAGAAATAGCAGGCTGTAGGCACTGCCTGTGGCTTGCTAGCCTTGCTTCTTGTGTGGTCTGTGCAGACTTTATGATTTATTCAGCTAATGGGAAAGGAGCATGACCCCCAGTGGCCACAGAAAGAGAGCTGCATGTGGGTTTAATGCTTTCACCACAAAAATGTCTGCTATGACTAAGCTGTGTGGCTGAAGTCACTGTCTGAATGGTGCTAAAAAGGAACTTAGGCATTAAGTGTGCACTATTTACTATAGATTGGCTCCTGGGATTAGGCCAAGGGTTTCTTACTCAGTTTCAAAGAATAGCATGGAAGCTGCTAGGAAAATTAGAGCTGTGCAATTTATTTTTACCAGTCTCCCCAGTGAGTGACCCAGTGAAGGATTTGCCTCATAGCACTTTTTTTCATCAGTTACCAAAGAGCAATTCAAAATGTACTAGTTTGTTCGGGAGTTTTACAGGCTTATTGTTTACATTTTCCCATCTCCTAATTTTCCTCATGTTAACATGACTTTCTAACAATATTTTTTTTTGTGTATTGCTTAGAACTGTAGAGGAAAACAGGTTTGGACAACATTTGGAGCATCATTGCTTGAGACCAGTTATAGTACTATATCTCTGATTAAAAGGATTAAACTGTGGGCTAAATCAGGAGTCTGCCCTTGTCTTTGCTCAAGAGAATTGCAGGACCACAAATACCATTGGGAAGAAACTGAAATCTTCTGTTTTATTATGGCAACACTGCCACTAGGTTTATTTTATTTTGTTGACTTTTAAAGGCACGTTAAAAGCTCTGTATCTGTTTTCCTACTGACAGCTAACTGTCTTCATGTGGATGTCTTAAAAACCAAACCCACCACTGCTACCTGTGTTGAGAGAAAAAATTGTAAAGTGCTTTGTAGTCTTTAAAAAACATTTAGAAATTCTGCTTTCCCAGCACTAACATCCTTCTTTGAGCTGTGTATGAAGCCAACTGGAGCATTAAAAATTAATCACAAACACTTTGCTAGTGGCTTTGTTTGTTTGTTTTCTGAAAATATTCTTTGTTATCTGAAAATGGTGAGCGCACCTCATAACAACTAAACATTCAAGAGAATGAGGGAAAAAATTACAGAGGTAGGAACTGATATTCCAGATTCATTCTGTCCTTCAACAGTTTCATCTTGGTCAGTTCCAGCAACAATAACTTCACCATAACGAAAAGCCAGATTTGTTGCTTGTATTTATTGAAACATGTAGAGAAAGAAAATTTAAAAATCAAGTATAAAATGTGTTATATTCTTTTAATATCAAATATCTGACAGGGTAAAAGTGGCTATTTTTTGTCACTAAGTTTTGTAAATGGGAAAAATTAAAATTTAACCAATTTTATGTAAATAAGAATACTTTATATGCATGTCTTTGCATTTTCTCTTGCAGTCTTGTAGATTTTTGACTTGTAACCAAAATTTTAAAATCTAGATGACAAATATTAAGATCCTAAATTGCATTTCTGTATTTCTACATAGGCATTGGTTTCTACAAATACTGAGAACCCACAAAACAGACGTCATTTAAGTGAAAGAGTACTGCAAGTGTATTGCAGTTTTAAAATTCTGGCCATTTTTACTTATAAATATTATTGGCGAAAAAAGTCATGCAGCATTTCTTTTTGGAGAAAGTAAAGTGTGGGCATTACTTGAAAGATTATATACATAGGAAAATATGGTGAATTCTTTGGTGAAAAATACTTACATGAAAAAGGCTAGATATATTAATTTTGCATTTTAAATGAATATATTTTGTTTTCCATCTTGAAACAATCTTTCCTGTGTATAGCAGTTCTTTAGTTTTAATAAATTCCAAAATATAACTTGTATCTTGTCAGATGAAACAGAAAATAACTTGTTAAACTGAAACAGTTTTTTAAAAATCTTTTTTTCCCTTTAGACAACAACTGAAAGAAGTTATTCATAAACTTCTGTTTCATAATAGGGCACAGAGGTTTGAAATTTTTGCTTGACTTTGGTTGGAAGTTTATCCTTCCTGTTGAGTTTTCTGGGATGTCTGAAATAAGGGTCAAATTCTCAAGGTGGAAGACTTCCTGCTGTGCTTAGTTTATTCCTGATTCTTGCACAAGCAAGAAGAAAAAATGTGAAGAAATGAGCAGTGAGGCTGTTATCTAAGCACAGCAATTTGTGAAAATTGAGTGAGTGGGCTCTGAAGTAGAGGATTAGGCCTGGTTTTAACCTTACAAATGTTTGTATTTCCTGCCTAGAAGAGGGCTCTGACTTCATGCTGCCCTGTAATCTAAGGCTAGAATGATGTGGTGATTGTACCATAAGAGAATTTGAAAAGCTGTTGCTTTGGGTTATACCAAGCATATTTGTGGGCCTGCTGTATGTTGTGGAGAAGTTCCCCTGTGCAGGTTATGGGGGATGGTAAGGAGAACTGTACAAGAGCAGTGGGAATAATAATCCTAAAAGTCTCCTTACCTACAGCAAGCAAACTGGTGTGTGTGGTGTGCAGCACGGATGCCTTGTCAGCAAGAGGCAGGGGAGCGGGACAGCTGGATGTGTCTGGCGTGCAGGTGTTTCAGCTGGTATTCACACTGGCTACTGGCAAACAGAATTTTTTTTTTTTTTCCCTTTAATTTCTTTTTCTGGTGGAGGAGGAAGAGACAGTGGGAGGTAAAGAAAGAAGAGGGATCACCCACAGTCATTTCCCAGAATGGAAGGGGAGAAAAAAGCAACACATCAGCTCAACCCCTGTTTATACATATAACTGGCTCAGCTTTCCTTTGCAAGTATAAATCAAATGGTTCAGACTTGTGATGTTTTTCCCTCTCCTGTGAAGACAGCGTCTTCTTTTTTGGTTTTTTTTTTTTTTTGACTTATGAGGATTGTGCTAATACTCCAGGAGTTCTGCATTGCAAGTTGTAAACTTGACTTTGGGCTGTTTTGACTGAAAGCAACAATTTTCTCTGCAGTAGGTTTCTCTTTCCCTGGATAGTCACAAAGTGTCTTGTGTCACTAAGAACTGCTTCAGTGACGTAAAGTGGTTACACATTCAGTAGCTTTAGACCCTTCCTTCGGAACATTTTTTTCTGAGGAAAATATTTTCCAGATAGTCATGACTGCACCTGCCTTCTGTGACTGAAGCGTGAATGGCATGGAGAAGTTATTTGAATCCTGAAATTCTTGACAGTGATTTCTGAAGTGATTGACAGCTAGAGTAAAAGCTAGAGTAGCTCTTGGGGTATTCTTATCTAAGTCAAGCTAAATACCAACTCAGACAAGTTGTAGGTGATCTGCGAGCTTAACTTCACTGTTCTGTGCAATTTAGGCTTTTGATAATGAGGTCCTAGTATAAATTATTGGGGTCTGCCTGTACTCACATAAATATTACAGTTAAAAAACATTTCTAGTAACTTCTTTCTGTTTTGTTTTTTTATTGTTGTTGGTTTGTTGGTTTTTTTACTTTCCCCTCATGTAAACGTAGCACTCAGGAACCAGGTTTTTCATCTATATTGGACACGTGCCATTTAGTCCTACATCTGTTCTCTGACAGTAGCTAGTTTCAGATGCCTTGAAGGGGAGTATATAGCAATGTAAATTATTATTACTGTTATTGTATTTGCTACAGTACAGTATTACTACCAGATGCCCCTTGGGGGTTTCATCTCTCTTCATTTGGGATATGCATTATACTTAAATCTTGTCAACCATTTTTCAGTTTTGTCAAGGTTGGAACCATCACTTCGAGAAAATCATAATGTGCTTCCTCAGTTTGTTCCACTTTGGTTCCTGTTCTATCAGCATCATATCCCATTGAGCTTGGTTTTTCTCTTGAGTCAAAGCGCAGAGTTTTCTCATTATTCTCTGTTAGCTAGTCATAAGATCTGAATTATTTTGATCATTTAGTGTATGGGAACATTGACTTCCATGTTGCTGAAAGCTAAGCTAAGATGCCTTTGCTTGCTGGAATTTCTAATACAGTTTTAGAGTGGGTATTATGGTTATCTTATTATAATAACAGCCAGGGCTCTGGCCTGTTTCTTCATCCTTGAGCCTTGCTTTCCTTCTCCATGGAGCTGCTCTATTAATATCATACGTAGTTGGTGAACAAGTTTGCTGTAGCACAGATATTGATATGCATCTTCTTGGACCAAACTAGAACTAATAATATGTAACATATAAGTCAGTGATGTCATTGTTTTGGAGAATGCCCTCTAAACAACTGGGGGTTTTGCCCTTCACCAATCAATATACTGACATATTTACTCATGTGGAGGTTATTATTTATCCTATAATTGCTTGGATTTATGTAGGTCTTCAGGAGACAAGTAATTTGGGTTTGATTTTTGGTTCTCTCATAGAATATTCTTGACAGTGTCACATTCTGCTTGATGTTTAATTTTTTCTCACTGGAATGTGTGTATGAATATTCCCTAAACAGACAAGTGATCTGTGAAGCCTAATTACTTCCAAATTCCCAAACAATTTCAGATCTTTAGATGAAAGTCACTATGAAAGCTATTCTATGGATTTTTCAGGTAATTTAGAAATAGTTCTTCCAAATCTAAAATCAGTTGTTTTCATTGGGAAATGCTAGATGCAGACTCTGACACTGTAATTTCCTCATATAACTTATTGTTTCTTTTTTTGCTTTGCCTTTCTAATATATTTTCTGTTCATTGCCTTCATCTTCAGTTTTGTATGTAGATATTTATCTCCCGTAGGCTAATTTGCCAAATGTATTCTACAGTCTCAGAACAGGATGATCATTTCCTTATCTCTCCTTTTGAGACTATTCTGCAATACAAAGGACTAAAACTCTGTCTGTGAGAAGCAGTTACAAATAGTCTTATGAAAAAGTGTTCTGAGAATTAATCTTGAAGCTATTTAGCCCTTACTCTGTCTAAGAATACTGCAGTTGGGATGGAGTTTCGAAGCTCAGAACATTGTCTATTGCATTAATCTTCCTAATCAATACTCTCTTTCTTTGCCAGAAGGTGCTCCTGTATCTTTCACTCCTGTCCAGGAGTTTATTCTCCCTTCCATCAGGTCTAGCAGGTCGTGCTGCAGCCAGAGTGTCAGCTCATCCAGCATCACTCATTTCTTGGTGGGGGAAGACAGGAGTTTTCCATTGGAGCAGCTCACTGAACGGATTCAGCCAGGCGCCTTGGATTCTTTGCTTCCAAATGGAACTGGAGAGAGGGAGAGAGCATTCAGCTTCTTCTTTTTTGGTAGGGGAGCAGGATTTCCCCTTTCAGCAGCCACCTGCAGCTAGACCAGATTATGTATAATGTCAAGCCACATTCTTAAACAACTCACAGTGTTTCTGATCTAGTAAGACTGGAGTGTTTGATGTGCTTAGTGGAGATTTGACTTTTCAAATAGGTCTGGCACTAAAATACTAAAGTACTAAAGTACTAAAAAGCAGGTGTCCTCCAGATTGGTGTATGACTTACATAGCCAAGAGAAGGCTTTACAGAAGGCAGCTACTGGAAAAAAAACCAATCATAAAACAAGTAAGACACCAGTAGTTTAAATGGGCAAAAGTCCACAAAGGAAAGGACCTGGCAGTGACACCAGTATTATTATTGGCTGAAAAGAGATTGGAACTTTTTGACAACAACAAATGTTAGAGAATTGGATTTGAACAGGTGAAATTTATTACAACCTTTGGACACAAATAGTCACAGAAGATCAGTGTGGGTGTTCAAATAACGAGGACTATCTCCTCAGCAATAGATAAAGAAGAGAATCAGAGTATATAAAATTATTGCAAGAAAATACAGGGAAGAAGTGAGGTTTTCCTAAGAATATGAGTCACAGAAAATCAGTGGGAACTGTGTGCCTTCTTTTCTCTTCTGAAAAGCCTCCAGCCAAGCTCCCTGAAATGACACTACTGAAGAAATATGATCTTTCTCAGATCTTCTAAATGCAAACCTGTTCAAAGCACAGGAAAGTCACGTATTTCAGGGCCTTCGGGAAGGTGGAGGAGGACAACTTTCCAAAGCAGGAAAGATTTTTAAGGAGTAGAGAAATTGATGTTGTGCTTGGTAGATACAAACCTTGGATTTACAGCACTGATGGTGAACTGTCAGCTGAGACTTTAAAATGACATTTTCTCTTGCTCTGTCTAAAAACTGAAGGAAACAATGGCATGGTTTTAAAGAGCAAGATTCCACCTATTTTTCTTTTCCTATGCTTCAGTAAAATCTGTCAAGCATAAACTGTGGTTCTGCTCATCCTTTTGTTCAAAATGCAATGTATCAATTCAGTTTCTACATACAGTATTGTATACATTGTATTTGATGTGTTATCAGATAATCTCTGTTCCCAATCCTAACAAAAATATTTGGAAATGATTGTGTATGGTAATATAAATTCATATATCAGATAGAGTAAGTTATTAGACTAAATATATTGCATTTCAACTGGGCAAAATTTAGTATCTGTTCTCAAGAAAATACAGTGTGCAGCTGTTTTATAGTCTGCTTTCTATGTTGAAATGCGTACTGATACATATTCTTGTCTTGTTTTCGTTCTGCCCTAGGACAGCACTGGGAATAAATTACTCTATCTGAATGGACCATTTCCTATTAAAATACTTAAATAAACATAAGAGAAACAACCATATATGCCGGCACCTACGTACTCATATTTACATAGGCTTAGTCACTCAGAGTTTGTAATTTTTTTTTCTTTTCCTTTTTGAGTGGAAGAAATAATATATCATCTACTTTTGAAATAGCGATGTGATTTTTCGGGGTTTTTTCAGTTTGAGAGATTTAATTGTTCAGGGGTGGGAGGGCTGGATGTTTTTGTGCTTGTGTTTGTGGGTTTTTTTACTGTGGGATGCTCAAACACTGGTACAGATTGCCCAGTGAGGTTATGGAGTCTCTGCCCTTGGATATACTTAAAAACCCAACTAGACATGGTCCTGGGCAACCTGCTCTAGGTGATCCTGCTTGAGCAGGAAGTCCTCCGGAGATCCCTTCCAACCTCAGGAATTCTGTGGCTTTTAACTGGAGACTTACTTGTATCTTTTTTTTTAGCTGGGTGTTTTTTCTAGCACAGAAAGAAAAATAAGTCAAGCAAGGAGAGTTTTATAAAGAGGTTTAAAAACTGAGAAATGGCAGAAAGAAATGCAAGTGAACAGTGTGCATCCTACCAAGCTGATGACTGATGGGCTGAGGAGCAGTGAGAGCTTGGAAGGGCAAAAGCACATCTGGCAAATCTGGTCTTTCCAGAATGATGAAAAGGTATAAAAGCTCTTCATAATGATGAAAGTATGAAGCAGCAATATTTTGGGTTAGTTTATATTTAGCTTTGTCTGTGTTTTTAGATTTTTCAAGAACATTTCTTTCAATAACATCTGGTTTTCTCAGTTTTACCAAAGAGTGAGTCTTGTTTTTCCAAAAAGCTGGAAATGCTACTCACTGTACATGGATTACTGATCTTTCTAAAGCTGCTCACAGCTGACACACACAGATCTGTCGAGTGAGTCATAAAGCCCAGTCAGCTGTATCTTTTGCTTGTTCCTCAGTGAGATTTAGTGGGTACTCGCTTTGTAGACTTTGAAAGCTGGCCAGGAGCTTTGGGAAAAAACAACCTGAATGTTGCTGCTAAAAAAACCCAAAAAAAGCAACATTGGAAAGTTGCTTTGTCATAACATAAGCTGTATTTTCTCTTGCAAGCAGGTGAAATTATGTTGTCAGGAAAGCCCTTCCACTAATATATGGTGAGATTTGTGATGGATAGAAGATTGTCTTTTGAAATAGCATTACATTGACATTACAAAGCCTTTAATTTTTTATTCTTTAGAATGAGCAGAATTTGCACTGGAGGAAGACTTATAATCCTTCCTTAAGGAAGGAAGTAGGTCATGCTAGATTAAGTTATATCAGACAACCTGACTTCTCTTTCTCCTTTTCATGTCTGTAACTGTGCTACCGCAGATTTAGTTTGAAGCCTCTTTAAAGATGGGTGTTTTCTTCCATGGTAGAATAGGAAGTTGGGTAAGCTAGTTAAAGAAAGAACAGTTCATATACCTGCCAGGGGTATGAATTTCTTCTCCTCTCAGTATATTTTATTTCTTTAGAGCAACTGGATGGATTCTGTATTGCTTGCCGGTGGAGAGGAACTTAGTCTCTATATAAGCTTCCTAATGCTAACAGTCTTTTTGAAAGGCTACAATTCAGATGTTCTCAGTTTTGAAACCTTTTATTCTATGCTTTTATCATTCACTGTATTTTTCTCTTTTGTTTGAGCTCAAAATTTACTTGTAAGTATTTTACACTTTGGAAAAATTATCAAAGATTAAAAGGTAAAAGCTTAGAATTAGGAACTTCATTCTGCGGTTGGCAGAGCTTTGTTTCTTTGAACTATTAAATTAGAATAGGCCCGATTCTTTCTTAGAGAAGTAATCAATGTTTTTAAAATGTTGGGAATCTACTGCTTTTTTAAAAAATCCCTAAACAAGCAAAGTTCATAACACTAGCTGATCTTGATGAGAGCTATGCAACAGACAAAATTTTAGATATTAGATATTTTAGATATTATGCCTCTGGTACACCAATGCACTGAAAATCTTTGTTGTTTTTTGAAAATGCCGTTTAATAACTCTCTGGATGTCACCTACACATACCAGTAGTTTCTGGATGCCAAATACTTTTTCAGAATAAAAATGCAGGAGATGGCCAAAGGTTCAAGGTCAAGTGCAAAGTAGGACAGGAGAGGGAGGACATCATTTTCAAGTGCCTCTTGGTAAAATAACCAGAGAAGACAGTAAGCCATTCATAAGGATTAAGGCTAATGGGTGAAAGTAAATTGTTTTAATTAGGTTTCTGAGTTTTAATCCAAAACAAAACTTGCAAGAGGCGTATTGTAGTTATCAACATATGATCCTATTAAATACATTTTCAGCATCTCAAGAAAAAGCAGCAATGGGATTGTCGTCAACTCTCACCTCTCATAATATCTATAGCACTCTTCTTAAATTATCAGCTGCCTCCCTGCCTGGCATGAAACTGCCTTGATCTTGATTTACAATGGTGGTAATGGTTTTGTTTAGTCTTGTGGTTAGCCATTTAGTAAATATTTTTAAGACTACATTTAACAAAGATACAGAATTATAGTCCTTACATTTACTGAGACTTTATCAGGTTTCAGAGTGCACAGATTCCCCTTCACTTTTCATTGATAATGGTATTGCACCTTTACCTGGTTGTGTGCAAGGCATTTTGGAGGCACCATTTAGGTTAATGTAGGGTTTCTGACATATATCCCCTGCTGTCACCCACTCTGATTAGTCCAATTGCCAGACTCCAATTACTGCACCATTTAATTCAGTATGTACAAGTACAGTTGGATATTCCTTCCAATTTGGGACACATATGGCAGCAGATAGCAGTGCCCCAGTAGAGCTAAAAGAGATGCCAGGAATAGCCATAAAATTTGGAAGAGTAGGCAAGAGAAACATGTAATACTTTAAGCACTTTCTATAGTGGTCCTAAATAAGGTATAGGCAAAGAACAGAACTTATCTTTCCATTCTGGTATTGCCAAGCAACTCTTCATGAGCCTAAAAAACGTGTGAATGATGTGGAGAGGGACATGAATTTAGCACTTTTCCATACCTGGGGTTGTCCAATAGCTAAAAAGCAACCAAAGCTTTCCTCAAGTGTGCAGTCTTTGGGACTCCAGGAAAAAAACAAGTCTGTATTTATCTGTTTGTCTTCTCTTCCTGTATATCATTATTTAATGGCACTTGGATTAGTTTTGTTTGCAATCAGTTCTGCCGCATTTAGAACAACTCCAAATGTGCATGTCCTCAAGTATGATAAAAATTCAGCTGAAGAAACTTAAATGAGTAGTGAAAGTTCTGAGGATTGTCAATAAAAATTTTTAATGGAAGAACCATTGCTTCTTGTAGGTCAAGTTATCTTGGTTTGAAAGACAGGTGTCTGCTAAGGAAGGCAGGAGCCTCCCTAGGAATGGAAAATATAAACCCCCTCCCTCCGAATTATTAGGATTTTGAAATTAAGGAGCTCTCAGGCAAAGATATGGGAATAGGAATAACAGTTCTTTACTAGTACGTATAACAAGGCAAACAAACAACAACAACAACTCTGGCGTTAGCACCAAACAGAACCAGGAGCGCAGTCCCAGCCACTTCTGTGCAGTTCCGGGCACGGCCAGCAGGGGCGCTGCTGGCTCCCGGCGGGCAGGGCAGGTGCGATGATTCCCCCGCGGCTGCAGGGGGCGCTGTGGCACAGGCTTGGGGAGCACGCAGTAATGGCGGCTTGGCCTAGACGGGGAGGGTGGAAGAGAGGCCTGGCTTCACAAAGCCCTGGGGCAGCCGATCCTGGTGCCTCAGCAGGACTCTCAGAAGCAGCAAGCAGGGGGATGCGGGGCTACAGTGCGGTGAGAACTCGGAGCACTGCCAAAGAGGCAGCAGCAGCCCGGTTCCCAGCAGGGCAGGGAGAGGCACGCTCAGGATGCCGGGTACCCGAGCAGGTGAGGACAGGTCCATCTTTTAGTGAGGTGGGTGTTAATAAGGTCCCAGTTCAGTGTCTGCTCTCACAAGCAGAGGCTCACCACACGGCAGAAGAAGCAGCGAATTCCTTTCCCCAAGCAGCAGCTCTGACCATCCTCTTCTGAAGCCGAGAGAGAGAAAGAGGCAGCAGCTGCCAAAGCCCCATCCTTTACTTGCTCAGTTCTTTAAGTATCTCTGCCCCTCGGAGAGAAACCCTCAGAAAAGAAAAGTGCAACCAAATGCCCTCCTCCCCTGAGCTTGGTCACTTCTTTTGTTTTCTTAAGTAACCACTTGTTAATGTTTCCTAGCAACTTATGGGAAAAACTTCTATAAGTAAAAGGGAGAACAAGGAAAGAAACCTAACCTCCACACAAGTGGATGCAACAAGCAATGGTCAGAGTGGTTTGAACCCTACATTAATGAATTCCAGTTTTTAACTGTTCTAAAAGGTTCTGTGATATTTTGTTGTGTAATCAATAGCCTATGCATCTGAAATGTTTATATAATTTAGCAGCATTTTACAGCTTAAGGCCTTTAATAGAACTCAGTCAATTGTAATGCATCTCATGGTCTGGGTGGGACACACAGGATCTAAGTGTCCATCCACTGAACAAGAGAAACATGAAATGTTTTTTAAGTTTGGAGAGACACTAATAAAAATTGTGGATGTAGTCCTTTAATCCTTATCGAGACTATATTTTGAAATTAGGATCCCCCAAAATAGGGTAATTTAAAGCTTAGCAAACACATTCTTACTGGAAGTGCCCCTCACGAATTATTCCTAGGGATGATCCTGCAGTTACTGGTTTTGATAGAGTTAAATGCTTTACCTCTGAGAAAACATTTGCTTTTAGAGTAATTCCTTATCTTTCAGCAGTGTTCAAGGAAAGTGAGTGAGAGAACATACTAATATTGAATAAGAAGGAGCTAAAGGAAAGCTTCCTTCATTTTCATGCTTTCCTTGCCAGCCTATGCTGCAGCTCCAACCTTCTTTTCCCTGGCAGGAAGGAGAAAAGAAGAAAAAACAGCATTGGATTCCTCAGCATAACTTCCTCTGTTTCTTGAAGTTTAGCCACTGGTCTAATCTCTGAAAGTTTTTCCTGGCTTGCATTGACTTGCTGCTCAGACAATGAGCACTTTTTTAACCTGTCAGGAGCTGAATTGCTTGGCCTGCCATAGGGCTGACAGTGTGCCGCCGTTTCTGAGACTACTCTGTTCCTGAGATGCAGCGCTGACACAAATCTGTACAAGGGCTGATTTTGTGAGTGCCCCAGTGGAATCGCCTTCAACCGCTGTCTAGTTAGTAAGGTTCAGTGAATACTCAAGGGGAGACTCCTTGGCAATGGGTTTTGCCTTTTGCAGGAATTCTGTGTTGGAATTTTTAGTATAGGATGGCTCTGTTGGGCTGTGTGCTCTTTTAAAAAAAATCACTCCCCTTGCAGTTAAAGTTCTGTTTATGTTTCTGCAGTGTTTAAAGTTGTTCTTTATCTGTTGTCTATGCTCTTTATCATTCATAGGTCAGAGACAGATGGAAAAGACCTTCTGGGTTTCAGGGAGGGAGGCAGGCAAGCCAGAAGCAGAGATAAAGGTAGGCTTGGTCCTCAAGAAGAAATGACACAGTAAAGAATGACATTTCCATATTATCCTGTTTTCCCACAATAAATGTGCCCTCTATTGCAGTATTTTCAACCATAAATGCATGTATATATATGTGTGTTTATTTATTTATTTATTTATTTATTTATTTATATACACCCACACACCCCTGCATGTGTGTGTGTGTAAATACAGGCTTCATGACTGCTGAAAGTCTGAAACCTGAAGGACTGAAACTATATTGATGTGGTTTTAGAGGCTTAATGTCACTCACCTGTACCTGCACTCAGGAGATTTCGCACTGCCACACCAAAACACATAATTCACTGCTGCATTTTACAGCTGACATCACACGCAGAGCACACCCAGACTGTCCCAAGCAGTGTCACACAGGGACGGTCCCTGCACCAGACGGTGAGAGGGGTGTCCAAAGAGAGGGGTGACCTGCATGATAATTCTGTGCATTATTTGTTTTGCATTAAGCTTGGTGGCTCCAATTAGCATCTGGATCCCGTTGTGTTTAGTGTTTTTTTCCAAACACATAGGCAAATCCATGCTCTGAAAATTTTATCTCTATTTGGGTTTTCTTCTCATTTTTATATGTACATTTTTGGGGGCTTGCAGGGGGCTTTTCAGCTTTCATTTGGTCTGTCAGAAACAATGTTTTGTCATATCTCTAGTAAGACTGAAAATATCACTTTTCCAAAGCATGGGGCTGTTTAGATATTTTCGTCATAGTTACTGTTTGATTTCCTATTTCCCTGCTAACTAGTGGTTTCTTTAAATGCCATGCTGTAAAGGAAGGTTGGGCTTCTAAGTCTATTTTAACTTTTATCCTTGATAGCTTTCATTTCCTAATACATAGTAACTTGCAGGATTGGGTCCGTGCTGTAGAATTTACACAAAAAGCTCTATGAGATTTGCTGGGCACAATTGTGAAAACTGTTCAGTATATCCTATTTTCTAAATGTCAGCTTTTTTTCTCTTTCATAGTGGGTGGGCTGACTAAACAGAGACTTTTTTACTTGGTACTTTGCTGTTTTCTAAACAGAGCAGCTATGTATGCTATCTAGTTTATATACAGCTTCTTTTTTCCCTTTTTTTTTTTTTAAAGCAGGGTACCCTTATAAATATGTTCGATTTAAAAGAAGCTAGTCCTACAGAAAGTGCTTTGTTTCTTGTATCTAAAACTTCTCTTGATTTTTTTTCCCTTCATATTTTATTTGTTGCTTTGCTGTGTGCCACTTTCTGTGTGTTTTGAAATAATTATGCATAGGTCCTACAATACAATAAGGCCAATGTTTGCAAGAGTTTTTGTTCTGACATATAGCATGGAATGGAGCTAATCAAAACCTAAGTGTGGCCTTTGCACTCACTGCAGCTTCTAAAATACATAATCAACATTATTTTGGGCCTTACAACAGGATTTGGCTTTAAGGCATTAAAAAAAAAACCATTCCAAATTAGGAAAATTAGAACAAAGAGCTATTCTAAAAGAAATAATTAGTATTCTTAAAATACATCAGCACATAAATACATCTCGGATAACTCTACCAGTTTTGGGCTCGCTGGAGGGTCAAAGGAAGGCACACTTTTGCTGCAATTAATGTCTCTAAAGGGACCATATACAAAAGTATTATCCTAAATAAGCTGCATAGCTGATGCCTAGATAATCCTGCAGGCAGCGTATCAGATCAAGTTTGAGGTACTGCGTGGTAGAATTCATAGTGGAATTAAAGGCTCCTCTGAGCAAAACTGGTTCCCAGCCAGGGCTGCCCTCATAAGCACTAAGAAAGTCACCTGAAAGTTGCCAATGGGTATGTTGTCCAATATTTATTCACTCTAAATCTGAAAATAGATTTCTCTGGATCTGTTGGGACCAGGTCTGTGTGTACCAAGAACTGATAAAGTGCGTGCTGAACTCTCTATCATTATTTCTATGCTACTCTTTTACTTTGTAGTTTCTTCTGGCTTGGGTTCCTTTTCTTGATTATTTCTTGTCGTTTTTAGTGTTCTGTCCATTCTTGGCAAGACTGAACTCCTTTTTCTAGACTTCAGCTGTGCCCCTACTCACATAAAGGTTATTGACTGTGATACTTGATTTGATAATGTCTGTTGACTGACATCTTAGAGTTGAAGGCAGTGATAACCAAGCAGCTAGCCAGTTAAAAAATTCAGCTATTTCTGTGTTTTAGAAAGTGTATTATGAGGATGTGCACTACTCTTAGATTAAACCTTGATCCTATGACAATGTGAGTGTTCTGGCCTTGATCCCAAGTAATAATTAACATTAGGAGCATAAAGAGTTTCTGTGGGTTAATGGTGCAAGTCTCATATTGAATGTTTCTTTGATAGAAAAGTGTTTATCCACAAAATGCTTTGGAGAGAAATTTTTTATTCAGTATGATTCAGTTGGATCGGTCATTTTTGTTGGGGAGGTAATCTTTGATGCTTTATTTGGTTATTTGCACTACCACAGAAGTATTCCTGGGGAGCGATTGAATTTTAAAGAGGAGCAAAAGGCAGCCTGTTACGTTTGCTTCCCAGGTTCCACTGCCCACAAAACAGCATCACTCCGTGGGGAAGTAGGAGGTTCTAGCATTCCTTGGGATGTGTGGGAAATGGCGTGTGTGTTTATATGGCCATGGTTTCACCTTACACAGGGACCACCAGGTTTTAATGACACACTTGGCCACAGGAGGTTCAAGCCACTGACCACTGTGTTTATTCCAATGAGCCAGCCTGTTGGCACTGGGAAATCTTTTACCCCAGTTTACACCACTACATAAAAAGAAGACAACACATTTCTTGTCTATAGTCACATTTGCCAATATTGGTATTGGCATTGAAGATTCCTAGGGAAGGCTTTTTTTTAAACTTTTTTTTTTTTCCCCCACTATGTGCTACCTGTCCTGTTAAAGGCAAATGCCGTGGAGGGTGTTTTGTCAGAAGGATGTAGGACAGGGTCAACGTGCAAAAAAAAATTTAGGCAGCACATCTTTAAAGAAACTAAATCAGTGCTGTTCTAGAGCGTGAGGTGAAAACATTCTAACTCCCTATGATGTCCTGTTTCTAATGAATGCTTTGTCCCACATTCTTGCTTTTCAAAGTAAATAAGGTTGGATGCTGGAATTTTCTTCAGAAACCTCGTATTTGTTGATACGCTTTGGGGGGAGGAAATAGGAACAAAACTTTTAATGGAACTGAATTATTAATTTTAAAATATTCTCCTTAATTTTTTTTTCAAATCCATTCTTAGAATAACTGGAGAGAGAGAGGAAAGTCAAATGTCCCAGAAATTTCAGGCAGATTCTTCTCTTTATGAAGAATATATGTCCCCTCTGGTATTGATAAATAATGAAAGGCTGTTACCTATTGATGTATTGATGCAATATTGATGACTGACAAAATTCTGATGTAAAGGAGGGATTAGATTAGTAAATTATGTAAGGCTAGTAATGAAACGGTGCGTTATTAAAGCGTTGTAGAAAATGTTCTTATGGAATTGCTTTATACTAGAATTATAAAGCCTAATCTGTTCTTGATTAAGTCAACTAACTGCAATATCTAGTTGGAGACATATGTATATTTGTTATTGAAGTCAACCCTGAAAACTTGTTGTGGGATTGGTGCAGGTTTGGTTGTCTTTGGTTTGGACCTTTTAACCATGCTTACCACAATCTACCTAAAATATAAAGAGCCTCCTTTTCACTCAGGCCTTTTCTGATGTTAAAAAATATGGACTGTTTGGCAGGGTGACATGATGAAAGTGCCCTCCTACTCTCCTATATTGCAGAGTAATGGCAATATTCATTTAAATGCTTCGCAAGCTGTTATTCATAATTACTTGTTTTAAAAGGTTTGAAAGGTTTTCCTTTCCAGAGTCCGGTTGTTTTAGATATTTCCATAGTGGTGAGGCTTTACTTTTATAGTGTGTTACTGAATTTGCTTCTCTTCACTATCATTCTTCCTCACTCGTGTTTTGACCACTAAGAATACAGTCTGCCTACATATTGCATGTATTTATTTTCTCTTTTTCAGTATATCACCAACAATGATTGAAATATGGGCTGCACACAAAAACATAGAAGCATTCACTGAAGTTCTTCCACTGACAAGAAACTTTTTTTTTTTTTGCCTTTAGCACCTCTTTCCTATCTGGAATTTTGCCCTGCTAGAAAAATGAGAGAGCTTAGGAGGTCTGCACGTGCATTTTGTAGCACAAATTAAATACATAAGTTTTTAGGCCATCTCCAGTCCCACTAATTGTATTTAATAACAAGATATTTCCTGAGAAGTGCAGTAAGGATTAATTACCATTTGGTATATTGAACTTCTTAAGTATAAAGACCCTAATTCAACACTATTTAAGCATGTGACCAGCTCCAAGCACATCTGCTTTACTTCCATAGGAATCAATGGAATTTAACCACGTGCCTAAAGTTAAACCTGTACTAAATTTTCTGAGTACAAGCAAACTGCAATTTAGAGCTTTTAAAAGCTATTTCTTTCCCCCCGAGTTCTACAGAGCAATTTCTAATCAGTCTAAAGATAAAAAGCTCTCTTTTTCAGAAGAAATGTTCCATTTTCAATATACTAACTTTAATGCCAATGTTTTCTCATAGGACGTGTCTTCCATCTATTAAAAAAAATCATAACTATTTGAAAAGCAATAGTGAGTCATAAAGCTTGTCCAAAACCATCGCAGATTCTCATTTGTGTGCAAGGAAGTATTTCAGGTTATACTAAAAAAAATTATCAAAGGGAGGTTGTCAGAAAAGTGCCTTCTTGTGATTAATACTGAGAGAGAGTGGGATTTAAGTAAGATATTCTACAAAATAAGTCATCTGGTCAATGGTTAAATAAAAATGCAAATCTGTAATTTTTATTAGCTTCTGCTCTTCTGTACAAAAAGACTTTGAGACATGAATCGTTAATGCATGGTATCAATGATATTCAGTATGTACTCAATTCTTTAAATACTTGTATTTCATGAATAGTTGTCATGCAGAACTCTGGACAATTACTCTGAAGAGATAACAGCAGTACCTGGCAGACTGATGGCAGTAGGATTCTTGCTCAATAAAGAGTCTTATAAGATCAGTGCTACTGTCAGAAACCTGTTTTCATGAAAGCAAAGGTGAGAAATTCTATAAGGGAGGCAGTCAAATCTAACAGAAACTTCGAGTGAGCTACATCCTGTCTTTCTATATAGCAGCAGTTACTGTTTTACCAAGAACGGGCAAAATCTTCTGAGCCTAATTCCGCTATCTAGGAAGTGTAAAAATTTGGTCAGCAGTTGGAATCTCTATCCCAGGACGTAGTATGCTTCAATAAATGCCTACAAATAGTAGAAATTTCTGCAACAGCAAACACAGCATTTCTTTTCTCCAGATGTTAGTCCATCCCAACAAAATGGTAAATCTGGAAATGATCAATCTTCTTTGTGAGAATTCTAGTAAACACATAGCAGCTTCATTTCCAGATGGTGAAATCCACATGCACCACGCTTTCCACCGAGTTCTCAGATTCACCTGAATGAGGCTCTGTGTGTGCTCACTCTGTGGCTTTCCTGCTCCTGCACACATTCCCCCTTCCATTCTGTGTCTGTTCAAAGAAGGTCTTACTTCAATCAGCCATACTCAACATGTGAACTCATTGACTGTCATCTTGTCTCATCTTTTACCTGTAATATTATGCACATGATGAATTATGGCCTAATCAGTCAGCTCTGTTGTGCAGGTCAGGCATCTAATTCTAGGAGTAATTTTTAACCCCAAAATTTGTCCCTCTTGCTTTTTCCAGTCATTAATACTTAAACATCTGCAGTTTCACAAGAATAGTGGATTATGGATTTGCTGCTCTTTGGCACAGACCCCAAAAATCCATAAGGATGGGGAAATATGATAGAAGTGGAGAGAGCAAAGGGGATTCTGAACTAATTCTAAGAAGGATGTTGTGTCTTTTACCTATGCTCTGAAAGTTGACTACATTAGATAATGGTGTTTAATTAGAAACTAAATTAAGTAGCATTTAAGTAGTATGTTTTAAATATCATCTGAAGTCTACTACCAGTAACAACACTTGTTTAAAATTCTTCATTTGCGTTAACTATTACTTAGTTTAATGCCTTTGAAAAAATCAGTTGCATTTTAAAGTACTTTTTCATTCCTGCTGTGTGGTATAAACTGCCCGATGAGATTGTTCCTGCGCAACAGAGTTATCAGTCTATATAGACAAGCTGCAAAGAGCAGCGAAAGTATCATTATGCCCATTTTGCAGCTGGGCAAACCTGAGTTCAAACATGTGAAAGCGCTGCCTAGAATGAGAAACTGGTGTGAGTTTAGCACAGTTTAGTGAGTTTAGTGATGTTCATTAGCTAGCACATTTTAATAAAATCTGATTTTAGTCATCTTTTGATGACCAGAATGTACAAACAGATTAGTATTTAAAAAGAAGCTGAGGTCCATGATATAATTGTTATTTTGTGAGGAGTTGTGACTTCTTTTTTTCTTAGAGGTACAATTTACTGTCATTGCAGTGTGGGTGTTTTCAGCTAATACTGACATATTTGTCTGTGTTGTTAATTATATCTAATACTGATTTTTGGAGCTGAGATTTTTGTAAGGGCATATATTCTATGTCTACATTTGAACTACAATCCTTTGACCAATGGGAATATGCTAGAAAAAGTGTGAAAATTATAGCACAACTGCTCAATTAAGTACAGTATATTTAATTTAGTAAAGAGGTGATCAATATACATCAAGAAAACCAAATTAAATGGATTTGCCTAATGCTTTTATTGCACTGGTTAGAGGAGTTTAACAGATGCACTTATTATTTAGGAATGCTGTCTATTGTACTCAAGAGGTTATTGAGAGATGAACAGTTCAAAAATTCTGAAGCACCTGAGTGACTTAAAAAAAATCATGTGTAACCTTGGTTCTTTGGTGCAGCAGAAAGACTTGGGAGTCTGGTTTCTGTTGGTTTTTAAGGAGTCCTCTGGCCATATTTTTTTTTAAATAGAGACTCTAAAGAAGGATTTACTAATGGCTTCCAGAAGAAGCCACTAAATTGCAGATGTGATCTTTCTTTCCAGATTGGAATTCTTCTGACACATAGCTGTTCACAATTCTCTGTGAAAGTTTCTTGTCCTCTGGGTTAAGGAGTTGTCTTCTTCCAAATGTAGTTTTGATGAAAAGTCTTAACTCAAGTTGAAATAACTCTTCAAATAGCCATACCCAAATCTGTGAAGTGTTTTGGATGTGACTGTCAAGGCCTTTCATTTGTCTGTGTTCAACAGAAAGCCAGTGAGCAGAGAAGCATACTCTGTGAGGTTTCAGATGTGTTTTTATTATCTTCTAGCACAGCAGTTTCAGTGAAAATAACTGAGATCAGTGCCTGAGAATTTTTCTCTCTCCCCATGCATTTTCTCTTCAGAACAGTCCCTACCCTGAAGATCCTGTAACAAAAAAAAAGGGGATCATATAATGTACAAAGGAGAAATTGGGGATTAAAGGATTTTCCCAAGGCCATAAACAAGTGAGGGAAGAGATTCTATCCATCACAGAGGTGATTTTCCAACAGCAAAGTTTAAGTGCATCACTGGGCAGCCAACAGAGGAATTTCTAACACCGGACATTTTTCATCTACATCCATTTTTCACACTAACACATGATAAAATCATTAGTCCCTGTGGATCAATGGGTATATTGTCACTGATTTAAGTGTAACCAAGATTTCTATCTAGAACTGTTAGTCTTGTCCCAGCTTTAAAAATAGAAGTGTCTGCTTTAACAAAGAATTGGGTTCCTTACTCAAACATTCGCCTTTCCTTCTTGCACTTTAGGATAACTGATTGATTTTTACAGAAGAGGTAAGTGCAGCCAGCCAGTTGCACTGATAGGTAACTCAGTTTTTAATGGCCTGAAGCCTCTTGGTAAACTAGCCTCTGTCAGAAAGTTGCAGAATCATGAATGATCAATGCAACTTTCCGGTAAGGTTATACTTTCACTAGTAGTGTATTTTGTGCTTGGTGGAACACAAAAGTAAGTCTGGGGCAAGGGGGAAGTTTGTTGGGGGTTTTTTTTAAGTAAAAGATATAACAAGTCTATAATATAATGGAATAAGTACTGCTTTTCTTCAATACGTCTGTCAAGTGAAATGAGTGATACTTTACTGGCAGTTTAGATGAGTAACTGCTAGGACAGGATCAGTGTCCTGTGCTTTAAAAATAAACTTCTTTGCTCTGAGTCAACATCTGTTTTGCCTTGGCCTTCATTTAGCAGCAGGAGACCATTATCCTGTGATGACTTTCTATTCCACTGACATCTCATCTGGTGCACTGATATTCTTAGTATTTTACTCCCCTGCTGTGCCCCTTCCCCTCAGCCACACACACACAAACATTCTTTATCTCAGCCTGTAGAATGCTGCATTCTGCTGTTTCCCTGAATAGAAGATTGCACATAATGTAATCTATCAGTTGCTTCTACCACTAAGAAAAAGTGTGTCCTTCCAATTAACTTCTTACATCCCAATAACACAAGAAATGGTCTTGGATAGGTGCCTAAAATCAGGAACATTTATCCAATCTGCCCTGACATTCAGAATCTAAGGTGGGGGACTAGACCATCTAAGAAGGCAATCTTGCAAAAGTTCTGGCTTTCAGATCTGGTCTGGTTATTGCTAGGGTTAGGAAAATGGAAAATAATTATGGAATAAACCAACTAAATTTTTACAAAGACTTTGCTTGTTTTGGTTTTGGGGCAAATATTTGGAATCAAACTAGTTTCCCCAGACTTACATGAGATAAATTATTATTCAGAGTCACTAAATCTTTTAAGTTGATTGTTTTGGGACAGTTAATTCTTAATGCTATGTCCTTTACTGTAAGAGAATACATCAAAGTGGGAATTTCTTCACTTGATGCAACAGAGTTTTTTCTCCAGAAAGGGAAAGAGAAGAACATAAAATAAAAACGTAGCAATGCTTGTATTTGAGCACTCCAGAGGTCTAGTTATCCCAAGATGTCAACAAGAAGATGCTAAGGATTGTGTGATTCTACAGCTTTCCTGCTTTTATGATGGTGCAAGGACTAGATGAACCCTGGGGACAGGGCAGGGAGGGAAATTGCTGTTATGGTTTGCAGAGCTTCTGGAAGCACTCAGTGCCTAATGGGGTGAGAAGTTTCCTCCTCCTGTGTCTTTTTCCCTGTTTCCTACACAGCCATGCGTGTCCACACATGCACTAATGTAATGGAGGACCATTATGTGATAGGAGCAAGGGCATGCTTTTCTTTAAGTTGGTTTTTAGGATGCATCCAGAAAGCCCTCTGGATAAGTCAATCAGATTAATCGTATTTCCCTGTATGTCCTTTTGAAGTGCCTGCAGTGAGTGGCTACCAAAGCCAAAACCTATCCTTCAGTATTATTATTTCAAATCTAAGTAGGACTAAAAGAGGATGTGTTATATGATGGGTTTACAGGCATGGTTTGAACCTGTCACCAGCAGCAAACTGCATCACTACATCTCTCACATTAAAATAATACCTCCTTGGTACTGTTTATTATACCTGAGTGTAAGCTGATTGTGATGGACCATGATTGTCAGCTGATGCAAGGAAGGAAGACAAAGATGGCTTTGTTCAGTTTTCTTTTTTCCTGTGAGAAGTTTAAGCTAATGTGTCTGTATGTGGCCAACTGAAAACCTCCTCCATTTACTTTTCTCAATGTGAAAGTATGATCTTTGAAATGAAAGTACATTTTCTTTGCTATCCTACCGTCTTTAAGGAATGACTGTGGGAACTTGCAAGATAAAGCTGCTATTGCTGCCTACTGCTTCAGATTATGTAGTGCACACCACAGAACCACTGTGTGTATTTTTCTTGTTCATGGGCTGTTTCACTGCCTCATATCTAAACAGCTAGAATGAACTGGCATTCAGGGTTAGTAACTTATTCTAGGTGAAGTTAACTTACAAGTCTTTAGTCTAATTTGGACTAGTTTCCTTTGAAACAGCATTTTCCAAGTTCCGTTTTTTGACTGTATTGTGGATTCCTACTTTTCATCTGTTGCCAATTGTAGGTTATGCTTTTGCAAAGGCAATTAAGATGGGAAAGGGGGAAAAAAGAGTACAGACTTTAATACAGGCGTTCTCACAAATGTGTCCTGGATTTGTTTGAAATATTTTCAGAAATGGTATTTTCATCTCGTACTTGAGTAACTTGTAGTTCAGGATGTTTGCGGTCATGCCATGGTGCATATTCTGCCACATTAAGTGACCACATCAGGAGGAAGATCACCCTACATCATCCCCTTTCGTGCTCTGCCTTTGGGTAGGTATACATGATATCTCTTGAGATATAGGAAAAACTGTTGAAAAGTGCTGATTTGTGTTTGGAGACAACTGAAACAAAGACTATGTTAGAACTCCATGTGGAATGCCCTAATTTTTGAATAATTTAGAGAACATCTCAATCAAAGTATTATTTCTGTTAGTTCTCACTTCTTTACCATAAGTAGAAGACAGTGACAGTGGGAAAAGGATACTCATATTTTGGACTATTTCCATATTGTCTTGCAGTTCATTGCCATGTTGAAGAACACATTTTCTGAGCTTAATCTTCATGTTTCAGAGAGGTGAGCTCCTTGAATTCAGCTTGGGATGAGGTTGTAATACTTACTGCTCAGTCATCTGATTCACAGGGCTCCCAGCTCTGCACCTCTACTGGAGTTTTCCATGCAAATACAGTTTCAAGCATTGGCAAAGTATATGTGGCAAGTATTTGGTACAGGACACAGCAAAGAATTGCACATGAGTAGATCTAATATGTTTGAGAAGCAACTTTCTACCCTCAAATGTTTACGTGTTAGCATATTTCATGAAGTAAAGGAGTTTATACAGTTCTTAAAAAAAGTAAGATTTAGTATAACTTTTGATATATTCATTAGCCACAAAATTGTCTAATGTTTTCCTTTCTTGAATTCCCTGAGAATGTAGTTATTTCTAATTAAACAATGTTGCTTTTTATGGAGGAGGACATCTTGAAAAACTCCAGCAAGCTCTTTTTCTTTTAAACTTGGGATGGGACAATCAGTGTAGGAAATGTTGAAAATTCCGAATCTGTGAATCCTTAATTTTAAAATATGTCTGCATAGAAAAGGTATATTTATGGACCACACAGTTGAAGGAATCAGGCCCATAAGGTTCAGGTCCCCTGAACCAAGGCACCTTGTCAGATGTGTTTCAATAGCTCTCTTAATGCCTTTGACCTTGATTTTGGGAATGAGGAAAACCTTGCCAAGACAGTAAAAGCATGGGATACCCATATTGTTCTTTGAATGCTCCAGTGAGGCTACATTGCTCTCCCAACAGGTAGTAAGCCTGCAAGTGGGAAGGTGAGAAAGTCATCAATATTCACAAACTTGCAGTCTTTGCTGATGTGCTTTATAAACATAGTTATTGCATCTTACTCGTTATATAATTGTAACTTCCAGTCATAAATGTTAAAGGTATTATTGTGTGTTTAATTCTATGTAATAATCTCAAGAATATTAATGGAGAAATTTTCTTCTCTCTGCAAATGAAAGTAATTTTCATTATTTAGAGTGCAAATGGTGAGGTAAACCAAATACCACCTAAAGCACTTTGTGGTTTTATTCAAATGGCTGTTTGTAAATACTTCTTTCAAAGGGTTTCTTTACCCTGTATTTGCTCAGCATTAATTCTTGAAAAAAAATCTTGTGTGGTCAATGAAGACATTCAGTTGAAAATTGATCTGCTGAAGTACTTCTCTCAGAATGAAATTTGCTTATATGACATGCTTCTTTAAACTCTTTTTTCTTAAAATCATGCAAACCTCATGTGTAATCTATTCATACAACTTATCTGCTATCTTCCATGCTCTTATTTATCTGCCTAGTTCCTTTTCTCTGCCCATTTTTGCCTTCATGTTTTTTTCCATGTTGCTGGTTGAACACAGGATATCAGCTAATTCATGTGCAGTTGCTGTGCCTTAGCTCAACTTATTACGTAACATGCATCAAAAACCGTATTTTCCCAGTATTTTCCAGCGCAGATTCTTTTCCAATGTTGACAGTATGCTAAAGGATGTGTTTAAGCTACAGCTCTGCTGGGACATTTAATGGCCTGTCTGGCTACAGCTCTGTCACACACACAGACACACTCACACACAGCCAGCAATCACTCACAGAAGTTTTAGTCTTCTTCAGCAGTCGTCCTTTGATGCGTCTGGAATGCAAAGTATTCATTTCTAGTCCACACAAGATATATTGCAGAGTATACAGATGTACGGAAATCGGAGCTTAGCTGTTTTTTGGGACTGCCAAAGTTTCACTGTAAACACAACTTCAAACAGAGCTGCTTTCTCTAGACTTAGGTTTATCCTGAAATTCACAGCTTGTTTTCATTGTGAGTGTGCTTGTGGGAAAAGTCTGTTATACTGTAGATAATTTGCATGGCTGCCCAGAAATCACTGCTGTACAGCTTGGTACAAGAAGGCTGTTTGGGCAACACAGGCTGTTCTCTCTGGATTTTATTTGAATATGTTGGCCCTGGAATGGAGCCTGGAAGGTAAACGTGTTATAAAGGTGTTATAAAGGCCTGTTCCTGCTTATGCTGAGGTTGCAGCTGAGTAACTGTGGTAGTCTATAAACTATTGAAACTTTTAGTTTCAATTCCTGTATCCCTGTGTTTGTTACCCTAGAAGTTCTTCCCAGTGTAGGAAGAGCAGCATTCTTCCAGAGCCTGGGCTGCCGTGTTGTTAGCTTGAAGCCACCTGGATTTGTGTAAGTCCTGCCTCTGTCACTCAACATCATGAATCTTTGCTCAGAAAGCCCTTCTCTGACCTAAATTTCTTTCTTGTTTGTCACACTTGTTTGTTTTTCATTGAGACTCAGGTAAAAACAATTCTTTCAACAACTTGAATTCTTTGACTTTTTGCAGAAAGGGTAAACACAGACAGTAGGCTGAAGATAGTTTTGGACTGATATGCTAAATACACCTGAATTCCAGGGAGCTCAGAATCTTCTTCTGATTGATTAACAGCCATCATTATCTTGATAGAACTTCTAATGGACATAGTCATACTTGAATTTTGTCCAATCCAATTACTCAGATAGCTGCCTAACAGTCAGATAGTACTGTATTATCCTAGAATTAACAGATAAATCTTCTCCATGTGCTAATGCCTAAGTAGATGGAGTTTTAACAGAACAGTTAATGTGACAAGTCTTATGATGTTAATTGGGGCAGAAAATGAAATATTTCTACTTGGTAGAAAAGAATAAATATCCCAACTTAAGATGCAGACAAATTTCTGAACTTGCCAGCAACTTAAAAAGAAATGCATTTGGTCATCTTTACTGTTGTGTGTGTCTAAGCTTGCACCATACAAGTTGTTTTCTCAGCATAGTTTTTAAAGGGGGGGAAACAATAATTACAAAGAAGGATTTTGCCTCACTCAGTATTAATTTATCTGAGCAGCTTACACATACATTGGATGATCTGTTGTTCTTCTGAAAATAATCTGTGATTCTAAAAATTATCCTTCTTGCTCAACCATGGATTTGAATTCCTTGCCCAAATATGCATGTGAATGTCAGAACCTAAAATGCATTCATGTAGCATGTAATTTTCTGTTGATGAGCAGTGACGACTCCACAGTAAAAATCTATATATACCATTTTTAATATACATGTACATTTGTAAAGTTTTTTAAACTATGAATTCTTTTTAATGAAACGAGAAGACATTTTGCTTTTAAGCTAAGTAATCTTCAAAACTGGAGGTGCTGATAGAGTAATTGTGTTTTTTCTTCCAGTTTCACAATTTCTGTCTTATAAACATTGTTTTGCATTATTGGGCTCCACATTTCACCTTCTCATCTGATGTTTTACAAATATTTTTTCTAATTGCTTGAGACAGTGTGGTCCAATAAAATTACATCGACTTTCTGCTGAACTTGTTTGTCTGATCTGCTGCCAAAAGTTGTAGGCAGCTAAGCAGAACACTTGGTCTCACTTTCTTTCACTCCCCCTCCCCTAAGGCGATGCTTTCAGCCCTCTACCCTTAAAAGAACATGCATGTGAAGACTTAGGGTTGTGAACTATGCATTTTACACTTCTAAGCCATTCAGATACTTCAGCAAGGCACTGCATCCTAGCAGATTTTTGGGACTGAAACAGAATTTTTTTCTCTCTCTGTATATTGTTATGTGATGAAGTTAATAGAGATAAATCATACATTCTGTTTCAAAGCAGAAGTACTCATTTTGGCTCTGTGCCCATTTATGCTTCAGCATAGCAACTATCTCAGCCTCTATTCAGTATTTCTTCATCTGATAAAGGACAAATTACAGCTCAAAGTGTCCAAAAAGTGAGGTACTGTACTGCCGTATCACCCGGAGAGCCCACATAGAGAAGGTACAAGGGGATATAACAGCTGACATGCATAGCTGTAAAGGATTCTATATTTTTACAGTGACAGAGATACTCAGAGGAGAAGTGCAGTCCTGTGGTTCTGAGTGTCTGAAAGAGCTAACAGAACAATGAACTATTATTCTTGGGTCTTGATAACCGAGTGCCTTACAATGAGGGATGAATTGTAACTAGCTGTAAACTGAAAATAGACCCTTCCCTTTCATTGTCATGAATATGTTGCTGTTTATGATCAGCTTGGCAGACACTTTCTTCATGACATTACAACTCATCCGTTTTGGTGGTGTTGTTGTTTGTGGTTTTTTTTTTTTTTTTTTCCTGTCATATAATGAGATGAGTCTGTAATTTTTTTCTTTACAGTGTATAGATTTGTTGGGTTTTCTTTTCAAAGGACAACATGCACATCACACATCTCATTTCAGGTACATTTTTGAGTGTTTGCTTACCTTATGCCACATTTTGTGTAATAGAACACGATCAGGTGTGAGATCCCTTAAAATAACTGGCTGCTTGATATTTGGAATAATTTTTTGAAGTACCTTGAGGTAGAAAAACAAAGCAAATAGTGCTGGTTTGCCACAGTGGAACAGATATGGTATGTGATCAGTTAGCTGCAGCCCTCAGATAAACACAGACAGGCAAGCTAGCAAGCATCAACAGAAAGCAGATTATTGTCCCACTTAGACTTCTGGCCTCGTGTTTCTTAAGTGTTCTCTAGAGTCTGAAAAGCAAAACAAAAATTTTCATGTACAGAGAGCTGAATTTGACATTATTTGATATTAGGCGTCTACGGTTCTTTTAATCTTCAACATCAGTCATTTTTTTAGTTGTCTTTCTCTCCACTTTGTTAATAAATACATAAGCTGTATAATGGATGGTATTTATCAGTGCAACCTCATTTAATTTTTTAAGAGGTGCATAAAAGCATAAACATAATATCTCTGGCTTGGGAAAATTACTTGACATCTTAGTAACATAAGAATATCTTACAGTAATTTCAGAGAGAGTTTGTTGAAGCCTCCAGATGTCAGGGGCTATGGAAGTGTAAAGTATTATTACAGATGTTTCTCATAATAATAATACATCTGATAGCAGGGCAGAAAAGGAATTAAGGGCCAAGTACTTCAGTCATTAACTGAGCTGAACTCCCACTAAGGTCTATGTGAGTTTTGTTCAAATAAGGATTACAGAATTCAAATGTAAGTAATTATTTCCAACATGGAGTGATTTATACTGCTTTTCCAGCCTTGTCTTTCTAGAATCTTGAAAACAGAGTCAGAGTATATTGACTCACTGTACACAGAAGGAAAGCTTGCCCAGTGTGGGGCTTGGTAGCATGAGGAAAGTTTGACTCAGCTGCAGATACACAAAATCAAGCGGGGTGACTTATGTCTGCAGAGCAACCAGAAGTGTGCCTGGGGCAGAAACAGTCATACCCACAGCCCCACGGGGTTACAGAGAAACCCTGTGCTGGAGTCCTGGCTGCTGCATTCACAGTGCTGCTCACAAGGTGGGGGCTCCAGCTCAGCAGTGCCTAAGGCACCACTGCCACACCTCTGGCCGCAGCACAGGCTCAGCTGTCCTTAGAGACACCCCAAAGAACCGAAAGGGGAGGGAAGCTTCCGTGCCAGCTGATGGAGGGATTTTCACTGAGAGCTTTCTTTTTAGTCTGCAAGCTCTAGGTTGTTTGTTTGGGTTTTTAAAAAGCTGTTTATGAAGTAAGTAAGCTTTAAACAGCCTGTGTGCTTGTGAGAAACCAAGGCCAGTAACTGCTTTGTTGCAAAGAGCAGGTAATGTAGCAGTGCTAAACACATTCAGATGCAGTTCGGTCCTACAGTATGGTCAGCTCTGGCCTTTGTTCAAATGATGTCCCAGAAATTCTGATAAAATGCAGATGCTTAGAATTGGTCTGAAACTCTTAAAATACAATTAGGTACATATTCACCATAGAACTTGTAGGTGTGCCATCTTTCTTGAGCAGTTTTTCTTCTGCTACACAAGTAGAAAGTTGCTGTGTATGTGGTACACAAGTCTTCTGAAACACTGGTGTGCAAGATGATAGGTGGAACATTATTTTTGGCAACCCTCAACTTTTTGAAAGCCTCCATATTGTTCAACATCTGTGTCTGGGACACAGAATTGTAGTTGTTTAGTGCTGGTATATCTGTTTATACACATGGAGAACAAAAAGAGGACTGGCATAAACAAAATGTCATATACATTCAAATTTTGATTACAATAAAATAATCATTCTGACATCATCACAAAAACCGAATGCCAAAAATAGTAATCTGCCAGCTCATGAAGGGCAAGCCTCAGATTTCTGTTGTTTGGTTCATTTAAGCACTAAGAAATTTAAGCATGTTCACAAAACTTCTCAGATCGAGGCTCTGTTCCTACTTCTTCGCCAGGTGCTAGAGGCTTAAATCATTGTGTCTCTTTCTGTGCCCCTGTAGCTCCAGCCCAGGTATCCTGTGCAAGATTCATCTTGGTGAACTGGACATCAGCAGTATAAGACCACTATAAGAACTAGTCATTGAACTTCCTAAAACCAGTTTAAAAAAAAATGGGGCATTTTGTAACCCTGATTCATCAAGCCTGTGTAGCCTTGGAATGAGATGTCTCATGCCTTAATAGTACTGATTTTTTCCCCCAGGCTTAGGAGGGATTCTTGAACTGTCTCACATGTGACAGTCTAAGTCCCACTCATCTGCTGTCTGTCTTTCAATACTCTCAGATTCAGCAGCCCAATAGTTGCGTTTCTCTCAATTTTGCCTTGAAATTATTACTGTTATTGTGGTGATGATCAGCAACAGCCAAGCAATTTGAATTTTAACATTACTGCTGAATAATTTTTTTTCCCTAATGTTCTAATAAATATTTAATGACATTTTGAATTTTTATTCTTTTCCACTCTAACTACTCCATGTCCTATGTCATTCAGTGTAAAAAATAAATTGCCTAGCATTGTGATATTGTGAGTTTTGACAGATATATAAATAAATATATTGTTTTGTATATTCAGATATTTATTATATCAGATATTGATATGCTTTACTAGTTAAATAGATGAAGATTTTTCTCTGAACAACTAGAAGGCTTTTTTTTGCCCAAATAGTAGTATTTGCACTGTTCCTTTTTGGAGGTAATATGCTCAAAAGCAAGTCAGCTGAGACTCAAAAATTTACTGGAATGGTGATGCAAGTTGGGGCATTCTTAGTGATCAAAACTTTGAAGCACTTTGAAGCAAGATTCAATTCCCCAATAATATTATGATATAAGTCAGTTGACAAAACGAAAGAGATGTACGTGGTTGTTTCATGAGCAGTGCTGAAAGAAGCTGTCATTAGTTCAGGAATGGCAAAATTACCCAGAACACACTATCTGAGCAGAACTTGCCATGTCTGAATTACTTAATGGGTTTTGCTAAATTAGCTCAACAATGAAATGTGAAGCTAGAATGTTGCTAGCTGTGATGTTTGATAATATTTGTGAAAAGAAAGTGGTGATATTTAGGGAAGATTTTATATGGGAGAGCAGAACTAGTGCTCTTCGCTGAAGAAACATCTGGAAATTTCAGCTACTTTCATGAGAAATTCTGGCAACCCTAAAGAAAATACCAATCATAGGGATAATAGAAAACTCAGTGGAAATTTTGGTTCCTCAACTTCCAGCAGCTGAAGAATCATAATTCATCAGAGAGCTATATGGAGTCAAGAATGAAGATTTCTAATTGTAGATTTTGAGTGATCTAACATATTTGTAGCATATTTTCATTTTACTAGTTTTCAGATTATTTCCATGTTTCAAATGCTCATGCTGAAAGGTTGCTTGTGTCTTATTAAAAAAGTATATTAATAAAATGAAAATTGCCAGGAAAATTAAATTTTCTTGAAGGAAGATGGTGAACCACATATAGAAATTTGGATGACAAAGTCATTTACAATCATTAACAGAAATAAATCATCTTTTATAAAAACAGTTTAAAACAGGTTTTGTTAAAAACTGCACAATACACTAATTTCATTTAGATTTCCATATGTAGCGTCTGTAAGGTAAGTAGTTTAGCTAGGTGCTAAGGTTTCGTAAGTGAGAACACTGACCTCAGAATTCTTATAATATTTGAGAACTAGTTAATTTTTGGAGAATTACTATTTTCTAAAGTAAAAATTGGGTTTTCAGTGAGATATGAAGAATCTTACGAAGAGCTTTTTGAAGGCTATGTTTCATTTTTTAATATTTTACCACTTATTTCAGGAGAAGAACTCACTCAGAAAATCTGAAGTCTTCTGGGAGACTTTTCCCTCTGCCCTACAACAGTGCTGCTTTTAACTTGGACAGTTATTTTGCCTGTTTGTAAATGTCTGTTGACACTTTCTCTTCCTTTTTAACTTCCAAATGCAGAACCTTGGGTAATGTGTCATCTCTCAGATTGCCTGTATTTTGTTTCCCACTGTAAATAACCTTTGTTACCAGAACATGCCACTCTTAGAGATTTTTCTGCATATCAGAAGATGTTCTCAGAGCAGATTTCAATGAGTCTTTGGGAATGTCTGTAAGCATTTTTTAAACTAATCAAATGAAGTCCTTTTTCTTGTTCTGCTCCCTGGCAAAAGAAGGGACCACCCCTCAGTAAGTTGTAACTGTTTTTTATATTTGGTGCAATGAAATTAAGATTAGATTCCAGACAAAACTGTTTTATTCAACAGAAATAAGACTGTGATCATTGTATACAGAGAAGTCTGTATTTGTAACTTGACTGGAAATCAGACTAAAGCTTTGAGTCTTCTTCAACTGGCACTTGAAAGATTGTGTATAGCCAAAATTAAATAAGAAAATGAAAGTATTTTTATTATATTTTTCTGTTTTATTGTACCTCTATTGCTCACAGCACTCAGAATTTGGTTGCATTCCCTAATGCTCTGGATACTGGAAAACTAGGGTTTTTTATATCTGTTTAAAAACAGTGCTCCAGTGAAACAACTCCTCCAAAACATGCAAGACCAGGTGGGAATTTGGTGGCCCTAGGCAGCCTTTCTCTTTCAGGCTGTGGTGGCACTACCCCAGCTGTCACTGTGCCCTTCCACAGCAGTCACAGAGCCCTGTCAGTCTGAGCAGAAGGCACTGTGAGCGCTATTTGTGCCCTCCGTTGGTCCTCTGGGGGTTTGATGCTGTAATGAAAATAAAGAAAATGCTTGCTCGTCTTTCAGGGGAAATAAGATGATGAAACTGTAAAAATCCCACTGTAGATATGTAAATATCCTCAGTCTGGAGATAAAAATTAGGAATAAATAGTAGTTTCATTCATCCTATATTAACATGTTTAACTATGTTAAAATACTGCTTTTTCCCTGACTGGTTTCCTGAGTGTAGTTGCCTCGTATAATTAGTGTCATGAAAAATGATACGGGTGGTCAGGGAGAGCATCTTTGATAGAATCGCTCCTGTTTATGAATTATGGTAACCATAATATATTTCTCTTAAGCTAAACTTGGTGATTTCCTGTTTCTCCTTGTATTATTTCTTCTGAGATGTAAATAAATTGAAAACTTACTTTTCATATATTACAGTGCTCAGGTAATATGTTTCACAACAAATCACAGCTTTAAAGTGTCTGTATATCTGTAATTTTGTCTCCCCAAATAAACTTCTTGTGACTTTACATTTTTCTCCTCTTAAGAAAGTACTTTGTCCCATGGGGAGAATCAGCAGAATGTGAATCTCACTCTAAGATTCATGTTTTATAGTTTCATTTTTCTTTTGGGCAAGAGATTGAAACCTTCCTTGAGGACAAACTTTTTAAACTGTCATTTTCACAGAATCATGGAATCATTTAAGTTGGAAAAGACCTCCAAGATCACCAAGTCCAACCTTCAACTGAACACCACTGCAACAACTTAAGCCATAGCAGTAAGTGCCATGTCCAGTCATTTCTTGAACACATCCAGGGATGGTGACTCCACCACCTCCCTGGGAAGCCTGCTCCAGTGCTTAACCATCCTTTCAGTGAAAAAAATCTTTCTGATGTCCAACCTGAACCTCCCTTGGCTCAGCTTGAGGCCATTTCCACACTTGTCCTGGTGCTGGTTGCTTGAAAGAAGAGACTGACTTCCACCTTACCACTACCTGCTTTCAGGTAGTTTTAGGGAATTGATAATGGCTCCCCTGAGCCTCCTTTTCTCAAGACTAAACACCCCAAGCTCCCTCAGCTGCTCCTAACATGACTTTCTCTCTAGGCCCCTCACCAGCTCCATTGCCCTCCTGTGGACTCACTCCATCACCTCAATGTCTTTCTTGAAGTAAGGGGCCCAGAACTCTTCTATTCCTCTATTCAGACTTTCAGGAAAGTTTCAGAAAACCTGTATAAAGGGGATAAGACTTAAAAACACAAGTGATTTTTAATTCCTATTCATTGAAGATGGGACTTGAACATAATTCTTGTTACACAAAGGCACATAAAAATCAAAACCAAACCTTGAAATCATGCTTAAGGCAGAGCTGTAAAGTGAACTCTGCATTATTTGTTATATCTAGGAGCAGAATTTGCCAGTAAAGAACTACTAAAGATTTCTTTCTAGAATGCTGTAACTGACATTTGTGACAAATGTCATTTTACAGATACAGAAATATGTGCCCATGCACATAACTTTCCTTGACTATGGGGGATTTATCAGGATCCCATTTCCATACTTTCACTAGATCTTTTAAAACTAGACAAGGAAACATACAGAAACATGCCAAGGCATAGCTGGCTTTGTGTTCTTCAAGAGGGATAATATGTTAGCAATATAATACAGAGAATCTCTGCCACATGAACCAAGAATTCAGAACACAAACCATCAGACCCACAGGAGAGGTTTGTTTTATCCGAACTTGGAATAAATGGGCCTATGGAAACAAACCAATCCAAATGATCAGCTGGAGGGATTCTTCAGCAAAAGACCAGAAACAGATGTTGATGCCTTTTCTCAACAACTGCAAGCCAGTCACTTCAGTTTCCAGTTTCCTCCCTTTATGATGAAGCTTCAGGTTCTCATGCAGGTCAGGCAAAGGAAAGCCTTGTAATTTGACACCCCTTTGGCTTTGGGTTTTGTCCTTCCTGAAGATGCTGAAGGAGTTACCAGTCATCTTTACGTGGCATGAATTTACAGTTTTTCCAGTAAATTCTCTCAGTAGGAAATACTTTCTTCCTCTGCAAAAAGAACCTTTCCCCACAGAGATTTGATAATTACATTCCATGGAGTGTAACTGTCTCTGGAACAAATGTGTCTTACGGAGGATCTTAATCTGTATGGCATGTAATATATGACTTGGGTTTACAATGGAAGACTTTAACTTCTAGACTTCAAACCTCTCAGTCTGTATTACTGTGTTAATGCACTGGCTTTTCACCTTTTAAAAATTTGGTTAAAACTTATTTCACTGTAAAGTGAAAATGAGTTTAGCAGGCTGGACTGACTCTGTTTTCTCTATTACACCATGTAGCACAATGAGCACAACTGGCAAGGCAGCAGTGAAGAAAAAATTTGGAGACTGGAGCAACCTCTTCCCTTCAGAAGAAGTGCCAAAAGCCACTCCTCAGTATTTAAAAGTGACTAGCAAAGGGAAGAGATACTTGATGCAACTTCAATTCCCTGAAGAGTTGAAGCTTTGCTAGTGTCAGTTCATTGTTTTGATCCTCAGTTCTACAAGTGTATATCCCTTGTTATGGAATACAGATTCCAAACAACAGAATGGCCATGGCTCTTCAAAAATTTGTCACAACTCTGGTTCTTGATGTTTTGTATAGGAAGAGACTTTCTGTTCTAAAAATTGGTAGGGTAAAAAATCTTTCATTTGTTGTAATAACTAAGCTTTAGTTTAATGTACTTCCAGTGAGTAGTTTTAAAGTATTGGTGTCCAAAATAAATTTCAAGAAAGAAACTTGTATCCCTAAGAGATATTAGGAACCTATTAAATCAGTAGGAAATACTGGCATTTTATTCAGTGGTCTGATGCACATGTACTTGGGATTCTAATCCTACAGAGAATGGCACTGGAACAACAAAAATGTTTGCGTTATAATAGTCAGGTTTGAATATTGACAGAGAAATGCAGATTTTTATTAGTATACAAAAATCGACCAAATTCTAGAATTTCTGGTATAAAATGTATGTGAAATACATGGAAAGAAGAATACATTTTCATGTGTAGGTCACTTAGTACTCTGAAAAGGCAGGAAGGTATTTTTGCAAACTCTTCCTATGAGGCACAAAGTGGAGTAGTTTTCTACGATCATAGATGACCACTGGACATCCAGCAACAGAATCACCTCAGGTCCAGTCTGGTACTAAGTGAAGTCTTCAGGGAATTTCGTTGTAGTGAACAGACTGTGTTACATTAGCAGGGTGCTGCACTGATCTTTATTTCATCAAAGATGTGCAAAAGTTGCTGTAGTCTAGGAAGAAATATTTTTACTTGCTCTAGTTTTGAGTCTGTGGGTGGGCAACTGAGGATCCACAATTATTTTCAGGTTTTGGGCACATTTCTAGTTTTCTGTCTTTATTTTGGTCAAAGAATGGTACAGTATCTGTGACAACTTGTAACCTCTTTAGAATCATCTTGAAGTAGCAAATGATGAGAAATATTTTCTGCAAGGTTTTTCAGAGATAAAAAAATTTTGGCCTACTGATTTTTATTTTGTCTTTAAGGCTTCAAACAATTTATTTTATCAGCATCCTTTAGTTTTCTGTTCTCTTTTTAGTAGAAACATGCTTACTATTTTGATGGATTCAGAAGGAAAATAATAGTCTTTCAACGCCTTTGATTTTATTTTCCTCTGTGGTCATTTTTGTAAGTTCTATGGATATACTGTCACTCTTTTAGTCTTTATTGCTGCAGACTTCATCTGAAACAAATGCCTCATATAAGTCTATCATTGTATTTTGTGAAGTCCTTGATGCCATATGCACAGCATATGCATAAATCAAATATATATTAATGTCCAAGTATGATATTATCATATAAATGAAGGAGGAAAGCAACAATGAAAATCTAGAAACATTTGTTTCCTGTGGAAATGTACAGAAGTCCCCTAAGGCTTTAATTTTTGAAGAAACACTCCGGAGAAGGCAAAGTTAACCAAGCATCTCTCTGTACAGTTGATTCCTCTGGAGTAAGTTGTAAATGATAGACAGACAGCCTGTAGCTGCATCCCCTGAGCCCAAGAGGAATACAGAGAGGCACAGAGAGCTCTGGCAAAACTGTTTTGTCTGGTGGGCTAAAATCCAGCCTAGGAGGGAATGAAGAAACTCAACACTGAAAGGAAATTAAGGAAAAGCTGTTATTTCCCAGAACTTATCTACAAAAAGGTCTTCACCAAGTCCCAGCTAGGGACTCCCCCAGAGGAGTTTTGCCAGATGACACAATCCAGATATTCCTGGATTGTTTCTCCTTTGCTATCCTCTCTGTCCTAATCCCTGGGTCATCTGAGAAAGAGCTGAAAGAAGGGATGGGATGTTATTTAGTGGGTAGCTTGTCATGTGAAATGTCCTCAGCACGGATCTGGGGTGCTTATTTAGGAGGAGTTAGAGATGTGAAGGGGTGTAGGAAAGCACCAGCACAAGACTGGGATAAACAACATTTCTCTGTCTCTACCACCAAGCAAATCTCTGGTTTGTCAAGAATTTTGTGCCCAAAGCCAATTTTAATAGAAATTAAAATAGGTATAATGTGTTTCCAAATAAATCCATCCTCCCCTATTTATGACCACTATTGTTTACTGGAGATCTAAAATGAGCTGGCTGATAGACTTGTCATCAGCTTAGATTTCCTGTGCTAATAGAAAAAAAGAATTAATGAAAAAAAATCTCAGGTGCTGTGTTGCTCTGCTTCTAAGCTTTTACTCAGCGTAAGTTTCACAAACATGGGTCTTGCTCAGCAAATGGGGTTTGCAATTTTATACATTAGAAATATGTTTCTTGATGAAAACTTCCAATTTTGGATGTTGATATAATACAGTAAACTACATAACCACTTCAGACCTGACACTGGCCATCTTCAGAACTGAGAATGTCATGCTTATTTTCTGTTCCAATATACTTTATGGATCAGGATAGTTCTTTCAGAGAAACCGTGGATGCCCCATCACTGGAAGTGCTCAAAGCCAGGTTGGCTGGGCCTCTGAGCAACCTGGTCTATTGAAAGGTGTCCCTGCCCATGGCAGGGAGATTGAAACTGGAGAACCTTTAAGTTTCGTTTAAACCCAAGCCTTTCTATTACTTAAAATCACCTATTTAAAGAGTTGAACTATATGAACAATTACCTTATCAGAATTCACCAGCTGAGGAATATAAATTTATGCATACATTTGTGAAAAATACGGAATTCATGACATCTTTGCTGTCATGACTTCTCTTCTGGAATTCCCAAGGGCTGTATAGTGCCAGCACAGGAAAGTGGGGTTCTGGCTAGCTTTGAAGTAATGCAGTAATTTATCTAACTATAAAATAACTGTCATGTTCTGAAACTTATTTTCCAGTGCAAATAGTAAATGGAGATGATAAAAAAAATCTGAATTTTTCAATTTTATGAATAGAAGATTAATTATTTGGGGGGAAAAAGTCAGTTTTCCATAATTGATTCGGGGGAAAAAAAAGAAGTAATATTAAAGTGAATAAATGGAAATCTTTTCGGAAAGTATATTTCCCATTCTGTTGTTTACAATTAGTGATCATGATCAGTTCTTACAATTTTTATGCTCAGCTTGTTTTAATTAGAGTCGAAATAGAAAAGTATTTCATATAAAAATTCTGCCTTACTTTCTGATTAATTAATACCACACAGTTTCAGAAAAGATGAATAATAGAGGCTGCAATGATACTGATTTTATGTTTTCTCACAGACAGTGTAGTAGTGAGCCAGCAAATGAAATATTGCATGTCACGCCACTTGATGGGCTATAATTCTGTTGTGGAGCTAAGTTTAAATTCAGCTTGGCAGACCCATTGCTCACACTGTCATAAACCAATCTATTTTTATTCTATCATTGTGTGAACTAAAAGAAATGTTGTTTGAATCTGTGTGTGCTCTACCTCCCCATTAACTCACTGTCTCTAGAATAGTGACCTGCCTTTCAGTCTTTTCTAGCAGACTATACTCTTATTTCTATATATAATGTAGGATGTTTCTAGCAAAAGAGGAGATTTTAGTTCTTTTCCAATGTTATTGGTTATTGAGCCCTCAGATGTTTCCCTACTAAAAAACTGCAAAAAGCCCTTGAAAGGTGCCTGCTCTGTGCCAACTGGTTTTGCCTTGGCCCTGCCTTGGCCCTCTCAAATGAGGACCTAACATTTTCATTCTGGTAGGAGAAAATGAGGGGGAGAGAGAAAACTTAAACACTGATGATAATTCCTAACAAGCAGTTTTAATGCTGTCTGTGAGAGGGATGTCCAGGCTGGCCCTGCTGGCTCCTGCTGTGATGCTTCCTGCCATAGCCAGGGAAGTCAATAACCAGCTGCCCAGCATTATCCAGTTGTGGCTGGTCAGTCAACACGGCCTGGCATGGAAGATGTGCTTGAGCTTTTGAACAGATAATTCTACTTTACATTTTTTGGTTTTAACATTTTCTTCTTTTTTTTTTTTTCTTTTTTTTTTTTCTCTGAATTTATTTCTTTGCCATGCATCTCCATACCCCCTCTTCCCACAGTTTTTTTTTCCCCATGAGTGCTCAGCTGCTTCTTCCTGGGTTTTCTGAACAGTGCATAGGGCTGGTCACATTGCTGCCTTTTATTTCCTGTGAAATCTCTGGCCTTTTCACTACAAACAAAATCCTTTGGGACAGAGATTGCCTTTACTATCCTTTGCCTTCAGTAGTTTCTATTCCCTTGCCCTTCCGTAGTTTCTATTCCCTTGCCCTTCAGTAGTTTCTATTCTGTTGGAAGTTGCGAGACAAAACTCCAGAAAACTGCTTGCACCTATTCAAAATTAGGATGAATGTAGGATCTGGAAGATGGCAGATGTAGCAGAACAAAGAGGAGAAAAGATGAGTAATTTGGCTGTAGTCACACAGCAAAGTGCTGACAGAGAGAGGAATAGAAACCAGGAATGCTGGTTCTCAAGCCCGTGTTCAAACAGTAAACCATGCAATTTTTCCACAGTGTTATCTAGAAATTTCAAAGACTGAATGACATGCTGTTGTAAAACTGATAATAGAAGACTACCATCAGCGAGGCAGTATTTATAAATGAGAGGGTGGGAAGGAGCTCTCTATGCTGAATGCCATAAACAAAGAGCACCAAGGGACTAAGGCAAATATTTTTATGTTGGTGTGCTGTGGTTAGCTTTATTTAAACACAAATATTGTTAATAAACATGGATTTATGTATTTTCTTTGATCAGTGAAGTCTGATATATTTTAAACATCCTGAATATCTCATTTCTGTGTCCAAAGGGAGAGGAAGAAAGACTCAGGAGCGCATGCTTAAATCTGTTGCAGTCCCATTTTTGTACAAGTTTAAGCTGGTATTAAAGAGACTGATTTTTCAAGGACAGTGTGGAACTGCCTTTTCAAACAAAGGGGACCTAAGTTGCTCCCATTAAAATGTGTCTCAGGACACGTCTTTACATTTTACTTTCCCAAAAGAGATAAATAGACAGGTACAGAATGAATGTTTGGTTTTACAACTTGATTCAAAGCTCACTTAAAAGGCCCCGACTTAGGTGCTATGTGAAAAAAATGCCACCTTGAAGCTATATTTGATGTGTGCTAAAATCAAAGTGAATAACTAAAACAAAATTTTTCCTCTACAGTATGTCCTTTTCTCAGTTTATGCACAGAAGCAAAACACAGATGTATTTTATTTTAGTAAATCCCTTAACTTTCTTTTGTATATATTTTTAATGACTCCAGACCAGTGGATATTATATTCCAGGTATGTTGTTACTATTTATTCTCTGACTTTCACTCACAGACCTTTTATTCTTTTGCTTAGTATGCTGCAAATTGCCTGCTCATCTGTATCCTTCACTGCCTGGATTACTTCATGGTGTTTACATAGCAAAGCAAACTATACAACATCCCAGGGACCCAATGCTGCTGCCCTGGAATACCGGTGAGTCTAATTGACAACAGGATGTGTCTGTGCTTTATGGCAGGAGAACCGAGCCCTTATCACAGCCAGCCAAACTGGAGCAATAAAACACAGACTTCATATTCTCTCACTCCCTGGTTCTTGAGAAGCAGAAATCCCTGGTTAGCAATATGTCAGATTACCTTTAGCATGATTCTTATGGTATAATAATGCAAATTTGTATCAGCATTTATACATGTTTGTTTAAGTCACTGATCCCATTGAAACTATTTTCAACAAGTTTAAGGTTACTCATTAAGTTCTAAGGTTTAATGAGAGGTTGTCACCTTATTTTGAAATATTCCATGCTGTGAGTGATTCTAAAGTGCCTTGATGTAAATCCTTGCTTAAGTTTAGTGTTTAAAGCAATTTATAGCTGAATTATTTTCTATTGTTTTTGCCATTTCTCCTGTTCTCTGTGGAAGGTGGGGGAGTCTGCCACTCTGTTGTTAATGAGGGAACCAGAAGATAATGCAACACTAACTAAGCAGGCAAAAGCAGTTTAGCTCTTTCCTGGAAGTTCTATTTGAAGAAAAATTTTTCTCTTCTTGGGAAGAATGATCCTCAGGAGCAGCATCTAAAAAGAATGTCTGGTTTAAGCCTGTGGCTATTACCTAGCCACAAAAAGGAGCAGTAACATCTGGCTTTCTAGTTTGGGTCACTTCTGCAGAGGAAGCAGCATTCTATTCCCCCATGAAAAAGAAAAGGGTAAGGGTAAGGGCAAGAGTGGGTGCACAGGCATGCAGTAGATATCAGACTGCAGGAAACATCCAGGAAAACCTTCATTAGTTGTTTGGAGGAAACCCACACCATCCCTCATGGGCCTTTAGAAGGCAGCATCACAGCCTGACACATAATCCTGCCTGACTGCACCAGTGCTGTTTCATTCTTTCCAGTCCTTCCTTTTCTAGTTTTCTGTTCCCTCCCACCCATAAATTTACTCTTCTTTCCAAGAAAGCTGCAAAGTTCTGAGATGTGAGATCTGTCTCCCAGAGGGAGGTCAATAATAAATTATAAAAGTGACCAAGCAAACCCAGTTCAGCATACTGTATACCACATACAGGGGGAACAGGGCAGCATGGAAATATCACTGATTCAACTGTGACAGATTGCTCTAACATGAACTCTGACCTTTTGCATAGAGGAAATCTCCTTTCAGCATTCACAGCTTGCTTCTTTGAAATGAAACAGTGAATTCCATGGACACTGACTGTTTACTCCAACAAAATTGCCATTCACATGTAGGTGATGCAACAATTGCTTGGAATAACCTCAAAATAGCAATATTAATATTGATCTTTCCTTTTAGGGTGTTTGATATGAAAAAAAGGCATGAGAAAGTGATGATAGTGGAGTGCTGAATGTGCTCCATATAAAATACTGCTTTTCTGCTCCCCAGTAAGAACCTTCCCTGAAAGTCAAGTATTTAATCTCATTCTCTCTTTGCAGCACTCGAGGCCAAGCATGTGCTGTAATGATAGCAGTTTTGCTGTGCAGACTGCCATGATGAGCTGTGTAAGACAAATATTCCCAACCCTTTTGAGCACAGGAGCAAGCTTACCATGAGAGTAACTTGTGTGTGTTACTGTTTACTGGCTATAATGGCATTGTTAGGTGTAATGATAATCCAGGTGGGTTTGAACTGCCCAGAACTTGGGGCCATTTAGTCAGAGGCTAAAAACTTGCATTTTTCTATTTTGGCAGCAGCACTGACAGAACCCCCTGCTTCCTCTTTCTGCCCTCCAGCCTGGCAAATGACACCACACTAGCATATATGAACAGTCCAGAGAGAGACAGATGTAGGGAGGGCTGCTTCATAGCCTGAAAAACACAGCTACTGAATTTGTAACTGAATCCCATGCCTGAATATTGTAGGTCCAGTTTAGGGGCTGTGACAGTTGTGATGACAATCTTGGTATGAATTGTTTCATTAAAGATGTGTTGGATATGTGTTTCATCCGCTCCTTGTGGAAACAAAAAAGGCGCAGTGAAATTGTGTAATGCTTCCCATCCTGTTTTTTGGCCATTGCTGTTTCTTCTGGAGAGTATGAACTTCCTATGCCTAGGAATGAGCAGGCCCATCTGTTCCACCCTGCTGCTCAATACCCAGTCTAGCTTAGCGAGCCTTGTTTCCAGCAGCTGGCAATTAAACTGTACCAGTCTGAGGTTTTGAGAGATGGTGTTATGATCTCATGCCACATGCATGTTGACACGTTCCTTTTGTCCCCCAGTCATCTCTTCTCCTGTTAAGCTATGTCAGTGATGACAGAGGTCTGGGTCCACGATGGAAAGAGAGCAATAAGAGTTGGAGGGCAGCACTTCTTAAAATGTCAGTCCCTTGTGTTCATAGAAACAGAGCTTGTGTATCAAGGTAATGCATCACTCAGTGGCTGGTGAGAGAAATATCCCATTGGGCTATGACTGAATGGAGAGATTATTGCAATAGTTTTATGTCTTTACTTCACAAAATAAAAAATACAAGTCTACTCTTCATGCCCTCTTTATTTTGCCTGTTGAAAAAAGCATAATCTGTCTATCAAGAAAAAAAGCTTCCAATTGTGTAGCCTGTTAGAATCATTTCATTAATAACATGTGTTTACTACTGGGAGAAGCAGACTCAGTGTGCTAAGATTGTGTTTGTCAGTCAGTCATTGGAACCCCACTGTTAATCGCATACAATGGTTTGTGGTTATGCCACAATTTAACCCAGGTTTAAAAATACAAACTAGAGCCTTGGTGGTCTGCTGAGAGCAGTGAGTGGAGCAAAGGTATTGGTTGAACCTGCCTTGTGGGCTGCTGGCTTGGAGTACTGTACGAGCTAATCAAATTTATTAACTCAAGCCATGACCAGAATGTGCACACGGTGAGTGTGGGTGGGTGCACCCAGGTTAGGCTACATTTTGGCTGCATTCTGCAGGGAGGAGGAAAAAGCAAGGCTTTGGCTTCCCTTCCACAAAGACAAATTGGAACCAGATAGGAACTAGTTTGGGATCTCTGGCAGTCTAATAAGAAGAAGGTATTTCTTTTTTTGTTGTTGTGGGTTTTATTTATTGATGTAGGGAATGGCTTAGAAAAAAACTGAGGGAGTTTCAAAACTGAATGCCGGTGGCATTTGATGCATGTGTGTATCATTGCTAAATTGTCCCCTGCATGCCACTTTAATGCCAATATTACAGGCACAATCTCTGACTACACAATAACGAGGTCTGAGTGCGGTTGCCAGAAAAGGGAGAGGCATTTGGCTACTAAGAAAAAGAATACTGGAGAGGCAGTTGTGTCTCCTTATATGAATCTTGACCTTCTGGCAGAGGTAGGAAGAGACAAAGTGACTAAACCATCTTTCTTAATTACAGCTAGAATATGGTAAGTGAAAATTCCTGTTTGCCACAGCACTGTAGAAAGTATCATTCACAAACTGCAGGACTTGTAATACTCTGAGAAGAATATATTCCTCTCCAGAGATAGTTATATCTATTTCTCCACATTACCCTACAGCCAAAGTTATTTTGTAGGAACCTCTTCCAGATTTAAAGTAATGTAAATGATATTTTTAAATAGCAGTGTTAGGATAAAGTCAGTTCCATACGTTCTTATTCAAATAAAACAGCATTAGCTTCAATTCTTTTATTCTAAATAAAGATTTTGTAGTTTCATTTATACTAATCACTGAAATTATAACTGGCAAAATTACTGTAATTTTGAAATGCCTAAGCAGATTCACTCATGAAGGCAGTGAAAAATGTATACTTGTTTTAAATTTATATAGGCTTTTTTTTCCCACATTTCTGATTAACATGCATTAACCCCTCACTGCTAAATTTTCTTACTAAGAAATTACATTAAATGGATTGAGATTTTTCTGAACGTACTTATACTAGTAAAAGCATTAAGCTTGAAAATGTGTGTAATATTCAGGGCAACATTGGGTTTAACTCTAACTAGCAGTGAGTTGAAACCATCCTTTGTAAATCAATATTCTATAAAGAATTCTTCCCCTTTGCCCTCCTGCCCCATCTCTACCACTCACAATGTACTCCACAAGATCCTATTTTTCTGGTTTTATGGGAGCTAGAGGGGATCTTTGGAACTGCCGAGCATCCGGGACTGCTTAAATTGTGGCAAGGAAGCAGAAGACAAGTGCTAATAAGGGGTGAAGAAGTGAAGACTGAAACATCCTTATACCCAACCATAAATCTGCACCTCCTATAATTATTAAAGTCAGTGGGAATGTTGTATGTGGTGGCCTTTGGGATAAGATGACCGTAAATATCTTCTCCCTCACAATAACAGTGAATTATCATTTTGAAAATCTGGCTCCTGGAGTTTATTTGCATTTGTCTGAATTACATCGATCTGAATGTCCTTTCCACAGGTATTTAACTGATTTTTCTGTGTTGTGATGATGATGTTTCCAGTTCAGTGGCAATATGCAGGTTAATTTCAGACTTTTAAGTATTTCTAAAGGAAAGTTTTTTGTTAAATGGAGAAGAAACTTCTACAGGCTAATTTCTTTCAGAGGTATAATGCTACTTCTATGTCGCACTCTAACATCAGTGTTTAAATGATGGCCTAGCCTGGCTGGGTGACTGAAATGTGGTAGTGGCAACTCCAAGTTATAAGTCAATCAAATGTTTGCATATCCTGAATGCACAGTGTAGTTTGCAAACAGGCTGGCTTGGGCAACATCATGAGTGCAGGGTGATAGAGGTGACATGCAGAGAAATTCTGTCACCAGAGTTAGCAAGGATACTTAGATATCAGGAGCCTTTATTCATCAGTTCTCAAATAAAAGCCCTATAGTTGAAAACAGATGTCTTGCCAGTGAGCAATGTACAGGATCTCTGGTACCCATTCCACCAGGGTCACTCATTCTTTCCATAACATGCTGACCATTCCTTTCCTTTTCTTATAAACAGTATTAAACCAGGAGTGAGGCAGTGGCTCATAAGCAACTGCAGCTAATGTCAAATATAGGAGTTTTTGTATTTTAGACCCTGCATGCCTCTGTCCAGTCATAGAATTCCCTTTTTCAGGATCTCACTTGAGGGTTACAGCATGTTCTAAGTGAAGAGAGGAGAGAGGTTGACAAAAAGAAAGAAAATAAGGATCATATAGGCTTTGCCTTGGAAACTTGGACTTGGAAAAATGTGTATGTATTAATCACCACTACCTTCGACACTTGAGCTGTATCCGTACAGCAGAAAAACAGTCTTGACTTGGGCTGACTGACTGAGCTGAACAAAACTGTGAAAATAACAAAAAAAAACCCAACAAAGACCAAACAAAGCAGGGAAATATTTCAACCAAATGAACATCTCAAGTTCAGCCCTGATCACTTTATAGGCTCTAAGTTTTTGGCAGTGTGTCTTATAGTCCAGACTCTGAAGTCTATGAGTTTGCCTTTTTCATCCATTTAGGTTTTTCTTTTTTTACGATCACTTTCTTTAGAAAAATTCAAAATAATGCTTTGTGTTTGCAAATGTCTTTAGTTTGCACATTGTTAACACTTTGGAAATCATACGTGGTTGACAATGTGTACCTCTGAAAGATGCAAATGAATGGCTGCTTAGCCTCAGTTAAGTTGTAGCTGCAGACAAGGCTAAAACACATTCACTTACATGGTAGAATGTGTGGTAGGTTGGCACTCTGTGCATATTGTCTTACTCTGCACATGTAGAGCACAGGCTTAACTTCACACATTTTTGTCTCCTGTTGATAGGTTTTATTCTAGTCTGCCCAGATGTGTCCTTTAGAATGTTTGATAGCACGGAAACAAGAATGTTAATTAGAAGATATTAAGTGGCTCTGTTGCAGATCATACTTCTGAGGGGCCGGGGTTATGTTTGAGAAGCTGAACATCTCCACTCTCTGCCATCACAGGAAATTAATTCTCTTAGTTGTATGTCATAACTTGCCTTTTGATAGTGCTAGATGAAAAAACATTGAGTATGAGTAGAGAGAGACTGTGTTTCCTTCTTTTCACACTGCCATTGCTCAGAAATCCAAGGAAGGCAGATCTGCACTCAGACATATGTGCATCTTTTAGAGAGGTAACACAGTTCTGACCATCCTTTCTCTCCTGAGAGGTGAAAAAAATTAAAAGTGGTTCTGGCTACATAGCAAAGAGAAGGTTCAAGTCACTGCTTTAGCACCCTCCTCTGTGTGAGAAGTTGCCCAACAAATTTTGGCAAGGAAAAGTTGCCATTATAGATTTACCACTTGTTCAAGTTGCCTTTTAGCCTTGTTTCTATCAACTGCTGTAGCAAATGCTCCAGAAGAATTGTCTGGAAGCTGACCTTGTATACTTATACATGCTGCATGTGTGCTTATATATTTTTTTTAAATACACATGTACATATATATATAGAAAGCTAAATGGAGAACTTTTGCATAAATTCCAGGCAGTTAAGAGCTGTCACACACTCTCATTCTAATGTGACTGTGAATAACATAATCATTTCTAATCTTTCTAATATCTTTTGCCAGACACAAACCAAACAACGTATTTTGGGTTGCCATGTAAAAGAAAAGAGAGGGAAGTCCTTTGGCTGAAAGACATATCAAAGCAAATATATTTAGTTGGTTCTTAAATGAAATTAAGTTTGGGGGCCAAATATAGTTCTCTGTGGTGTTACACTCAGTGTAAACAGGAGTTTGATTTTAGTTTCTCCCCCCCTCCATTTGATCTTTAGATTTGTCTGTTGTTTTGCACATTGTATTAATTTTGTAATTAGCATTCCCAGGAAAAGAGCAGAATGTATGGAATTTGGATTCTATCACTATAAAAACTGTGGGTCAGGGAAGTCATTCTCCCAAAGCTGTGAATTTCTGTTTATGTGGATAAGACTAAAAAAAAAACCAAACAAACCAAGTTTATCAGAACCAGTCTAATGCAAAAAAAAAAAAAGAAAAATAGTTATCAAAACTGCAGGGACAGATTTTCTCATGGCACTAGTACAAAAGGTACATGTTCCAGTTGTTCCAGTTGAAACATCATTCAACTGAAAGTGGCCTAATTCCAGGGCATCAAGAGTGGCTAACATGCTCTTTTTCTTTCACATTTGATGACATTGCCCATTCTGAGTTTCAAACTTTGAATTTTAGAGGTAGAGAGGAACACTGGCTAAAAATTCTCAATTTTTTTTTAAAATTAAGCCATATTGGGTTTACATTATTCATCAATTCTGCATTTCCCCAGAAACATTGTTATGTAAGAAGGTGCATTCAGAGAGTGGGCAAAGGGGCTCTGAAATTCAGCCAGGTGTGGAATGACAAAAAAAATACAAAGTTGATATTATTTGATTATATATTTTGAATTTTCTACAGTTCAAGACTCAGATCTACATCAGTCATAGAATTTAGCACTGTATATATTTTATGTCATTTTTCTCATGCTAATTGGATGAACAAGGAATTTGGAATACAAAGGGAGTGAGGGAATCTGGTAGTGTGACATCTGAGTCGGGTTAGCACAGCAACACATGGATGTACATAAGTGCCTGCCAGCTTTCATTTTCTGATCATTTCAGCCTATTGTCAATAACAGAACTTTCCTGACTCGGGATTTATGGCCATGCACCCGTGAAGGGCTCTTCACCTCTAAATGCCACTTTCAGCTCACCTCTAGGGTGGGCATCCTGAATGCCTAGGAAGTGAAGCACTACTGGAGGACTTGTGCTTTGATTGAAGAGAACCAGCATGCTGATCTAATTTTACCTCTTTAACCTTTAAATTGCTAATGTGTCCCTGTTCCGTTTAACACGGAGAGAAAACACAAGGCATTTGCCACAGAGAAATGGCACATTTAAATGAAACTTGCCAAAGCCTTGAGATGTAAGACATTCACTTTTATTGGAGATTTGTAAATGTTCTGTGGACAACACAATGACTAAGATATGTTAGAGTATGTGTCAGGGGTAAATTGCTTACATATCCTTCTTATTTTGCTCTGACTACTTCTCCCTTCTGTCAAAACAATTTGCCAGAGTTAGGTAGTTCCATGCTGGCCCTATAGCCCAGTCTGTAGGAGTTTGGACACACAGAGCAATGTTTGACTAATAATTCTAATTTATAAACCATCAACAATCCTAAAAACAGATTAGCCAGCGAGGACTTTTTGTGACAAATACCATGGCACTTTTCCATACCGAACCACATAAAAGGACTCTGGGTCAGAAAAATGCATTCATTTAAAATCAAGTCTAGCAAAAGTCCCATGATTGCCAATGGAACAAGAATAACACCCCTGTTGCCAGACTTTTCCTAGGCAGTGGGTGGCCATGGATAGAGTGCTGTCCCTTCCCCCACCAACATAGTCTGTGTGTTACAAGTTGATTTCTGTTGAAGTCCAGCAGCTCCACAGTCTCAGGGTAGCTGGCTACCAGCCTGTGCTTGCATTCCTGCCTGGACTGCAGGGGCTCTAACAGCAAAGGTAACCGTAATGGTTAACTTCACTCCTGGTATGGCACAGGCCTGGTGGAAAACCCTGACAGCTTTGGAATTGCACACTGAGGTTCAAGAACAAAGCACACAGGGAGTTCTAAACTGCTTCTGCCACCTTGCTGACACTGCGGCGTGCTTAATCTCAAGATTAAGCAATTTATTTGTGCCAGGATTTAGCCTGAGTTATGCAGCAAACCAGAGCTCTTGAGAAACACAAGCAGCCAGGTTCCTCTGAGCCAGAGTGGCAATGGATGCAGTCTCTTCTCTTGGAGCACAGACCCAGACCCGGGTGAGGGGAGCCACTTGCAGCTACAGAGAAACCTCCAAATGCCCAAGTGAACTACCTTGTCCTGCAAGGTCACCCCTGTGGATATGTGGATGGACAGTTGGTGATGGGACAAATGGAGACGAGAGATCTCTGGAGTCCAGGCTGGTCTTGGAGTGTGCAGTTTATTGCTTAGGGTGTGGGTACAGGGGCCCTGCTAACACCTGCCAGCCACAGCTCAGAGCAGGACTGAGAAGAGAGAGAAGGATAGAGGAAGAGTAAGAGAAGAGTAAGAGCAGGAATAAGAGAGTAAGAGTGTAAGAGAGCAAAGTTCCTGTTACAGTGCATTAAATCTTCTTCTGTACTGAATATTCTAATTTACACTAACCAGTCTAGTACAAGATACAAATCCTATAGCATTTACATACAGCCTATATGAATCATTACATTAACATACTGTCTTATATTTTAAACCCTAAAAACTACTCTTTGGACCCCTCTTACCAAGCGGGTAGGGTCTGCTCTGACCCTTGGACACTTGGTAAGGAGAAGGGCATTGTTTAATCAAAAGGGGATTACCTTCTACTGGCCATGCTATTGTTTTCCAGTTGTTCAGTAACTGAGGCTTGGCATCTTAGACATTGAAACTTGCCTTCAATTCTATTTTACTTATATGTTTCATATTCTCAAAGTGTAAACAGTCACATTTATAAGGCTTTCCTATTTAATCTTTCCCAACACACCCCAAAGCAGGCAGAGTAAGGCTGTAAAGACTTGAGAAACACCTTGATCCTGTCAAACCAATGAGGGTTTCAGCTGCTTAGAGAAAAGGATCAGAAAACTGATGCTCTTGGCCCATCTGTTGGGTTCACCAACTTGAATATATATTCCACTGATGCTGTTTTCCAGCTGAGCAGAGCTTTCTCACCAAGAAGACATTTTTAGAGGGGAAAAAGCAAAGTGCAAAACAACTGAATAATTGAAATAAAAACATAATTTTGGGAGATGATGAAAGAAAATGAGAAGGGACCAGAGGGATAAAATATTAGATTTGCCAGTTGCAATATTTATTTCCTCTAGTTACAAAACTGTATGATGGGTAGATGAAGGTAAATGAGACCTGTTTATAGTAGATTTATGTAAATACAGAAGAGCTTTTCCAGGACCTACATATATCCACCAAATATGAAAATTGTAATAAATTATTACAGTAAAAATGTCAGAAGCTTCCTTGAGATCAGCAAGAAAAATTCCGTGATTCTTCAAACCCAGCTACACAGCCAGTTTTGTGTGCTACTATCTTTACCCACATCCACAAAGGCATGAGATGAGCTTAGGAGCATACCCTGAATATCACCACCTCTGGATGTTTTACATTAAAGGGGAAATTGAAGGCCCACTCTCATGCCAGCTTCTGTCTTTTATGTGCATATTCATAAAATACGCTGCAGTTCAGTGATTGACTTTTCAGTCAAGCTAGTTCAGATTTTGTCAAAAGGGTTGGTCCCACCTGTCCCTTCCTGTGTTTGCTGTCTTGTGCCAGCACCAGCATTTGTGTCTGTAGAAGACACACGTCCCCAAATACAGGGTACAGGCAACAGAGAACTGAACCAGGTGAAAGCTACATCTCTGCAGAGCTGTATCTCATAATCCAGTATCTAAATTTCTTCACTGGTAGCAGCCTTTTCATGAGCACTTAGTTAAAAAAAACAAAACCTTTTGTTTAGGTAAGTCCAGTTCAGAGTTACTGGATAAATCCTGTGGGCAGCAAAGGCCATATCTGACATGTATCGATGCTGTGCTGCATGGATGGGTTGCCCAAAAGAAGCCAAAAGCCCATGGTGAATTCCCCAGTTCTCAGCTATTGTTGGTGCTCCATTCTTCCAGGGTGTGTTGGTCCTGGGGTAAGGGATATCTTGGGCTGGGCACAGGCATGCCAGTACTGTAGGTGTGCCAAGTTATGCTCTCTTGACACTCAGCTTGCATTTCCTGTGGGCTCCTGAGCGAAGGGGGAGGAGGAGAGAAGGGAAAAAAAGCCCATGAGTAGAAGCTGCAGGAGCTCACAAGAAAAGACCCTCCACAAAGTTCTGTGTCCCAGATCTGATGCCTGACTCACAAAGCTTCACAAAACCCCTTGATACTCTTCCCTGCTGAGCTGAGCTGTCTTCCCTGCTTACCTTTGATCATAAGTAGTGCATTAACTTATATATTGCAGTTTTCAGTGTTTGTGTCTTGCTCATACAAGAATCTATAAGATGTGGGCTAGACTAACATGTGCTCTCACATTCTTTCCAGAAGAATGTAGAAAAATCAGCATGTAGCCAGAAGTCTCCATCTAGTTTCATTTTTCTTTTCTTTAACACTGTCTAGGAGTTGCTACACGTAGGGTATTGTAGGCCAAAGTTTATAACACTGCATTTAACTGCACCTTCCACACAGCTCGTAAACCAGATTTCCAATAGCTGTAATTTTAAATTTCTCTCCTTGGATGCAGTGGAAAATGTGACTTTCATGCTTTTCTGTATGTTTACAGCATCATAAATAACATGCAGATCTGAAATGTTTTAAATACATTAATATGCTGTTTTAAACAAAGTAGTGAAAATATGTAGCATATAGTGTCTAGTTGTTTTTTTTCTTTCAAGGCTAAGATTCCTCCTGCCTGCATAATTTTTAACTTTGCATGGTTCAAACCTTCTTTATGTGCTGCACCTCAAAGTAAGAGGAATTCAAAGTAAAATTAAACTTGGGTGAAGAAAGCAAGTGTGCAAAAAGCCTGTATATTATTGCTTCTTACTTTAGGTTTTAGGATTTGTAGAGTTCCAATAGACTTTTCACCAAAATTTCAATCTGTGACAGGTTTAATATTCAAAATGCTATGAAATCTTTTGACAAAACAATCTTTGTGTTGATATTTTACATGATAATAACTTTCAATGAACCAAGAAGTCTTCCTGTGGGTAGAATTGTTTGATTATAATCAGTTTCCATAACTGCAGCAGTATGTTTATTACACATTATGTTTATTGCACTGTACCAATTCAACACTTTTATAAAATGAATCATTACTAAAAAAACCTGCTTCTTATTTAGTATTATATTAGTATCATGCATTATATAAATAACTGATAGAGTATATAAACTTGGTCGCTAAATATAACTACTGATATGATAGAAACATTTTAAGCAAATTTTTGTCTTTTAGAGGTTAAAATCTGGATCTATTTTCTCTAAAAGAATGGCTATGCTCAAGCATAGATTTCTAAGCATTTCTGACCCTCTTCACATGCAAGAGCACTTTGGGGGTTTTTTGGTCATAAGTGTCACTCATAGAAATGGAAAGCCCTGAATGTATTAAAAGATGGTGTGGCCTCTTGGTCAAAAAATGCAACTGATGTTCTTGAATGTTCTGCTTCAGTGAACATCTCACACACCACACATGGAACCAGTAAAGGAGCAGTGTTTCTTCCTTGAAATGGGCCATGCTATTTCGTTTGAAACAACATGTGTTTCTGCTGGGTGTTCTGTGGTTCTGTCTCAAAAACATTACTCAGAGCTCAAATACAGCAGGTATCAGCCAAGGAACTCTCAAGTATCAGAAGGATGCATAAATCATATTTTCAAGAAACACCCATGCCTTTCAAATAGATACACAGCTATACATCTGAGACATAACTTGCTTGAAAGAAATAGTTTAATATCACTCTTCCAAAATTCGAGTTGCCAAAGGACTTCCAGTAACAACTTCAATGAAAGTCACAGGAGAGGGAGTGAGGCTTCAATACTACTGGGGACTATAAAAACCAATCCCTTTCCTCGTGTCTGTTCCACTGGTGACCTCTAGTGCCCAAGGACAAGAACAGATATTCAAAGTTTCTCCAGAGCACTGCTTTGAGAGAACGGGCAATAAAGCAGTGACCCTTTTTTCAACGTTAAAAATTCTGAACTGGGCTTTTAAGTCACAGTATTTTAAGTGCAAAATAATAATGTAGAAACTTAGTGCATTAAGGAAAGCAAAATATTTATACTAATCGTAAGACTAGAAAGCTTCTTATTTGTAAAAAATTGATATTGTGCAAGATTATTCACATTTGGACCATCTGTTTCAGGCATTTGTCTTATCTTCAGTCTGTGAAAAGGAACCAAACCTACATTAGAAACGTGCTTCAGCCAGCACATTCTACTGAGGAGATGACCTTCAAGCATGAGGCCTAAATAGGTAACATTGTTATCAACTAACTGGAATTTAGCTGAGAAAATGGGATGCCTAAGTACCCACTCAAAGACCGCAATGGTTCAGAGCTTGATTTTTAGTTATTATGATATTTCTTTTAATGTAGCACACTCTGACATGAGACCAGGCTGTTTCCTATGTGAAGGTATAAATTTATGAAAATATATCTTTGGTATTTCCTTCACAACAATACTGTTGAATGGAGATGGAACAGAAAAGCAGCTCTGAACTTCTCTGCTATCCTGTCAGCTATGGAAGCAATGGGCAGTTACAAAGGTCCAGGCATTCCATGTTTCTTGGGGAAAGTGCTTTAGTAGATCTGACTTCCATGAAGTCCATCTCTGCCTGTGACTCAGATTTTAGGTAATGAGAAACTTTATTTGGCTAATGTTAACTCAGTGATGTGCAAATACAAATAGTTCATGTTTAACAGTGTTAACGGGAGTAGATTAAACTGTGCTCTGAGAGAAGCATGCTAGAGAGAAGTGCTAGAAAAGGAGGAGGAAGGACTAATGTATGAAGTGGAAGGAGTAAAGTGTATGAAGGAGCTAATAACTGAATGCATGCATTAATACTTTGCAGATATATACTTTAATATTTATCTATATATCTGTTTATCTATATATTTTAATATATAGATAAAGCATAGAAAGCAGCAAGGCTGGAATTTTAGATCTCTCCTTCCAAGACTGTATCCTAACCAATAGCAGGAATCACAGAGCCACAGAATATGCTGAGTTGGAAGGGACCATCAAGTGCAACTCCTGGCCCTGCACAGGACACCCCAAGAGTCACACCCAGTACCTGAGAGCATTGTCTAAATGCTTCTTGAACTCTGTCAGGCTTGGTGCTGTGACCACTTCCCTGGGGAACGTGTTCCAGTGCCCAGCCGCCCCCTGGGGGAAGAACCTTTTTCTAATGTCCAACTTAAACTTCCCCTGAGGAGTTTTGATCTCACATCCTACCCACCACTCCTAAGTATTTTTTTGCACTGTAACTGAGTTTTAAAAGACTCCCATTAGTCCCCTAGTTGGTGGTTTGGGACATTGGAAATGTGAACTTGAGCCACTCTGGCAGTCACACTTGCACAGCCTTAGTTCAGATCAAGGCCTCTTTGTAGCTACACTCCCCAGCCTCACATAGACAGGTTCCCTCACCAACCCCAGGTTTCCCATAGCACAGTCTCAGACATCTGGATCCTTAAAACAATGTAATCGTGGTGCAACAACAAAATAACACTTCAAGCTGGCACTCTGAGGAGGGACCCCAAACAAAGGAATCCCTGGGCTTTTATATTCCTCAAAATCATATTGATGAAGAAATTGTATCTCTGAGTGTTCTGAAATGTAATCTCTTACAGGAGAGGTGTGCAGTTGCCATCTTCTCTGATGACATTGTAAAACAGAAGAATGCTGTGATGGATTCTAAACTGAAAGCCCTGGATGAATGAGGGCATTATCCTACAGCTCTGTGCCAGGTCTGTGTAATAGGGAGCTCAGTGTTATAGTGCCATTGCTGTTGCAGAACAAACCTTTGCTGTGATGTGGTAGCACACAGCTCAGCCTGCAGGCTCCATAGGTTGCCACTCTGACCTGCCTTCATCTCCGTCATCACTGCATGGACATCTTCTGCAGAGTTCTGATGTTTCCTCCAGAGATCAAATGCCTAAAGCTCTTTGCTGTTTCAGTTGTTTATTGGGTCTGTCCTGAGAGGGCTGATGGCCTAGGGTCAAAGAATTCGGCCTTGTAGTTATTGAACATCTCTTGAGTAAAAGCATGTGTACGGATGTGTAAGAGACAGAAGAGAGTGTGGGAATGGGAAGGAGAGGAGGTGTGTACAGAAGCTGGTCTTCCCTGTAATATAAACCATGACAAATCCACTTACACATAGAGAGATATAAGTGCAATCTTAAAATCTGTGTGTGGCATGGTAAAGCTGATTTCATGACTTCCTTCCTGATGTAATTTGATGGCTGTGGGCAGTGAACACAAGCCACTTAGCTGCAACCTTTTAAGATTTCTTCAGCTTATATGATAACTTAACAGGACAGTAAATTGCAGTAGCTGACTGCATACAAAGTACAGGAATGGGGAGACTTTTTGTATTTTAATAAAGGCATGGGAAGCAGCTGACATCTTAATTCAAACGTGAGCAGAATACTCTTAAGGTAAACATTTTTACCCTGTTATCACATTGGCTGTCTAGCAGCAGTCCTCTGGCCAGGATCTGTGAGGTGGTAGTGATCCAAAGTGCTGCACACACTGCCTGAGGAATGCAAGCAGCATTAGTATTCAGGCAGTAAAAGTGTACTACTGCTGTTTAAAAGAAAGCCAAAGTGCTACTCAGCTGGAGACATCACTGCTCAAGCACCTGGAGGCTCTGAGTACCTTTCTGACAACAGCAGCCTCTTCAGAGGATTCAGAGGAGGTATTTCCTGCCTTTAAGATTGTTTTCCTGTCTGAATCATACATAGTCAGAGCCAGAAAGAGAGTAAAAATCATAAGATGACTCACTGGGTGTATAAGATCTACTAGTTCTAGAACTTTTATATATTTTCAGCTGGAGTCCAATTTTCTTCCAAGTGCAGTTTGACAAAAGAAAAAACAAGTAAAAAAGAAAAACTTCAGGTGGCACAGAAAATGGGTCAGTCAACATTTTCAACTAGCACAAAAACTGTTTATAGGTATGTTCAAGCTATATTTACTTCCATTAAAATGTATAACTATCCTCCTGCTTGACCAGAAAGTTGGAAGTATTCAGTAATATCCATTAGCAAGGTAAGATAAACACTTCAGATAAAATTGCCTTCTTTAAATTTTTAATCATAATTAAAATTTGTAGTTTAAATCAAGGTATAATTCCTGTTCTCCTCCTCTATGGCTCAGAGCAGTACAGACCCACTGCTGGCCTCTGAGCACTGGAGTGAGCACACATGAGCAGAATCCTTTCAGGAGGTCTCTGTCATGTTTTATTCATCTGAATAACGAGGGCACCCAATAATTTGAAACAACAACTTTCAGGCCATCAGAAACTGTGTAGACTTGCTAAACTTTGGTTTTATTATTCTATTCCACTGATACAACTGGGAAAAAAAGGTACAACCCTGCAATTGTGAATAGGTTAAGAATGTTGCACCCATCAGAAAAATTAAATGCTTTACTCTCATTTCTACTAAATATCTGGGAAATCTTAGCTTAAAAACAGTATAGCAGGCACAATGGAAAATCCTTGAGAGTGATGACAGTTCTGATTTCACATGTATTTATAACCCTGCACTTTGTTTATTTTCTTGGGATTTCTGAATTTGACAGAGACAGATATCTGAAAATAACTGACATGCTAACTGTTAGCCTGTCCTTAAAATGTGTGGTCAGTAGATCGAGGGAACTAAAACACAGGGGGCACATTGTTATTCTCTGCTACAAAATGTAGAGAGGATGAAGCATTTTATAGTTCTTGAGTGAAATGCTCATATGTAAAAAAATAAATAGCTGACAGTCTAATTTCAGCAACTTGTATGTGGTGCTGAAGGCAAACTACTACCTGCAGTCTGTGAAGGAAGGACTTTGCCACTGTAACACAAACATGGAAGCACAAAAATGAGAGCTGTTGCTACAGGGGACAAACTTTCACCTGGTTTGAGGGTCAGATTTTTTGCCAGGCCTATGAAAGGTCATTCCTCAATAAATGGGATCATTTTGTGCAGAAACTTTGAGATAATTCAACGTGCAGCTCAATCTCCTTTGCTCCTCTAGGCATTAGGGGTAATCCATAGTTTTGGCAAGTACGAAAAGCAGGAGAGACCTAAATGAAGCTAAAGCTGCTTTGAGACAGGAGTTTTGTGTTATACATGTCTGCAGCTCCCAGTACAAAGAGGACAGTTTCTTCAAATTAAACTACATCCTGTACAGACTGCTGTGACAATGAGTTAACATAAAAGGCTTACTTTTAATTCAAAAGGCAAAGATAATAAGATTAAATTTTAAATTCTCCAAACATGAGGTGGAAGACAGCCATGATTGCTTGCTGTCCACAATACTGAAACTTCTTGTGTGGTGTCAGTAGTTCTGCCAACGTAAGCAGGAAGAGGAATGAACTACTTACCTCCACTTCCTATATCTGCTAGGCGCTGCATAAATTTCTGAGAGAGAATCTACCAGTGAGTGGTTGCAGACCAGACAAGACAAAATTTCTTCCACATGTTACAACCACGTTGCTCATTAACCACAGAGATTCAAGAAATCATGCCCCATTCAGTTATCTCAGTTGTGGTGGGTGATGGCTTTTGTAACAAGAGCAGTGCACAAAAGACAACTAGGGCTGGGAAAACCTGCCAGAGAGGGATCCTGGCAGCTTGTTCCTCAGAGGGATAAGCCCTTCTTTTCCAAGGAAAATTCAGCAGGGATACTCCTGGAGCACATCCTTGCCTAGAAAAAGAACTCTAAGTGTGGGTGTACATTTACATATGTATGAGGACCAAAAAACAAAGGGTAGGCTACAGTATGTATCACTGAATCTGCAGGAGCAATGATTTTGAGTCACCTTAGAGTAAATATCTTGTTATAAAGACCTTTTGGCTTAGGAGATACGTCACTTACTATTTCATAAGTAAATAGAATCTGTCTTGCAAGGAGATAATAAAACATTAAATAGAGTTTTTATGTAATGATTATTATTTTTCCCAGTCATAGTTCTCTGTTCACACCACAGCTCCCTACCACATACAATAGTGTAGACATGAAAATAAGTATGTGTGACTGTCATGTCCCACTCCTAAAAGGAAGGGAACACCCAACATTCCTAGATGCCAGTGGTGGAAAACAAACAACAAATTTCACAGGGTCTGAAAAAACTTATCAGGTGTTATTAGTAAATTATACAGTATATTTGCTGTCACTTCAGGAACCCTGGGGTGCCTCTATTTGGATGTGTGAGGACAAGAATAGGACTGCAGATGAGAATATGGAGTTGAGAGGGATTGTAAAAGGGTTCCAGATATTTGGACAACTTCCTGAGGAGAACTGGGCTGACAAAATCCTTCTGAATTTTTCATTTTCAGCAAACTTGTTTATAGGTGTCTTTCTAAATTTTCTCTCCTACTTCCACTTTTTTTATAAATCACTGTTGTTTGTTGTACAATGCAGCTATTGCTGCTGTGGCACTTCGTGAAATTAGAAGACTGGATTCACTCTGGCATTCTTGCTAGCAATGGCAATGACAGCAGATTTCAGAAATGCAAGATCTGGCAACTAGGGCAGTGAATTCCAGAGTATTCCATTGAGAGTATGGGCTCTTCACACTTGTCTCTTGCAGGAATACTTTTTTCTGTGTACACAGGAGATGCATGAAGATATTAAGTGAAAATATTTGTAAGGCAGAGAAAACATAATTTTTACTGGAGATAGTCTTCAAACAAAGTCTGAGATGAAAATGTCTGCTACACAAGCAGTCTTGGGGACAAAACCTTTGAAAGAAAAAGGATGCATAATTGAAGTGGTTTCTTATGCTGGTTAGCAATGGACTTGGAAGGCAGAAAATATTGTACCAGCATTTCTCTCTGCAAAAGTCTGCTGTAGCCCGATAAATGTTCCAAATAAAAGATAAGGGTGTGCACTAAAAAAAAGCTGTTAATGACACATCGCTGGAAGCATTATGCTGTCCTGTGGAATGGAGATATTTGTCCAAATGCTTGTTACTCCTGCTTGCTTGTCACTCTTGGAAGTCCAGCTGATATCTTTTTCATGGGTCCAGGGGGACACAAGTATTCCCTGTTGTACTGCTGTACATCTCAAAAGAAATAATCTCAGCAGAGAATGAGGGTGACATTTTGACAGCAGGATGACACTTTGCCAAGCAAATTCCTTTTTCTTGACAAATTTATTTCTTTTAAATTCAGATTATCAGTAGTCAACTCAGCACGTTTTATGGTATACCCTCTGATGAAGTTCATACCCCTGTCAACCCACCTGGAGCACTGACCATCAGTTTTTGAGATGGACTTGGGAGGCAGCTATGGAGGGCATAATACTGTTTCTTTAAATGATCCTAAATATCTATGTATGTGAATAGGCATTACACTTTACAGGCTGGCACTGGTTTTGCTTTGAATATTTAATTTTGTGGTGCACTAAATATTTGTGAATATATCATGATCAGTGCCGAAGAAAATGCCTGGCTTTTGCGTCAACGGCATTTCACTTCCACATGTCCAGGCTTTTCCATCTGGATGCATTTTCCATACTTAGCAAGAGCTTTCAGATCTACACAGTCTCTTTGCAGGTGTGACATACAAGAATATCCTAATCAAAACTGGAGTGTTTCAGGAAATGAGCAGTTCAAACTTGTCTTACATATGAATAGGACTTGCATTTACCTGTTGGTCTCATAATTTCTGAGCTCACTGCACGCTTGGTGAAGAGTGAAAATTCTTTTCAGCAGATCCAAAACTGCTGGAGTCACAAAACCCACTTGGCATCCCAGCCCTTGCAACAGCTGTTTCAGGAGCAAGTCTGATTCAGCCAATAAGCAGCACAGCAGAATGATAAGTGCAGCAGGGGCAGGCTTTTGAGGTCTGTGGCTTTTGGTGGCACTTCTTTGCTGTGGGGACAGTGACCCGGGGATTTTTTCCTGGTGCTTTTTCTCTGTTCCAGACACAAAAACGAAAAATGAAGATGCTTAAGACAATACCTGTGTTCATTCTGTTGTTTACAGGTGAGTGAACATTTCTTTGTGTTTTTTGGTTAGCTAATACTTCCTCTTCAATACTTGCAATTACTTTTTGAAAATATTCGTAAGTACATTCTAAATGTTAATTCATATGGCTTGATCTATTAGTACAATCATCAAAAGTGTTTTGTCTGTGCATTATTATATTGTACTACAGAATGATTACTTTAGTTATATCTCTATCAGTAAATTAAGCTTAATCAGTAAACTAATGCTTAAAAAGCACACAATTATTTTACCATACAAATATCTGTGGCACTCCTAATTATAAAACCTCAAGAATAATTTAGGTTGTATTTTAAACAAATCTTCTGCAGATACAGAAAGACACATGTGCCAGTATAAAAGGTAAGACTTGTTGCAACATTAGTCATCTTAGACTCATTAATGAATAACAAAAATAAATGTTAACATCAGTTATGATCAATATTCTAACAATCAACAATAAACTAGAGGAATGACAACACCTACAGCTCGTCCCTTTTTACTTGTCTGCACTACTGGTTACAGGTAGAGTGGCAGTATCTCAGTGATGCTGCAAGGAAACAAAAAAATTTCATTATTCAGACCTTTTAACAGTAAGCACCAGGCTTTCCCACCTGCCTCACAAAGACTTTGTAAATTTACTGAGTAGAAGGGAGAATGGCTGGGATCTCCCTCTGCACGTTTCATGAACTTCCCAACTGCACCATTTGCACGACCAGGACTGTCAGGACCCCAGGTATCAGTCTTGTCTAATGGAAACGTTTACGTTTGATACTCAGAATTTGTGACTGAATGTAGTATTAGAGAGACTTTACATAATTTGAGTATAATATTAGACAGTAATGAAAGGGGTTTATGTTTGTCCATTAGAATTTGTGACTAACTATCAGTTTCATAGATTTTCACTAGAACAGTTTCCTTGAGAAAAAGAAAAAGAATAGGCTTAGTCTGGTGTGAAGACATAAAGCACTTTCTTCTGTACACCTCTAAAGGCAGCAATAGAGGCAGAATTTAAGAAGGTGCAGAGAAGTGGAGGGGGTTGGCTAATGGATCTTCTTATCATGAAGGCACACGTGTTCTGAAACAAGCCTGGCTGAGAATTTATGCCATGCCTCTTCTAAGGAGTCCATGGAAATACATATATCACCCCTCTCTGCTGAGCTGTGCCTTGCTTGGCAGAGTCCTAGGAAAGCTTCAAAGTGACAAAGCAAGTTTCTCTCCTTACCCTGGAGTAATTTTAATGCATTGCTAACAAGTGCTGCACGTTCTCAGAGAGAGGCAGCATCTGCCCGTAAGTGCTGTTGGGCACATGTTTGCTCTCTTCCAGAGGAATTGTGGATGGATATTATGTCTGGAGGGGATGGTATCATTCTAGGAATAACTTTTTAAATAGGAAATCTCAGGGGAGATCAGCATTAAATAAGATGTTTGATGATGCTGATTTTTTTAATTGTGTGCCCTAGAATGTCACAGGACAGAGCTTTGCCTCCCTGTGATGTTTCAGAATCCACGTGAAATCCCCTGGAACTTCTGCTTCAATAGAAGAAGTTTTGTTTTGGTTTGTTTTTTATGTCACAGCTGTGTCTGTGAAAAGCATCTCCTTAATGCTCCAATAACTTATAAAAGGGTATAGTTTACCTTTCTTCCTGTCATTAACAAAAAGTTCAGGAAAAGTATCTTTCAGTCCTCCCCAGTTCTTTTTCATTAATTTGCAATTTTAGGGGAGAAGTAATGTGAAAGAAGGGGTGTTAATTATATTTGTTAATTAATGCAAGCAAATGAGTGTCATCATCTCCATTAATGTGGTTGCTTCCCATTTGAGAAGCATATAGGGAAAGAGGAAAAGTGAGGATGAGGATGAATATATCGATAAACATCCCAGGTGAGCTGAGCTGCCCTATCCTATCCACCCTCATCAAAGCAAATGAAAATGGGTTTGCTAATTTTCACAAAGTGCCCAAATCTAGTAAAGCCTCTGCTACTGTTCCCTTATGCATGTCATTTTGTCACTCCAGAGTAAGGAAATGATAGCTGAAAAGAATATCTGTGATTTTTTTTTTTAAGCTGAGTAAATGGCAGTAAGGGGAATTTTTCCAAAATTTTTCTGAGAAATATCATAACAATTTCAACTGAAATGTTCACACACACACAAAAAA
>VWZP01000980.1:0-15397 GCA_013396995.1 Dicaeum eximium | reverse complement strand
AAAAAAAAAAAAAGAGATGGAGGGAAACATTCCAAATGTAAAACAGCAAGCAAGATTGTCCAAGTTACAAGCATTTGAATCTTATAACAGAAATTATCAAGCACCCTTATTAATACATGGTATGGCATAATCTAGCAATAATTTATTGAAATGTTTTTAATTGTAGGATACCTTTGTAATGCTGAGGATGAAGGTACAACATGGGATTTTTTACCTACTAAGGGAGTTAGTTCACCAAGTCCTGAAGCAGAAACAGAGGAGAGTGATTCTCTTCCAGGTTTGTTTTTTAAGTTGTTGCTTCCTTCAAATAATCCTGAGTCAGTTCTTCCCTCAGGTGTGCACCTCTGATTCTTGTGAATACATTGTTCCACTTTTCTGGTGTTGTTTTCCACCCAGTGACTGTTCTTAGAAGAATTGAGAGCACAAACCAATTTAGCAGCAATATAACACTGTGTTTGATTGAAACAGGTTTCCACCTGTTTCTACAGAGGTGGAAGCTGAAGTACAAAGACTATTTCAGACATCTCAAATAACACAGCCTAAATAATGGTCTATCAAGAGGCAGGAAATATATCACTTATTATAAAATGTCAGGCATTTTCCATGGTCAGTGGCTAGCTTTGTATTCTGTGCCAAGAAAAGAACACTAATGAGGAAGATAACAGCAGAAAAGGTCCCCCAGACCTGTGAAGTGTCTCGATTGTTTCTGTGACACCTCTCGGTGCAGCACCTGCCCCTGGGTGTGTCTCAAATGCCACGCTGCTCCCGCTGGGCTTTCTGGAGTGACTGCTTTCTCAAGTCCACCTCTGCTCTTAACGCCACACCTACAGGCTGCGTGACACTTCTAGGTGCAGGCTCAGAACACTAATGCCTTCTCAAATCCTACTTTTGTGGGGCTTTGGGTGGTGGTGGTGGTGGTGGTCCCCACAGCAGCTGCTGGGGTAGTGGTAGTAGCTGAAGTGCCAGGGATTTCACGTGCCCTCCCTATTTCCTCTCTCTGCTTCTTATACTGAGGTAAGAAAGCCAGCTTTAGCTTCATTACATGTGGCTGTGTAGTTTTCTCAAGTTTCTAATTTTTATTATTTCCCTTTTGGCAGGAAGAAGTCTGCCAACTTTAGTAGGTAAGTTGACAATTTCAACATATTGTACTTTTGCTTAAATAATTTTTTCTTTCCCCAAGTTTTAAAATTTTAACTTCTTTTACTGCAGTTGGTTATAGAATACAAAAGCCATGTTTGGACTTGTCATTAACCTGAAAAACTCTGTTTTCATAGAATAGTATTTAAAACACTCCTTAATTGCAACTCATGGCATTGCTCTGGTGATTTGAGTAATGAGAGTATCACTAGACTAGACTAAACCATAGTAATTTGCTTTCTTATTATTATTACTTTGGGCCTTTTTCTTTTAATAAAATCTCTAACACAAATATTAATTTTGTGATCATCAATAACTGTTGATCACAAAAAAAAAATTGGAGACTAATTATAGCACATATTTGCACTGCCAAAAAAAAAGTGCTGTAATGATCTGTGTCATAATTGGCTTATTTCTGTATAAACCCAGACCTGAATGACATTTTTGTAAGTAGGAAAAACCAGGACCTATATTTGAGTGCCACATATAACTATTTTATGCTGCATAATTACCCACCACAAATGTAGGTATTAATTTTTTCCTTGTCTTAATGGCTTACAGTCATGGTTACCTTTCTTTTACTGTTCTTCTAGTGGCAGGAGTCAGCATTGCCCTTGTGTTGCTTTGTATTCTTATTGTTGCTGTTTTTTGGTATGCATGGAAAAAATCACAGGTAAGTCAAATTTTTTTCTTTGGATATTTTTTACTCTGTGTATAATATGTATATTTTATAGAACATGAAATTTCAGCTTTCCACTTGTCACTCAGATTTCTGATGTTTATTTGCACTGTTGCTTTTCCACTGGGAGGGGGGTTTTTGTCAGCACTGGATGGCATTCTTAAAATTAGTCAGCTTATAATCAAAATTTAATTTACTTCAGCTGATCTCCCTTCCTGGGTAGGACCTAATCTTATTTTTGTAGGAATGGTTTCTGGTTTGCAGATTTTTTTCATAGAAGGTCATTCATCAGCAATGATAATTTAAGTGTTCAAGTGAGTTTTATCTTCATGAATTATTTTAGATCATATAATTACTTATCATCGTTTATGCTATAATAACTAATCACAGACAGTCTTATCTGTGATGAGTTAATATAGATAAAAATTAAAATACTAGGTAACTTATAATAAGAATAAATGCAGTAACACTGTACAAACAGATATGCAAAAATAGTCTTTTACTGAAACAATTTAATAATAAGAAAAAATATGAGGAGAACCAACATTATATTGTCATTATTGGTTTTCCATTTGTGTAGCTCAGGTGCACGCTGCAGTGATGATAATATATTTGTGTTTCTTTCACAGGAAGGTTCAATTGAACTCAATCCTATCCCTTACGGTGAGGCTGGAGTGTCCTTACGAAACCTTTCGATGTCTGAGAACCAGCAGGAGTGGCCTTTTGAGAGGGCGGTGCAGTGACAGCAGGAGACATGCTGCTGCTGCATGACCCTTTGTGAGGAAAGAAAAGCCCTCTCGATTGTAGAAAGTTAAACAGCACTCTCAAAAGACCTGTATCTGCAAAAAAGTTACATTCTTGAAGTTATAAATGTCCTTGTTAGGGAAAATGCCACACTTAGACTATTTTCTAATAAATTAAACCTGGCACTGTTGAGATTAGCTGGAATGGTCACTGTTTGTGCTTGTATACCTGTGAATTTCTTATTGGAAATGGCTCTTGGAAGGTTTTAGCTTCCAAAATCTGTCTTGGGCCACATCTAGTTTACCAGCATAAATAGTGCTGTTCCAGTGCCTGGGAGTTTCCTAGGCATTGTTTCATTTGCTAGTCTAGCTATTGTTACAGTTTATTTTAAATTACGGAGTTGATACACCCACTCACTCATGGTCAGGTATTATTCAAAGATGACCACTGCAAGCCTTTGCTTGCTCATTGTGCTACTCAGGGGAAAAAGTAGTGAAAGAGTGACAGTATCATCCAATAAAATTCAAGTTTCTGGCCTCAACTTATTTTTAAATTTGAAATCAATTTAGTAATAATGAAGAGGCACTCTTCCACTGTTTCCTCCCCTGACTGAGTAGCACCAACTGGTGCCAGGGCCCCTCAGCAGCCAGTCAGTGCTGTGGGGCTCTGGCTGAGCAGGACCTGGGTAATCTGGGGCCCAGAAGACACAAAACTAAAGGACTGCCCTGCAGTAACTTGGTACAGGTAAGAGGAGCAGAGAGGTAAGGGGGCTGTCTAAGATGGCTCCATCAGAATATTCCTGTGTGAGCTCTGGCAAGTGACCCTTATTCCTGAGACTGAGCTCCTGGTCTGGAGGGCAAGACCAGTAGTATGTCCTTAGCTTATATTTATCTGTGAAGAAAAATATATTTAAAAGCATGCAGTGTGTAAGCCCCACAGCAATGAAGCTACCCTGAGAGCTGTAAATTGGCAGGAAGGCACAGATTCTGTTTTTATGTAAATCTTCTCAAACCAGTCTTACTTTTCCCAGTAATAGTGAAGAACTCTATGTCAGCTTTCAAATTCAGGTGCCAGCTGACATTTTCTACAAATAAAGAGAATTTCTTCATGAAACTCAAAAAGAGATTTTCAGATGACTTCTGTGAAATAAAATGCAAAAGAATATTTGAAAGCTCATCCCTTTTTCCATCAGCTCCATAGATAACAATATCTTTTTCATTTCTGTTCATTTACTCTGCAATAAGGTAATTGTATGAATTTTATGTGTAGCAATATTATTTAGGATGGGAGAGTTTGGCTAAATCTGCTTCCTGTATGGTGTTTTTTTAATGTGCATCTTCTGTTTTTCTTTCAGTTAATAGAAATTTTGTAAGTGCTTAAATGCTTTTTAAAATATTAGATCAAGAGTGCCCTGGTCAACAAACAATGTTAATTGAATGCAGAGAAAATAAGAATAACAAATATTTCTGAGGAATAATTCATATAAACAATGTTTACAGTGCTCTTTAATTAATGTTTGCAAGCTTCTTTGTGAATAACTTTGCTTTTGAAAATGCTTTCAGAGTGTTGTATTTTTTTTCTGAGCTTTTACAGAACTTGTGTGCTAAAAATAATATTTAATATTTGTTATTTGGTGTTCATGTTGGTTATTGCACTATTGAAGAGTTTTGTGATTGCTGAAAAAGTTTTCCTCTACCTCGGGTGGCCAGTCCCAGAGGAGTGGATGCTGAGTACTTAGTAGCTAAACTACCTGTGGGCTTGAAATTACTTGTGTCAATAAAGCCTGAGCAGCACCTGGGCTGACACAGGTGTTCACAAATTGGGGGTTTTTTGGCCCACAGCCCTGCAGTTCCCTGCCTGCCAAGCAGGGGAGCAGCTCTTGGGAATAATAGAGCCGTGGAGGAGAGGGCAGTCCCAGCTTTCTGGGAAACAGGGGAGATGAGAGACATGTTCTGTGGCTCTGGTTTGGAAATGAGACAGGAAATAAAGGAAAAGGGAGAACTCTGTGGAAATCAGGAAAGCCCTGAGCAGAAGCTGTGGATATGGAAGTCAGCAGCAGCACATCCTACCTGTGATTTGATTGTCCTTACACTCAATTGAAAGGTAAGCACATTTTTCGTTTATTCATACTTCTTTTCCACTATAGGAAAGATGAGTAGGAATTGCCTTGATTTGAAGGAAATGAGTTTTAGATCATTTAGAGATGAATCTTTTTGAGTACAAGAATATGAGAAACAAATTTGTAAAGAATTTTCAAAAGATGATAGAAAATTTACAGTCTTATACATCTGTATGTAAACGCTGAGATATATACATCGTAACTGAAATGTTACTGGATTTCAGTTGCTGAATGTAACATTCAGTTTCTGAATGTAACTGAAATGTTACACTGAAATTACATCCATTGTAATTAGTGATATGATGACAGACGTTAGACATGCAACCTTACAAAACAGCCACCATCAATTTTCTCTTACTAGCACACAGACATAGTTGTAAAGAATTTGAAGGATTGTGTTGCATGAACTTATCTAATCACTCAGAATCCATCCAGAAACAGCTTCAAAAATGAAGATTTAGCAAATCAAAATAAAACAGAGAATAGATCCTAGTCAGACAATTTGTTTAAAAGATAGAACTTTGCACCTTAGCTAAAAGAGCTTTGCAAAATAGGTTTCTATGTATTGATTGTTATAGTAGCAGTATCAGTAATAGTCCCTTGTGTACTTCACTGTGTGCAGCCAATGATAAATAAGACCATCAAAGAAGTTTTTACAGTTCAAGAAACAGGGGGAGATGTGAGAAATAAATCTGTAAAGAATTCTCCAAACCTGACAGAAAGCTCACACGGTCTTATGCATCTGTATGCAGACACTGAGATAAAGCGGGCTGACTTAAGAAGGCCATAGAATAGAGATGATATTGTTGAGAGAGAAACTACCTGTTGAAATAGAAACAAGGTTCAACAAGTTTCAAAATACAGCCTTGCAAAAAGACCAAATATTTTAGAGAATTAGAACTGTAAAAAATACATTTTAGCAAGACCACGTAGAGTAAAAATATTAGTGATTAGTTTCAGAAGTAATAGCAGCAATGTGTAGCAAAAGCTAATAGGCTGAAAAACATTTTTAAAGTATTGTAATCAAGAAATAGGTTAGCTTCTGATAGAATAGTGTTGAGTTTTACATCTGTCTCACTCTTCATCGAGACTAGTAATAGAATAAAATCTTTTAAAATGGTTCTCAGTTGCCCTGTTTCTGTAAAAACTAGGAAAACCATCAAAAGAAAAGCAAACTACTCAAAGTGGTGTCGGAGCCTTGCTAACTGGGGATTACTTTTAGAAACAGATTACCCAAATTACCCTTATTACCAGCACAGTGTGAAAAAGGTTGCATTGACTAGTCTCTGCAGGTCCCTTCAAGCTCTAAATTTCCAGCTTCCAACAACTACCACAGCTAGATAGTTGTGTTTGTACAGCAGCTTGTTTCATTTGTGGATAGCTTGCAAAAAGTTGAAAAGCCCTGTACACTGTAGCCAGCAGCACTAGGAACAGGTGCCTTAGCAAAAAAATAAGCATAGGGCAGATGTGGGTGATCTTCCTCACTTTGCGTTCAGACCTTTTCAAATTCACTGCCTTTCCAAGCAGCGCAGACTTGACCAAAACAACATGCTGAATACATGAGTTCCACAGCTCAAGATCTCTTCTCCCTCCCTTTTAAAAATGTAATAGAGTTGTTCATTGTCCTCTTCATCTTTTTACTATGAGACCAGTGGACAGTTCTCTTTCCCTTTCCCCTGTCATTCATATTACAGAACCTCTAGCACAACTGCTTTGTCTTCCAAACTAACAGTATCACTTATCCTGCATTGATTTAAAGTTTAGCACTTTAAAAATGTGAAAGCACATCTGCTTTTAATAACTGGAGGCTAAAAATGGAAAGCTTACTGTACTTTCTGGGGTAATAATGGCAATTTTTACAGTTTCTACAAAATTTTTAAAAGTTGGTGTCTGCACTTGTGGTGTGAAACATGACTTTGAAGAAAAAAGGATGTGTTTGGCTAAAAAACATGGGACAGTATTTTACATAGTCACTTGTATTAGTTATGTACATTTCTGGATTTATACACATTCACCATCTTGGTCAAAGCAAAAGGTTTACTCTTGCTTACCATAGGGATGAACATAAATTTAAAAATTCACCCCAAGTTGCATTAACCTCTGTCTCATAAACAGAAGAAGAAGAGACAGGAGAAAAAGTTTTCAATATGATTAAAATTGGAGGCTGTAAAAACTTAGACATCTTAAAACCTTTCTTATGCAAAGTCATCCTTCAGGCCTTTAAAATTTTATTTGTATCCAGTTGTTTTCCATTCTTCCTCTGTATATGCTAGAAACAAACCCAGCAGCAGCCAGCATGTTTTCTTGCCTGTAGAGGTTTAACTTAAAAAAGAAACCAGATAGAATATTGTAAAGGGGAAATGTGATGTGGGGTGAGAAAGGGCTGCAGGGCCCAGGGTGTTATTAACAATATGTGCCTTTATTTAGACAGAGAGTAGGTGCAGCCACTCCTGCCAGTCCAATTTCACACCACCTCAAACAAGAATGTGCAAGCACCTTGCAGTGAATTGTCAAAACTCTGTAGGACTGCTCTGTTCTCCAGCAGTCCTTGCCAAGAAGCAAAGCATCCAATAGGCCCACACACAAACACATGTGATACCTTTCTGTCTCAGTCCTTCCAGGTAGTGAGCTTTGAGCCAGGCTGGAAGCAATGGTGCTGGACACAAAATGGATGCTTCTTGTTGACAGCACTTTTGACAGAAAGACATAAGTCCATTGGCAGGGAGTTTCCAACCAGCTGATTTCAAAGCGCTGTTTTGCTGTCAGACACCACTTCAGAATCATGTTTTAATAGTATTCAAATAATTGCCTGTGGCTTTCTGTTCCCTCCTGCATGTGCCCAAGCACAGTATGGACATGTGACAGAGTAGGACATCTGTGCTGTCTGATTTGGGGACTCCAGTCCACATAAAAGAGCGGGAATGGGGTGTATTCTAATGTGTGTCAGTGATAAGGCTTGTGTGAAATGCCCCTGCCAGAGATACCTTCTCCTGTGCCCCTCCCTGGCAAACACCCTCTTTTTTACTTCATGCTGGATGTAACTTAGTTTCTTTGGGGTTTGTTTGTTTTGAATAAAAAGGATGTTTTGAACCAGAAGCAGCAGAATTTCTTTTGCCATGTTTGTGCCATTAAAAGTACACCAGACAGGGAGAACTTTTTCTTGCAGTTAGTGAGAGACCATTTTGTGTATGGTAGTGTTAATAAGTGGAATGCCTGGGCTGATTTTAATGGAACTACTTTGTGCGTATTTCAGATATAGCTGCCTCCATTTAAACAAAAATGAAAAAGAAATTCCTGGAGGACTACTTACTTAAACTTTTTATCAGACTAACTCTAATATTTTGTAGCAACCCCCAGCAAAAATTCTGAAAATATAATAATACAGACTGGACAGGTAAACATAAAGATGTATAAGTAATATAGAAAAAATTGTGTTTCACATTCTCTGGTTAACATATTCTTGAGTATGTAGAATCATAGACTGGTTTTAGATGGAAGGAATCTTGAAGATCATCTATTTCAAACCCCTTGCCATGGGTAGGGACAACTTATACTAGGCCGGCCTGTTCACAGTCCAGTCCCACCTTGTGCAAACATTTTGTTTTTTTCATTATTAAAGACAGCAAAATCAACTCTATGAAACAAAATCTAGCCTCCTCTTTCCTCCACAGAATACAGAAGAATCACTGCTATTAGCAAAGAGTAAAAGTACTCAGAGGAATCAAACCTGCTTGATTCAGTGAGTGACTATAACAGGCTCTCAGTTACTACTAAGGTGGCTGTTGTTTTTTAGGGGAAAAAAACCCCATTTTTATGTTGTTTATTCCATTAGGTTTAATAGTTGGTAAAAATCTGATCTTTACACAAGGAGCCCTTCTTCATCAAGCTCAGGTTTTGTAATGTTCTTCAATTCTAATGTCCATATAGACTGCTGTTAAGCAACTTTGTGACTTTTTGAGAAGCTGGTTATGATGCTTTGTGCTTCTTGGGGCTCAAGCCCAGACCATTTAGGAAGTTTCAGAAGTGTTGCTAATTTCTAAACAAAATTAATTTTTGTTGGAACTGTGAGCCAAACTCTGCAAAATTTTCTCACACCAGTAATTGACTGGAGTCATCGAAACCACCCACAGGAGCAATTTACTGATCTTCATTTCACTTGCTCTGTGCTACAGATATTGTGCTGCTATTCTCTTCTACCATGCAATTTCTTTATAACTAAAACTCTAAATTTAGATCCCTTTTGTGTTAACAAAGGAATTCCTTTTACAGTGTCATCCAGTTAGGCATATGCTTTTAAGGCCCATAATTCCACCAGTGGATGTTATTCTGAGCTTGCAAAATGCCTTCTGGTAGTAAAAAGTTTCTCTAGGATTCTAACAGAACAAATGAGCATAGACCTAGTACCTGCAAGTTATGTCAGAAGAGACGTGCTGTCTGAATGACAGAAGAGGGAAATCATCTGGCATTCTTCAGTCCAGATCTGCAGTTTCAGCAGCAGATGACTTAGATGCTGCAGAGTCTGGGTATATGAATAGGGACATTGTTATTCCTTCCTCAGCCTCATTACACCTAGGCAGTCTGTCTGTGCCCTCTCACTGTCACCCCTGAACAAGCCTTGATCAAGATGTATAATCCTAGCATTGAATAAGTCAATTTTTAAATGGTATTATAGTGAGGATGATTAACAAGTTCTGATTAACAAATCCCAAATTCTGATCTTTCTGCAATTAGAAGAATTTATCACCTCTGCATTTTGACTCTTAGCATCTTGGGACATTCTAGTGACTCAGGAGGCTTGGATTCCTTCTTAAGTGTATATTGAATTCCAAGACCGGTGATAGGCCCTGATGATAGAAATATACTCTGTAATAATCAGAAAGATCCTCATTAAAATAATGACAATGCAAAAGATCCTTTAAAAGCAAAAAAAAGAACGTATCAACTTCTTGGAAGTGCATAGATTTGGTATTAGAGAGAAGAGGTTACAAGATCATGGAATGTGCTGAGTTAGAAGGGACTCATCAGGATTATTGAGTCCAACTCCTGGCCCTGCACAACACCATCCCCAACAGTCATGCCATGTGCCTGAGAGCATTGTCCAAATGCTTCTTGAGCTCTGTCAGGCTTGGTGCTTCCCTGGGGAGCCTGTTCGTGTCCAACCACCGTATGGGTGGAAAACCTTTTCCTGATATCTATCTGATCTGATATCCCAATGCCAGCTTTAATTTAGGAAGAAGACTGAAAGAGAAACAGGGAATATACACAACTAAAATTAAGACATAGCATGTTTAAGCTGTTCGAAGAAGATTAAATATATATTCCATTCAGGATTTACGTTTGTTATACAATTAGGAAAGGTCTAGAGCTGGGGGATGGCAGGGGAAGCTACCTTTCACAAAGTAAAATACCTGCTACTTTTAGATTTTATTAAACCCCTAAAATTTCTATTTCAAATGTATTTGCAATACTTTTGTTTAAGAAGCTGAGTCTGTTTCTGGGATTTGTAGTGACTGAAATTTTTAAGGGTTTGCTTTCAGACGTGTATTTTCAGGAACACTCAATATGGGTGAAAAGTAATAAATCAGGAAAAGGACAAAGACTGAGGGATGTGTTGCCATGACATAAAAGAGAAGGTGGCCACCAGCTGCAGTAAAACAGGACTCTGTAGAGTATTTGTATCTTCTGTACTTGATATGAGCCATCAAAGAAAGCTAGTTTCCCCTAGAAATCCTGTATGGATTGTTTCTTTGCAGTAAGCTCCTGATCAGCTTGTGCTGGTGGAACTTTGAAGAAGAGACTTTGTTCTACACATTTTATGCTAACCAAGCAAAAGAGAAATGTTACTCCTTGGTCACAGACTTCTTATTTGTCAGGAAAATTAAACTGATTCTAGAAATGTCAACAAGAATCACAGTATCTTTGGAAAATTGGATGTTATTTCACACACTTTACCAACAAGCATTTTGGTTAGTGACAATAAAGGCCATGGTTTTTTCCCATTGTACAAGTATTTGCTAGGAAGCCAACTGAGAAAATGAAGCAGGTGTGCATGTGCTCGTTACAACAGTGATTGGCACCAAAACTGAATTGTGTGTTAGTGGGGAAAATAGCTGAAAATTTAACTTCAGGTAAAATTTTTCTGGAATACCGATAGTTTGGCACCTTTTTATGGTTTACTGGTTCAGCTCCTCAGTTTGCTTCTATACCAATTCCAGTTAAAGCCATTGGTTTCTTGCCAGTTATGAATTCATGGCAAACTTGCAGCTTGTGGGCCATGCTGAGCTGTCTGCTCTTCTCTTGTAAGCAGGGTTGAGAAATGCACAAAAATCTTGTCTTGTAGTGCAGCTCTCATTTAATGGGCAAAGAAAGGGCATTCACTGAGAGTGCAGGAGGTGAGATGGAAGCATGAGTAGAGCCTAGCAAGAAGGTCTTGGAAGGAAGCCATGAGCTCAGTGACAGTATTGTAATCCCCATCTCTGTTCTTCTGCAAAATACTTGCACTGGATTCTGATAACTGAACAGAATGTCTGATCCCAACCTTCATGGACTTCATTAATGTTACAATTAATGAGTTCTGTTTATTGCTCTGTTCTGGGCAAAACCAGTCAATTAAGAAAAATAAAACTCACATGAGGGAGTTCATCCTTATTCATCAAGGAATACGCTTTGTATTTTCGCCTAATATCTTTCCCTTCATTCTCTGTCCACTGGTACAAATGGAGGGACAACATTTGCAAGCAGTCTAGGCTCCTCCTAAGGCACTGTCTGGTGGCAGGATCTGTCCCTCTGAGAATGTATCCTCAGCTTCTTGTCTGTAGGATATATTAGGTAGGTTTTAATAACAACTCCAGACTAGTGGAGGCTGGTGCTCAGCATTTTGCAGCCACATAGGTTATGCTAAATTCAAAGAAACCACAAGTCTGGAGCTGAATGGCAGGTTAGAGGTAGATGTGGCTGGGCTAAGTATTAACCAAAGAAAGTGGATATAGCAGCAGCCCTTTGAATACTAGGGTTAGGTTGGCTTTTACTACAAAATAAATTTCACTTGGATTCACAGCTCAAAGTGTCACTGTTGCGTGCATTTGCTTCAGCTCAGAATGAGCTGTCAGTGGAAAATACCATCTTCTAAAAAAATTCCCTTGTGCTCTTTTGCTGCACAGAATCCTGGAACCCTCAGAGGTGGTGCAGAGGCACAGAACAATGCAATTTTTATGTAGTCACACAACATGCATGACCAAAATGTCTTCTGCATATAAATAATACAGATACAGATGCCCCCTTTGCGAAGCTGTAAGAAATAAAGTACTGCAGTTCTGAAATGCTATGGCAAAAATCTGTATTTTCAATTTGGAATGAGAGCAGGGAGTATGTGAAGAATAAATGAAATTGAGAGATTAAGCAAGAGTATAAGGCTTTAGTGACAATGTCAGATGCCTGGGGGACAAGAATGAAGCAAGGACAAAGATCGGGGGTAGAAATAGTTTGCATAAATTCAAGTAATAGGTCTAAGAAGTCCAGAAGACTATAAGAGCTAAAATAGCAAAAAGAGTATTGAAAGACCAATGACTGGAAGAACAGATGGGGAATTGAGATTTGAGGGCTGAAAGCAGCCAAGATAATAAGCAACCAACAATGATGAAACCCTTGAAGTGAGGAAGACAATTGGAGGTGGTGGCTTGGAAGTCTGAAGGCGTTGGATAAAAGGAAGTGGAAAGGAAATGCTGAGATTTAGAGTGAAATCAAGAAATTCAGTGTTTAACCTTGTGAAACTAAAGGTGACTACAAACCAAAGTCACAACTATTGATTGAGGTGTGAAAATGTTAGGAAGGACCAGCATGTTTCAAGGTTAGAATTTATGTGTGAGCTCAGTACTGCAACCAAGGATTGTCCTTATAATGGGAAAAAAAACCTGCAGCTTGAAGTAATCCTGAATCCAGAGTGTTTTGGCCCAAACATTGATGATGTAAGCAGTCTTCTTTTAAAAAAAATAGTATTTTGTTATTTTGTACCTTCAGCAGCGTTGCAAACACAGCTGTTGGGCAAAGGCTTTAATTATATTTAAGTCAGAGTATTGGTACCCACTTGATGGTTAGAAGACACCTACTAATTATTTTTTTTTACTTGAAGACCTTTTAGTTAACAGAAGTCCAAATGAACTGGTATTTCTGGTTCAGACTGAAATCAGCTCAGTAAAACTGTGTCCTTTCAGATGTTTCTTCACAAGATAAAACAGAACATCTTTCAGTCTCTGAATGTTACATAATGGGTAAACAAGGAAAGAGGAGTTTTGTCTGGAGGACTGGATGGTTCAGAGTTATTTTTCTCGTAGTGATAAAAGCCCTTCCGATGTTAATTCCTACACAACAGTGCTGCTGTCTGGTTGTGTGAACACATATACGGTTTTCAATAACCAAATGCAATGCAAGTTAATGATGCACACTATAGCCCTAAGGGAAAGGTTATCAATAATCTTTTGTTTCTCCTCTTCAGGAGAATTCTTGCTAGAACTTTGTATTTGGGGGATTAATGGAGGAGGTTTTGGCTGCTGTTGGTTTTTTGTGGGTTTCATTCACCAGGAGCCAGCTTCTGCTTCATCGCTCATATCTGTGGTAACCTAACAAAAATCCCTCCCTATTAAAAAGTTGAATTCTAGAATGGGCTCAAATTTTGGGAAGTAATGTCTGAAACAATTCCAATATACATGGGGCTTCAAAGGACTGATACATTTTCTAAAAATTGGAAAGTTACCATTTAATAGAGATTTGTATTTCACGTGCTGAGAATTCCGTAACAGAAGCACCTAAAGAAACATAGGCTTGAATACTATGACTGTGCATTTTCATTAGCAATTAAAGCACCATAGTCTCTTCAGATGACAGTTGGAAAATGAGCATCTCACTTCAGAAAACCACAGTGAAACCAATGGACGGCCAGAAAATTCAGGGAAATCTAATTTTATATTCCATTGTATGAAATAGAGTTATTTTTAGGGTGTGTGATGGCAGTGGTGAGAATGACATCAAGGTGACATGCTGCTGAGGAAGAATTCAGAAAAACCTGACTAGATGTTTGGGCAAAATACTCTTTCTTTGTTTTGATTCTTCCAATCAGCCTGGTGTGAACTTCTGTGAAAATTTTCAGAGGCTTTCAGTGATTAATAAGTATACCTTTTTTGCTTGCAATGGGATACAAAAACTGTCACTTAAAAAAGGGAATGGTTTTGATATTTATTTCTTTTTATATTCAGGAAAAAGTCTTCCTCTTGCCCCTACCCTCCTATAACTGTAGAGTAAGAAGCTCTTGTGTCTCCTCTACCTTATCTGTGATATCTAATTAATGGGGTGAGAACAAAAAATGGGGCTTCTTCCTAGACATGCAGTCAGATGCTAGTTTCTGATTCAGTAAAATGAGAGAAGTTCTCTCAGTGTTTCCACTGTTGTTCCAGTCAGCTATTGGAATTGTTTCTAGTTGTTCCCCTCTTGGTTTTAGAAGGTGTGGTGAGTACCACAGTGTATTCATAATTGCCCTCCATTTCAGTGTTTGCCCACTGATACTCTGCCTGCAGATGAACTTTCTCTTATTTCTAAAAGAACTGTAGGTCTCCTGCTAAGGACCCGGACTCCTTTTAGGGGTGCTTTGACATACGAGTGAAAACATTAATAACAAATGGATAATACTGGGTTTACTTATAAGAATCTTTCCCTCAAAAATAACCCATTTTATGTGCTCTGAGACAGTGTCACCTGTTCTGTACAGTATGATACAAATACTATAATCTTCCTGGTCTGGAAAAGGATACTGGATAATAAGAGTAAACGACATTAAAAAGCATTTTAAAATCATGGAAAATAATATCTGAATAAGTTGGGTTTGCTCCATCTTAACTGATTCTTAATTACATTTTATTAATTCAGGTTATTTTCTGATATGAAAAATGTCTTGCTTTCTTCTGTTGCTTCCAGCATTTTAACATCACTGTGGGACTTTTTGGTTGTCTCATTACATTAGGGTGATGGAAGTACTTGCTGACATGCAAAACCATGTCTATATGTGCCCTGGAGAATGTCTGCTTTACAAGATGCAGTGAGGATGAGACAATGATACATAATTGCTCATTTTTTTGGTTGTCAAGTTCTAGTGTCTTCTTTTAGGCCCATTGTTAGAGTTTTGATAGATTTCATTGGAAAATTACAGACTGGTGCAACAACTTTTTGATCAAAAATTGTCTTACTTGGTTGGAATGGAATTCAGGACTTAAACTAAGGAAAAACTCAAACTGAAATTCCAAGACAAGTTCAGAAAATCATGCAATTCTGCAACTATCATACTTTAAGAGTTTGAAATTATAAAGATCACACAAATTGTTTCATGGAAGATCTTTGAGCAAAGTTTAATTTTTTCCCTTTGAAGAACTGGAATTTCTTCATCTTAAATCCTTGTCTATGGCACTGGTCTTTTTCATTTCCTGCCATAAAACAAAAAAATTACCCCCTTTTTTTTTCCAGCTGTAACCCATTCTGCAAATACAAACAAATGCACGTGCTTATTGAATTCCTACAATAGTTAAAAGTTGAAAACCCATCTTTGAGCTGTTGTAGCACTGGAATATGAGGTGAAGGCAAGAAGGGAAGACTTTGCATCCTAGGAAGCTGCTTGCAGCTGTTCTGGAATTGTCCAGCAAAACAGGGAAAATGATCTATGGGAATACACAAGTCTG
>VWZP01000979.1:252408-424777 GCA_013396995.1 Dicaeum eximium | reverse complement strand
CTGTTGTATAAGGCTCTGCAAAGCAAGAATCAGCCTCACAAATTGCTGCTGGGCTCAGTTTGAGCTTGGTTTCACAAAGGTAGTCCTGTGGTGGTTGGAGAGACCATCTGATTCCTGCTGGGAAGTCACCTGAGGTGGTTTATGCTGGGATAGTTTGAGTTACAAAGTCCACAGGTCTCCAGTTCTGCGCCACATAACCCTACAGCTTTCTTCTCTTTTCCCAAAGGGATGTAAACCCAGTATACTGTGTTTTGGGATGATGTAGTGTCTGTCCTGCTGCTGCAGTGCTGGGGGTTCCTCCTTGCCCCTTGGCTGCTCTTCTCATCCATGCTCAGCATGTGGAAGATGCTGAAGGATTTTTTTTTAAGGTGAAAATTTCCTTGAACGGGCCATCCTGTGGATGCAGATTGAGTTCATGAGAGCAAGTCTGAGCCTTACAGCTGTACCTTGGGCATAATTTCCTTCATGTTGATTGAAAATTTTCTGGAGAGTAATAAGGGCAGCCAGTGAAATCGCTGGTGCTGTAGAGTTTAGCATCACCTGAGGATCACCTCAGGCACTGATGATAATTGCCTGTGGAGATGATACAGCAGTAAATATTAAGCCTCAATTTAATGTTGTGTTTGTGTACAACAGAAGCTGACAAAGCTTCATTTCAGTACATTGCTTTTCTTACAAGCTCTCTAGAAACTGCTGGTCTGTGTACACTCCTCAGCAAAGATTTAGTAACAGATGCTGTAGCCATGTCTAATGTTAGCAAGATTTCATTAGCTAAATATAGCATGCTCCTCTCATTGCAGTGCCTCAGGATGTTCGCTCAGAGATTGCTACTTGAAACTGAAAAGGAGAGCATTTTGTGATGCATTTATTTGGACTTCTCTTACTCCTTTTAGTCGGAAATATATAATGTGGTTTTCTCGCCTTCAGTGTGAATTAGTGAGGTATATTGTATTAATCTCCTCTGGGTGCAATTCCAGTTTTCTTATTTGCACCAGCTAGGATTTGACTCCAAATGTAGCTTCCACAGGACCATTTGTGGATTAACATATTGTTCTGCATAAGCATACCTTAATCCAGTTTTAATTGTGTTTTCATAGTGACTGTAACAAAAGACTTAGTGGTAGTGAATAACTGTAGACCTTTGGGTTTGACTTGAATAGAAGGAAGAGCTTTGCAATGAATATTGGAGAAAAGATTGTTAAAGACAAGGGATGGTTTCTGTGAGGGGAGGAGGAGTGGGGGGAAGTATGGACACAGAAACCTGGGGAAAAACCCAGGGTGCAGGAAAAAACCCCAAAACCACACTCCTACAGACAAAGGGGCTTGGAAAGTGGGCTGGCATGCAGGTTCAGTTTAGGAGCATCAGATTGGTCAAATATGACACCTCTGTAAACTGCACTATCTTCATCTAGAAAGAGGCAGGGGTCTTATTTGTGGTTGTCCAAGTATTTGTTGTTGTGCCACATAGGAAGTTATTAGTTTAGTCACAGAAAAAAAGGATTAAAGCAAGATTTTAAAAGTTAGTCTACAGCAAGCTGCCTAAAGGACATGTGATGGATTTTGTTGATAGCAGAGTTGTCAGGACTAAATATGTTGTGAGGTGGAGTCTTGTGAAGTGGGTTTTCTGGCTGATTTTATTAAATATTTCCATTAGTGAAGCTGTTGGTGATGATGGACTGTGGGGAGGCATCAGCAGAGGAAGAGGATTGGAGAGGGGGAGCAATGAAGTGGTTTGACATGTAAGTGCAAGGTGATGAATTTATGGATTAAGATCAGGAATTTTTGCTGTAAATTTGAGCCTCACTGGCTGTCAGTGACATAAGTGAAGGAACTGTCTGTGTAAATCAATCACAGATGCCTTCAAGCCACTGATATGATCATAAGTGCCACATGCAGGCTCTCACCAGCAGCCATCAGGAAGCACTAATATCATGGGACACAGTGATCTGGGAATCCTGATGTAGTTCTTCCTGCAGGCTTTCCAAGAAGGAAAAAATACCGGTGGAAGCAGGTCTAGAGAAATCTGGATGCTGTAAAGATTAGTAACAGGGTTATTTTATGCTGTGCACAAGATTTTGTGTTCTCTCATGCCACAGGTTTCCTTGTGTCTTGGCCTTGGCTTTGTGTAAGGTGTGGTCTGGTCTGTAGGTACTGGAAATGTCTAACTCTGCATTTTCCCTGCTATTTTGGGATGAGGGCTATGTATTTTGTAAATTATATATGTATTTGATGCTAAAAGGGGAAATATTGTGACTTGATAGCAGAGGAATGGAATAGACATGCTTTAAATTTTATGAACATCCCCAATGGAATTTCTTGCAACTTCTAAGTGTAGCATCTGGATGTGGTTATAATGGGAGGTAATTGGACAAGGTGTGATGCTGATTTATCCAGTTTCCATTTCTCGTGTTCGGTTTTTTGACTGATCAGAAAGTGTGGGAAATACAGAACAGAAATAAGGAAAGGAGGTGCAAACTAGAAAAAAGCAGTGAACTCCCCTGTGAGATGATAATCCAAGACACACCACAGGAAGATGCTTGGGAGTTGGCAGGGCTGAGAAAGTTTTGAGCAGATCAGACAGGAGCCTGCAATGCATTAAGCAACTGATGGGCTTTGTGCTTAGTTTATTCCTATTTCAGGGAAAACCAGTGTATTTTTGCACTGCCTCTGCATGCAGCAGACCTCTAACCAAGTAGGTGATGGTTTCTTTTGCTGTAGGAACAAAAGGGAGTGTTTATCCCCAATTCCTATCTTCTAAAGCAGGAAAGTGTTGTAAGTACAACAGCAAAGGTAACTTGTAGAAGTCTGGGAGGGTTGGCCCCTGCAGAAAGAGCAGAGGGATGGCTGAAGGAGCTCTCCTGGGTAAGAGGGATGGGTTTTGGTTGGGTAACCTGCAGGTGAGAGGGGGAGTAAGGTCACAGAGCCATTGAGGGGTTGGGAGAAGGGGAGCAGTCACCCTCAAGGCCATTCTATCTCTTTGACCTTGTCACTAACAGACTAAAGCATAGGTGAAGTGTGATGTGAAGACATCCCTCTAGGCCCTGGCTGCCTGTGAGCTTTGCAGCCAGCCCACCAGGGCAGGGCAGGGTCCCCTGAGCCATCCCTACAGCAGACAGAGCTGAGTGGGCCAGCAAGGGCTGCCCAGCCTAGGGGGTGCCATGAAGTGAACTTCTCTTTGAATGTCATGTTCTTTTCATTAAGTCTGCAGGAGGAAGGACTGAAGTGTTTTGTCCTTTCTACCTCAGGTTTCTTCATCTCTGCACTAGACTAACAAATCCCTCAAACTTTGGAAGCTCGACAGTTTCACACCTCACCCTCCATTTCTCAAACTTGGATCAGTTTAGTTTGAGCAAACACAATTGTGCTCCCCACTGGGCCAAAATAAGAAATATGGAGGGAAAACAGAGGGAAAGACTGGTCTGGAAGATACCCAGGAGTTTCACATATTTTCACAAAGCTTCCAGGCTGCTGTGGAGGCTGCCTGGTCCAGAGGTTTCCACATCGTTGGGCTTGTTGATGTGGTTGGTGGCAAATGACTGCAAAAAGCTGTTCACTTCTTGTAGGTCAAGGATGTCGCTGGCCGAGCATGAATTGAAGGTTTTGGTGCTTCCTCCTCAGAAAGGCTCTCCTTAAATCACTCTGTGTATCAGTGAGGAATAAGGCTATTGGGATTTATACCTGTGTTTGCAGAGGGATGTTCATCACCTCTCTTGGGCATAAATCTCAGTTTTGCTGCTGGTTAGGAGGGGAAAATCCAGACAAAGGTGATGGCAATCAGTGAAGCTGGAGTATGAAAGGGAGGATCTTGTTCTCTTTGTGAAAAATTCTCCCTATGCATTGGAGAGGTTCTCAGCATGTCATCCTAACTACTTCTATAAAAATTAGTGGGTTTTGATCAAAAACATTTCACACGTGTCAACATAAGAGATTTCTTTAACTTACCAATCCAAGAAAAGAGGTAAGCCCCACCAAGGTGTGAGACTGAGGACTCTGGCCAAGACAGCAAAAGATTTGCTGTTTAAAGAGCCAAGTTAAACAAGACACAATTAGGAATAACGTGCCCCCCACAGCTCCCAGAGGCCGCTTTATGGATCCTGAGGGGGCCAAAATTGGGCCTTGCTGTGTCTTGTTTGCCTTGGCTACACAACACTGCAAACCCATGTGCCTGTTGCTTGGCATCCAAGGCACAAATCACACCTGCAGTGGGCTCAGGCACAGAGGCTTTTTCCTTTCTCCTCTTCCTCTCTGTCTAGGCATGTTTGTTCTGAAAAGATCTTGCTGCCACAGTGCTGGCTGTCCTGAGGAGGAGGGTTCACCAACCTCACAGTGCTGACACAGCTCCCATGTCCCACCAGCAGCTCTTTCCCTCAGGATTTTCCCACAGTCTTGGGGCTGGCAGCTGTCTTTCTCTCTCATTAGAAATTCCCAGATTGCTGCAGACAAGAGGCATTTCAGGAACTCTTCTAGGTGCCTTCCAGTATTTGGCCATGGTCAGTACTGCAGATGGAGCAGCACATTACCACCAAACTCTCTGTGGCTCTGATGTGGAAATGCAGATCAAACCTGTTGGGTACTACAGATCACACTCTCACCTGAGCTCAGGGGAATTTTGGGGTCAAAATTTGTAATTTTGGAATTACAGCCTTGGGTAGGGAGTTTTAAGGCAGGCTGTTCCTCCTGTGTTTAACCTCTAGAAGCTTTCAGTCCTAATCAGGATAATGTCTGTGAAATGTGCTCCTGTAAATCCTGGTTTTCCAAAGCTTGTCTGGACACTTCATACTCAGACTCTCTTTGGGGTTTTGCCTGCAGGTGGGTCACTTTTTAAATTTGAAACTCTTTCCTTCTGTGTGAATGCCACCACACACAAAGTTGTTTTCCAGCCACTCCAGGGAGTAGATGGAGAAGAAGGCAGGCTAGCTCCAGACTTACTAGCCAGGCCAAGCTCAGGCTGGAGGCACAGATAATGGTTTATTTGTCCCCCTGACACAGCTGGGAAACACAGACAAGCTTTTAATGCCTGCAAACCCTCCTGCAGAGCTAGTGCCTGCTGTGTACCTTTAGGCCAGATGGCTGCACTACATTAAGGAAGATACCCATCCCTGTAAAGGTAGTGACACGTGACTGCAGAGGTCAGTGTGCATCAACTTAATCATGTTCACCAACTTAATAATGTTGTTTTAGTCCTGGAAAGGACTCAGAGTGGCTGAGGAGCCCCTGCTTTCAGTTACTGATAGGTTGGATTTGCAGACAGTGTTCAGAGGCCCTGAGACCATCCTCAGTTTAAGGCTATGTCTAAGCCTGTTAACCCTTTTGCTCTCCATTTCCTTGTTTAGCATCTTTACCCTGTCAGCAGTTGTTTGTCTCTGCTTCTGGGCTCATCTGAAGGGATTTTATCTCCCAGAGCCATGCAAGGAGCCCACGAGGCAGGGTGTTTGTGTGGGGATGCCAGAGCGAGGTCTGATGGGGTGTTGAGGAGGTGTCTTTGTCCAGCCCTTCTGTGGCCCCTAAAACCACCCACAAATTTAAAAAAGGCAATAGCAGGAAACACTTAATGGCTCGCCATTGAGGGTGACTGGGAGGGAGGGGCACTTTTGCAGTTTTTCCATTGTTTTTATGTGTGCTGCTGGCCCAAGGGATGTGCCCTGGGTGCCTGCTCATTTCAGAGATGCAGATGGGGACTGGTGGAGGAACTGTAATCCCACATTAAGCTCCTTTGGGTGCAGTTTGGTGTTTCTCACACTTCTGTGACGAGCAAGGTTTCCCAGAGGCTCAAATTTAGGGGTGATGCTGAAGTCACAAAAATGTTTTCTGGTGTCACTTTGCTCATACAAGGCCATCCAAGGCTTCACCCTCCTGGCTGTGGGATGGTGTGAGGTAGAAGTCACTGAGATGTGAATGGAGTTGTTTTTATCCCAGAGAGGCTGGATGGTGGAGGCAACACAAGCTGAGCTGACTCCTGTGGATGAATGAAGCCATTATGGTTCACCATAATTAATAAAAGAAATTGTGAATATTAATTAAAAGCACAGTCATCTGCTTTCGTGGACACGTGGTTTTGGGCTGTTTCTTTAGCTGGTTGTAAAAGATTTTTTTAGGATTTTCTTTTTGGGGGGCAGGGCATTACTACTTAGGTGGTTAAAAAAATTAATATAAGAAATTTGAAATTTGGATGGCTTTGTGGTTGTGGAGGCAAGGACTTGAACAGACTCTGCTGCTTTGCTTGTGTCAGTCCAAAGTGGAGCTTATTTGCAGGGGTTTTGATCACAAATGAGCCTCAGGGTATCCTCAGTTTTTCTCTGTGGACTGTGAGTTTTCTCTGCTCTCTCTCCAGACCCTCACCAAGGTATCCCCATCCTCTTTATGCTCTCCAGCGTGTGTCTGTGTCTCTGCTGGCGTCACTCTTCTGTTGTAACCCCTCTGTGTGGCTAAAACATGCTCTGCAGATTCCTTCCCACAGGAGAAATGGAAATCCTGAATCACCCAGGGGCTTTGAGAAAGATATTTTTGCAACAAACACCAAAACTGTTGGGTTGTTATGTGTGAGAAAACTCCTCTAAGTTGGCAAGCAGTCTCCTTTTTTCATTATTAATATACCAAGCTTTTAAATTTTTTTATTAAAGACCCCCTCTCTCATTTTCAATCACATAATATTTTTGCTGCTTTTTTCCCCCCATTGTAAACATGGAAAAAACACCCAGCCTAACTGAAGCCTGCTTTATTTGTATATTTGTAGCAAAAATATTTGGCTAGGCTTTTTTTTTTTTTCCTCCTCACACCCCATTCTAGCACCATTAACCACAATGAACAAAACCCTGTTGTTGTGTGAGGGCTTCCTGTGGAATGACCTTGTTCCAGCACAACAATACAATCTTATAACAACCGAATGTTCGCTCAGGGTGAGATTTCGTGGCAGGTGATATTTCCCCCACAACAATACCATCTGCAATTATTTCCCTACATCCAGTGTCACTGAAGGTCTGTCCCAGTGAAAGGCTCTGAATGGTTTGTTTTCACTTTTGACACTCAAACTTTCACTTGGAGGTGAAAGGTCGCTCGAACGGCGCCTTGGTGAAATATTGTAATATTCAATTCCGCAGCAGGTTCCGAGAGTGTTTCATAACATTTTTGAAACAGATGTCAGGCTGATCTAAGAGGAGGAATGAGGGCATCTCTAATGTGTCACCATACTTTATCTCAGAACAAATAAACCTTCTAATTCTGCATGGGGAGGTCATGGCAAGGAAGGCAACTCAAGCCCTTGTTTAAGCAAGGCAATGACATCAGTCTGCCAGAGAAATCAAAACAGCTGAAGCCCAGTCCTGAGGTGTTACTTGGGCAAAATTCCCAGTGATCCTCACTAAATGTTTTGCCTGGTTACCAGTGATAGATCTGCTTCAGGGTTGAGCCTCTGTGTGTTGTGGAGGATACAGCCTCTGCAGGATGAGCGTTTTTAAGTAAAAACCATGTGTTGGTTTTGCTTGTCCCATGTTTGTTTGACTGTTTCTGTGGTGGTTTGGGGGAACATCAGGAATCTGTCCTGTGTCAGCCTCTCTGCTCTGCTCTGGGCACTTGTGATGATGTACCTGTGGAGTTACAACACCCAAACTTGCACTTTTGCAGCACTGAGGCTTTGATTCCCTGGCACTGCAGGCGGGCTGATGCTGTGTCTGATTGTAGCAGAGGAGCAAGCAGCAGTGCTCTCTGCTTTCATCTCTGACTGTTCTTTTTGTTCCATCCCCGAAGGAAGCAAGGTTTATATCCTTGTGTTTGCAAGCCTGCTGCTTTCTGCTGGCAGCCCTCTCAAATGGCCTTAGAGCTGATTGAAGCCGGGTTTGATGGTGGGACAGAGGCCCCAGAGCTGTTGGGTTTATGGCATGATGCAAACAGGTGCTGGGGGAGTGGAAAGATGTGGCTGCAGGGGGGAAACGAGGAGGGCTCTGCGTGTGTGTGTGTGTGTGTGTGTGTGTGTGTGTGTGTGTGTTCTCAGATTTTAACAAGCCCCAAACCCCAGGCTTTGCTGCTCTTGCTCTCAAACCCTGTGAGTGTGTGTGCAGCAAAGCCCAGGGGTGCTGAGGCAGATCTTGAGGCACCCCAGCAGCAAGATGTGCCCTCCTTTGGGCATCTCTGCTTGGGTGGGCAGGCTCTGCTGTCTGCTCTTCCTCATGGGTGTTGCTGGGCATCTCCAAGGTGCCCCCATGAGTGCTGCTGACCCTGCCTCCCCCTGTCCACCCCAGTGCTGAGAGCATCCTCCCCCCTGCTCAGCCTGCCTGCCTCAGGCCCCTCCACTTTCTGCCATCTTCAGTCTGGGGACATTTTCCCCAGCCATGCTGTTATGTGAGATAGAGCAGCATCCCTTGTTCTGCCTCTTTAAACCCAATCCCTTTCTTTCCTGAAATACAGGTGTTTAATCCATGATTAAAATGATAAAACTGCTGGCTGGAATAAGGCAAATACTTCATGGTTTGGGTGTGAAGCTGCAGCAGTCAGGGTTGCTCAAAGCCCTGGTAGAGGAGGTGTGGGAGCTTTTCCCTCCTGAATGTCAGATTAAAGCAATTTATCCTAATCTGATTAGTGTCTAATTCAGTGCCAAACTGCTGATGGCAGTCTGGCTTAGGGGGCTCAGGAGCTGGTGTTTACCCTCAACTCCAGGGTGCTCATTCCTTCAAAGGGGCTGGCTCTGAGAAGCTGATAGCTACTTTGTGTCCATGTGTGAATAATAATAATAATAATAATAATAATAATAATAATAATATTTAAAAATAGTATACATATTCGAACACTTGGGGCAGAGTCTGGGGCTCCTGGACTGCACAGCTTTGTCTGAGCTCCTGGCTCTGCTTTGGCTGCAGAAAGGAAGCTCAGGGGGTTGTTGTTCTTCAGAGCAGCTGTGAGGGGTTAAGGCTGAGTGAGTGACTTGTTTCATTTGGATGTCCTCCCTTTGGAGACATTATATGTGAATAAGTTAGTTACCCTCTGTTTAACCCTTTTTGAGACCTGCCTTTCTTTTTGAAGAGTCCTTGGGGATTTGCCTGGCTTTTCCAAATGCCCCATCATGGCACTGGGTTGGTCCAGCTCAGCCATCTGCACGTGCTGTGTGACACCAAGTGACAGTGTGCTGCAAACTTGGCTAATCCCTGCCTGTGGCATGGCTGGTTTGGACAGCTGCTCTTTGGTTCCCTGTTTATTTCCCTGCAGGCTGGTAAAACTCAATAGGGCATTAAGGGTGTTTCAGAGCACAAAATGGGACTTCAGCTTGTGCAAACAAAGCTCTGTCCCCTCTTGGAGTTGTTATAACAGGAAGATTTATGCTGAAATGTATGATATATGGGCTGGATTCATTCATTCTTCCTTGTATTGCTGAATACCTGGAATTCCTTCTTAGAAGCCAATGGGAAAATGCAGAAGAAAATCATGTATCAGCTCTACAGTTCTGATGTATGATAAATAATATATTACCTTCTTGATCCTTCATACCTTCTTTATCCTCCAGATATATTGGTACTCACAGGCTTAGCCTTCTGCTGGGTTTTTTTCTTCCCCATAAGTCTTTTATTTTAAAACCAAACCAATGAAAGATCTGTAATGTATTACCAGTTTTCCAGTTTTCTTAACAAAGTAGCAAATGTTCATTGATTTTTCGAGATGACATCAGATAAGAGAAACAGAAGCAAAAAGAATGTGCCAGGAAGTTTAACACAGTTCATTTGGTGACCTTTAGATGTCAGTATAATCAAACAATAGCACAAAATTCAAGGCAGGTTTGGGAGCCTTCCTGCTTGGCAAATTTGGCAATCTCCTTCTTTGAACTAATTTGCAGGACTCTGGCTCCTGGAAACCCTGTTGCAGCTAATTAATGTGTGTGTTTGATGTGCAGCTCACATCTAGGATGGAGGTGGGTGTAGCCTTCAGCTGTGTGCCAGGAGACCTCCTTGAGCATTTCTCTGTGCCTTGAAAAGGGTTTCAAAATCCTCATTGCTGAGGATTTTGGCTTTGCTGCCTTCTGGGGCAGCAAAGCTTCTGCTGGACCATTCCAAGGGGAGGGCAAGGGCAATGGAAACAACTTCACTGGCACCATGCTCTGTGCCAGATATTTGTGCTCACACAGATCTATCAAAATAAACTTCTTCAGTAATACTTGTAATAAATCCAGCAATCTTCTGTATCTGTAAATCCATCCCTCCATCAGGTGTTTTATAATCCCTTGGACATTAGAAGTGGTATTCTAGTCCTTAGGAACCTTTTCTTTTTTTTTTGTCAGAGAGGCTTTTGCGTAGTGATGCTGACATGACAGGTGTGTTACTCTGTTCCCAAATATTTACTTTGAAATGCTGAACTGTGTAAGCAAACATGTACCTGTAAATATTTCTGTAACTGTCTGTCAGGATCAGGTTTCTTATGTTGTTTTGGTCACTGTGTCTTCATGGGTTTGAGCTCCTAGTCCAGGTAGGCAGTGCTCTTCTCAAGTCCTGGGTGGCAGCTACTTCTGGGTTATTCATGATACATATGATCTCCGCCTATGAAGCTTCTCTATATTTTTTTTACTTGCCTCTGTATTTTAAGAACATGTTTCTATCATGCAGAATTTTTTAAAACCCAGGCAATGAGCTGGAGGATATTTCTACAATCTACCCTTTCCACTTGTCTGTCCTGTTGTTTTGAAATACTTTTTTAATCGCAGTTTTCCAAGGCAGCATTTGAAGGGATTGACAGGACCCCATTAAGGCAAATTTGCCCCTTGAATTACTTTCTATTAAAAAAATCCAGCACCCTCAACTTCCACAAAACCAAAGATCAACAGAATGTTTCTATTAAAAGGAAATCCAAATGGAAACAGCTTTTAAATCTATCAAATATATGTTTCTTTTCTTTATTTGCCTGTCAGACTTTGTATGTGTATGAAAGCCAGACAGTGAATTGATTTGAAACATATTATTCCCTAAAATTATATTGACATCAGAAATGCAAAAGCACCAGTGAAAAAAGGTGGCTAGAGCTTGAAAATTCTGTTCTGGGCTCGATTCCAGATTTTGAAAACATGCTGCCTACATTTGGGTCAGAAGATTGGGATACAGGCCTTGCGTGTGAACCTGGACTGGGCCATAAACAGTGATGAGATTTTGCTGTTTAATAGGCTCAAACTGGGCTGCCCAGTGTCTGGCTCATGAGCAGCATCTGGCCTGCCAGGACAATCCATCTGGCCTGGAGCCCATTCCCACCCTCCTGCTTTCCTGAGGGCCTCAGACACAGTGGGCTCTATTAATGGTGTTGGCTGCCCTCAGCCATTTCTTAGCTACCTTTCCTATGGACATCGTCCCTTTTTCCAGCCACAAAGTTAGACCAGAGAATCACAGAATAGTTTGGGTTGGAAGGGACGTCAAGGTCGTGCAGTCCAAGCCCCCGTGTTTTGCATCTCTTGGTTCTCCCACCAGAAGAGTGGGATAACAGTTCTTCCTTATCTCCCAGGGCTGTTGGTGGCTTTGATGTATGAAAGATTATGATGTGACCAGAAATTTTAACAGTGTAAAATACCTAATCCACAGGGATCAATGACCCCTTGAATTTACTTTTTTTTTTTTTTTCTGAGGCTCTCTGAAATGTGTTGATTAATTCTTTTAACAGAGTGGATTCACTGTCTGCCAGGCAGTGTGGATGTTCTCATTTATAACTACAATATCCTTTACTCAAATTCCTGAGAACACGTTCCAGAAACAGATGTAATTTGCCAGGTGAGTGTCTTTAAAGATGGGGTGGGTGAGAGAATACAGATGGAAGAACAACACTCCCATCTCCCTGAAGAGTCTTTGAGGAAACCTTGCAAGTGTGAAAAAAAGTTTATTCTTCCCATTATTTTGTCTCTAATTCTAATTTTCCGGCCAAAATGATGAGTGACACGGTACACTGTCATCAGAATATATTGTTATGAGCTTGTACCATTTCTAATTGGTCCAGAAGCAGGAAATTCCACAAATCTCCCAGGCAAGCCCTCTCCTCTGGGCTGGGATTCGTAGTCTCTGCTGGCATCCCTGTCAGGTTTGGATCAGTTTTCATTTAAAAAATGATTATACTTCTCATTGTTGCTCTACCAAAGAGTCTTCCTGCTGTAAACCAGTGCACATCTGTCTTGCTGACCAGCCCAGTGGGGATCTGTGCAGTGAGAAGGGATGAAGTCATCCAGCCTGGGCTGTGGGATGGGGCAGATTGCAGAGCTGGGACCTGTCCTGTGCCTGACTGTGAGCTGCACTGGTTTGTGTCCCTTTGTTCCACCTCTGTGTGCTGGCAGAGACATCTCAGCTTGTGGCAAAACCAGGCAGGTCCCACATGGAAGGTGGGTGTGCAAAATGCTGCTGTTCACAGATTGCTGTTTGAGACAGGGAGGTAACAGCTCACTGGAATTGATTCAGATTTGTGAATAGTTTTGGGATTGGGTTCTTTGGTGCCCACCACAGGAAATAGTTCCCATAGCTGTGAGTACTCAAACTGTATGTCTTTCCTGGGGATTCCTTGGTGCTTGATAAAGATTTGGCTTGTGCAGCAAACTGTCTCATGAGGTTTTGCAGCACACATCTTCATGCCTGTTGTGCTTTTGAAGGCTCTGCGCTGTGCTGGGCCTGGGTGATGAAGGTCATGGGCTCAGAAGTCTGGCAGAGACAGGCTCATGGTCTCTCAGCAAGGGCAGAAGATCTATATCAATAAGTATGTTTTAGCACTCAGGCTGAAAGCAGAAGAGCAAGGAAGCTCCTGAAGCAGTTCCACTTCCTGCACTGGCTTCCTCCTTTGAGTGACTGTGTGTATTATTTATTGGTATTTGAAGGTGTTTTTTGAGTGTTAACAGGTATTGCAAGTAAGAGTGATCATAGTCTTGACATTTGTGCACACTTTTTGTCCGTGATCCATGACTTCATCCATTTAAAGCATGAGTGCTATCTGTAATGGCTTTCCAAGGGTCTCTTTGCAGAAGCAGCAGAAGATTCAGAGCAAATGAATAACATAGCAATAAGTTCCACTGATTCCAGCAGTGATGGCACATGGCTTTTTTTGATATTCAGTAACCTCCTTCCCCTTATCAAAAGGTTTTCCCAGTCTAAATATCACTACCAGATGTGTTCACTTTTCTGTTTAAGGAAAACAGACTGAGTTAAACCACATGTATATCAAAGCAGAGGCTGAAGGTTTAAAGGCTATCACAGACGACTGATGGCAAGATATCACATACAGAATTCTCTCCAGATGGGACAAATTTCATGTAGCTTCTGGATTGATCAATACATGAGTCTCAACAGGAAAGTTTTATAGCCTCATCACCATATATCTGAGCCTGGCAGTTTCAAGAGGAGCTTAAGTGAGTTAAGCCCTCAAACCACTGCAATACAAGATTCTACCTCTCTAAATATCCCACCTGTCCACACGTTTTGAGCTTTTGTTGGCTTTCCTCTGATGCTGTGAACAAAGCAGTCACTGCAGGATTAAATGCATTGCCCCTCTTTGGCTTCCAATGTTCCTTGCTGGCCAGCTCAAGTGCCAGGGCAGGCAATAAGTGAGTTTTCAGAGATCCCTGTGTTCAGGCAGAGATTAACTTGGGTTTGCCATAATGTGGTGTGGGGTCCCCAGAGTGACAGAGGAGGTAGGACCCATGCAGAGGAGAGTAAGAACAGGAATTTCCACTCCAACTCCTGAATTGGGATGGATGCCTCACTACAGTGATAGTGCATTAACTCTGGAAACTTTTTCTTTTTGTAGAGGTCCTGTGTAGCCAGGGCATTGAGGAAGACCTGTCTGTAAGATGTTGAGTGTGTTTCTAGCTGGAAATGAAGCAGTAATGAACAAATCCATTCAGCTGGCCAAAAAAGAGAGGTTTCAGTGTCTTTGGGTAGTCATTAAAAGTGAATGTCATCACTTGCAGTGTTATTAGCCTACATGATGAAAATGCATTTTTTTTTCTTTCCTTGCAGGCTTCTGGGAATGATTATTCAGTGGGGAAAAATATATAATTCCTTGATAATCTAGAGCTGTTGGAGCTTTCAGTGAAATCTCTGAAGTATTGGCACAATGATGAATGGCCTCTTCTGGAATACAGAAGTGGATAAGACACAAAATAAATCCTTCATGCATTGCAGGGCTTTGCTGTAGTGCTGCTTATCTCAAGGGTATTATGCAAATTTGGTGCCTATTTAAATCTTGATACTCTCATCTGGAGCAGGTGCTTTAGCAGCTTACTTTTCTGTGGGCCAGCTTTCTTCCAGCTCTGCTGTAGGACTAGGAGTGACATTTTAATGTCAAGCTTCCAGCTGGGAATGCTCCTAGGTGGATGGGAATACAGCTTGCACTGCCTGGCAGGTGTATCCCTTTCCACCTAGAAGCATTCACTGCCTGAAAGCTGCTAAAGATGAACCTTTGCAAGGACAGAAAATGCAGTAGGAGGTATCCATTCTGCTACAGGTCATGGAAATCCTGGCAAAGGGGTTATTACCAGGTGATAAATTGTCTATACTATATATGTGTGAGCTGACACAATGCTTATTCTTCAAAAACCTCTGGCCTAGGGAATCTGCACATTGTGTAAGAAGGAGAACCAGCCCCAGTGCCCTGCCAGCTGCAGCCCTGGGATCTGTGACCACCAGGGACCACCAGAGAGACCCCCAGGACAGAAGAACGCACATGTAAAGAGGAGGGAAAATATGTTAATGATTCTGGGGAAATGATTATCATATGCATATTTATTCTGGGACAATCAGTGAATATGTATGTAAAATACAGCCTATAAACAGAAACTTTCCTCTACTCAGCACACAGAACTTTTGGAGGAGATATCCCCTCGTGCATCTGGCCAGATAAAGAATGCCTGCTTCTTGATGGTGTTGAGGAGCTTTTTAATTTTAGCCAATTTTTGGAAACAGGAGGAGCCCAAAGGATGATGTGGGGGTTGCAGCAGGGAAATACAAATAACTCAGATGGTTAAATATACTGTAAGGGTTTAACATCATGGATGATAACCTGTTCTTAATGATAATCTAAGCTGCATTTGTGGGATGTTATCATGGTAATGCTGGAGTCCAGTCATCTTGGTATTTTCTACAGGATACCCTGGGCCCTCTGGACATTTTCAGTTGTCTTTAGGTGAATTTCTCAATGTCATAAGGCAAAGTCTATGTCTGCATCTCTTTCAGTAATTACATCAGTTGCCTTGCATAGGGCTGATCCTCATAACTACCTCTGGCCATTCAAGTAGCTATAAGAATCCTTTCCTACTTGTATGCCTTGGTTTGGAGCTCTTTCTTATTGTCCTCTGAAAGGACAGAGTGCTCCTGCATGAACAGGGAAGGGATTGTTTCCTCCTTTCTGTCTTTAGAATGTTTATCATCCACTAAGGCAGTAGAAATGATATTGTATGACCTGTATGGGCAGTCTCACACTTGGGTAGTGAAGACCAGCCACACTGGTGTGAATGGTCCATTGGATGAAAATTATTCATTCCAGCCCTGGGGTGAGCAGCTTTGAGGAATGAAGCCATGGACTGGTTCACAAAAACTCATGGATTAGTTCACAGATGATGAAGATCCAAGCCACAATGGCTGCTACTTGCAGTTAATTATTTGACTGATCTTGGGGATAAAGTGAAAAATGGTGCTGGAGTTTGTTTTGTGCTGTTCCATTGATCTCAGAAGGAAGAAAGCTCATTTTAGCCCTTTACTTACAGTATAATCTGTTGGACAGGGCTGGCTGAGAACTGTCTATTAAAATTGCTGCTTGGTAGGAGATTGGTTGGGTTGAAGCAAATTTTTGTTGAGACATTAGCTTTGCTATTGCAGAATATTTGTATTTGTGTGTGTGTATGTAAAGGGTCAATGTATTTTTGTTAAAAATTCCTATTTGACAGGAAAGGTTAGAGTTTTCCAAACCCATTTCACTTCCATCAAAGTTTTCCTATGAATGCACTCTCCCTATGCTTTATTGAAAACTTTCCACTCGACTAAAGGTAAAAATGATGCTTGTTCCTGGCTCACACCACCCTGTTTTGGGGTGGGTATCCCCTGGCCCTCATCTAGAGCAGTAATTTCCTATGCAGATGCAATGATGGCCTTTGAGGTGCAGTGAGGCTCAGCACAGCACTCCTGAGGACCAATTCCCAGCTGTTGTTTTGAAGCTCTGGGAGAACCCAGCCCCTCTTCTTTCTGCCTTTTTCCTTGAAAGAAATGCATCCAGGCAGCAACTACTGACCTCAGGGGTGTTCAGTGGCTGCTGCTCTTCAGTGGCAACAGCACATCCTGCCCCACTCAACACATTTCAGCCTCGAGGACATCATGATGTCTTTTCCTTTTGGAAATGTCTCACTGGTGTCACCAGCTTGTGGGTCTGGTGGCTGTGTCTGTGTCAGGCTCTCCTTCGTGTGCTGGGACACAACATGCTGCTGTGAGATTTAGCCTGGCCTTAGCCTGGCCCTTGGGGCTCTGTCCTGGCTGCTCGTGCTTCAAACCGAGTGTTCAAATGGCCATGTAAGATTTCTGCCCTGGGAATCAGCAGAGAGCTTTTTAAGCCAGGAAAACGAGCCCTGGGTTGCCAAGATGACCCAAGGTAACCTGCAGCCCAGGAATTCAGCTCTCTCAGACCCAAGGCCTGGTTTGGAGGAGCACAGCTGTGTGACCTTGGCTCTGTTTTGCTGAGAAAATTGTTTCTGAGCTGTGAGAAAGTCCATCGGCTAAAGGCATGAAAGGTAGGAAAAGGGAAAACAGAGAGTCATTGTTGAGATAATGACTTAAGGATTCAAGAGGAGAAACTGTTGACATGGAAAGTTACAAAAAAGGGAAAGTTATAAAACTGTAAGGAAAAATGTAGAATAAGACAACAGCTATGAAGACTGGGAATCAGCCTGTGTGAAGAAAGGGAACACATTTCCACCTTGGCCAGCAGAAACTCACTGTGTATGTTAATACTTATCCTGCTAGGATGTAACTCCTAGAAAACCAAGGGGGATAATGACCAATAAATAGTTATTCTGTACCCATAAATCGTGTGTATCCCACCAGCAGAGCTCACAGGGGAAAGTGTTAGAGCAGAAGTGACTCAGGGGGGCTCACACCAGCCAGGTATCAATGGAATTTGGTAAAAATTCCCATGTACACATTGGAATTCACCAAAGAGTCTTCTGGATGTGAAGGATCTCATCAGGTCCTGGCAAGAGAGGATTTCAGATATTTTCCACAATGTCTGTCCTTGTTTTCAGCCCACCATTTTTGGTTTCTGAGGCTTTCTGAGACTTGTGGGTGATTAGCAGGAACATCTTGGGGCAGAAAAAGCTCCTGGAATTGGCAGCCCTTCTTAAAGTAAGACAATAGATCAGGATGGGAATAATTTACAGCTAAAGAGTGTACAGAGAATAGCTTCATATAGCACCTTCAGTCAAATTTTATTTTGGGGGAGGGTATGTCTCAAAAATAGAAGGTGGTAGTAAGGCATTGTTAAAGTAATGCCAGGATGTGTCATTGATCAGGCAGATAACAGCAGATTACCTATTAACTAATAACAAATAGTCCTTTTCCCTAATAACTGTTCCTCAGTTCCACAGCATAGCTCTGGTTAGGCTATCAACCATCTCCTGATCGTCCTTTTTTTTATCATAGACTCATAGAAGAGGCTGAATTGGGTGGGACCTATCAGGATCATCCAGTCCAACTCCTGGCCCTGCACAGGACACCCCAACAACTCCACCCAGTGCCTCAGACCATTGTCCATCTGCTCCTAGTGCTCTGGCAGCCTTGGGGCTGTCACTGCTGTTCCAGAGCTCAATATCCTCTGGGTGAAAAACTTTTTCCTGCTATTCAACTTAAACCTCCCTTAAATCAGCTTTAGGCCATCCAATCACTGGTCAGGAGGGTACCTGCGCCTCCACTGCCCCTCGTGAGGACATTGAAGATGACAATGAGGTCTCCCCTCAACCTCCTCTTCTTTAGGCTTTGATGAACAAACTTTGACAACTTAAAGAACATATGGGTGGAGGAAAAGTGGAAATCCTAGGCACAGCAATATTATGTGGCTGTGAGGTTTTTAGTCTGCAGTCTGGGGATTCTTTTTTTTTTTTCCCTGCTTAAATCAGAACCTATACACTGCAGACCCTCAGATCTGCAGTGATCCCAGCTGTTACCAGCAAGAGAACTGCAGGAATGAAGGCCCTGCCAGGCCAGATCCATCGCCTTGGGCTGTGAGTGCAGCTGAGTCAACAAATGAAAACAGAAGGAAAATTGACTATGAAGATCTTTAGGAAAAAAACCAAAACCAACCAAACCCCAAAATTATGCAGGCAGCAAGGTGCACTCCATCCTGTGTCTATTATTTTTCTGCTGGGACCTTATGAGCCAAAGTGTGAAATCCTGCATGGCCTGAGCAGAAGCCTGCTGGAGCAGATGACTTGGTGAGGGTGAATAAGGCCATGTGGTTATCATTGCTCCACTTCATCAAAACTCCTACTTCCAAGAGGAAGTGAGCTCAGCAAGCTGGGAAAGTGTCACACCAGGGGCTGGAGGGCAATAGCAGGGACTTTACACAAACCAGCTGGCACCTGGGTGTGCTTGGTTACATCACACTGAAGGATGGATCCACGAGGTCTGGGTGTGTTCCAGGAAACCTCCTCGCCCCCAGTCTCCTAATAAAGGCTTTGCTGCCATTCCTCCTTCTCTGCCTTTCCCTATGAATCACTCCTCTGTAATCTTATGTGGGTTTTACACATCAGATTATGTGTAAAATCCACATAAGTTAATGAGAACCAAGTGCTGGTGTAGGGAGGGGAAAGGATTTGTCCCCCCTCCCCTTCCATCAGAGGAGGAGATGTGGAGGCAGATTTAAGCACAAGGGGAGTCAAAAGGAGATTTCTTGTTTCATGTTGATGTGTTTGAATTCCAAAGTGCTTGAGGAGCACAGGGACAAGACCTACTGTAATGTGACCAGACCAAAATACAGCTCAGTTCAGTCTGGGCAGCAGCAAATTGGCATTGACTTCAGGAGAGTCATGATTTATATGAGGTATTCAACCACATTTTTTTGGAAGAGACAGATATGCTGGGTTATAATTGGCAACAGCTGGACTTTTTCTCGACAAGTAATGTAATCCATTTTCTGAAGATAGAGAGGTGCTAGAAATTGGTCTGCAGAGTATATTTGGAGTTTTTGTCCCTTGATCATGGAATGCTCTTTCTGGTCTTGCCTGTCACTAGACTTCTCACTATAATCGAGTATTTTTTGAAAACCTCATGCCACAAATGATTGTGTTGGACTAGTCAGAGCTGTATGGTTTTGTATTCTGTCTCTGGGACAGGATTGTGCCTCAAGCTTACTGAGAAAAAAGTCTAGGTCGGTTTGATATCTGCTCTAGTATTCTTACATGATGTTTTTTTATGTTAATAAGCAATCTAGAGAATTGTATTGATTCTTGCTGGGTCTGTAGCCTGAAGAATTTCTTGTATTAGTCAATTTTGCAGCTTAATTGCATGAGTCTTTGGATTTCAATTTTGCACTTTCTAGCGTGCTGGAATATTGCCTGTAAGAAATGCAGAGATTGATATATTGCTCTTCCTTTTGACTGAAGGCATTCTTCATTGGTTGACTTCTTCAGCATCTAATTTTACCCTTGTCCTTCCTCTCTGTGTCCTTAATCCATTATTGGTTCTATTTGTGGCCCCTCAGTTGATGCCAAATTGGGCTTTGGTGGCCTACAACAGAGGATGCTGAGGAAGGAAATTTGATGCTTTTCTCTGGATTAGGCTGCTCCTCACACTTTCTTGGTGACAGAAATCAGGTGGAGCTGTGAAGCCAACCTTTAAGACAGAGTATTTTAGAGAAAACATAGGCAGCACAGTGAAACAACCTCACAAAAGCCTTGTGTGATTAACACTGCTTGCCTCTGGCACTCTGCAGTTAAGATATTACACTTATTGAGCTTGTATCTTTAGTTGATATTTGAAGCAAAATGTACCATGAGACTTTATCTCCTAGGGATTTTTGAGAAAGACTAGAAAACAGGGATTTGTAGATGTTATTGAAGCCTAATGAAAAACCCTAAGGCTTTAGTGATCTGCTAGAAGCTAAGAGGTCAGCTTCATAGCCAGAATTTATTTACCCAAAAGGTCTGGGTGATTTCATAGATCATAAAAACACAACTCCAAAAGTCATGTTTTATTTCACAGTGGTGGTCTCTGCTGTAAGGAAAGGTCAGGTTAGCAATCTATTCCTGGGAGAGAGAGAGCAGCCCTGAAAGATCTGCTTTCAGATTTGCAGAAGGAAATCTTGACATGCCCTGAAACCTTCCCTGTGAAGAGCAGAAAGAGCCACGTTGGTGTAGGAGACTGCCCTGCACTCTTCTCCCCACAGGAACAGGACATCTCCTGTCTGAGAACAGAAATGCAATTTCAGTGCCTTCTGTCCATCCAGGCTGCAGGTACCTGGGACTTCTGCCAGGAATGATGGGCAGGTTGCACAGGTATTTCCAGTGTTGGAAAGCTCGAGAGGTGAGGTGTCTTTCTTCTCTAAAAACAAGCTGTAGTGCTCATTGTTATGCCCATCTGATACTCTGCAGGTGACTCTGCAGTGCCCCTCTGGTCTCTTCCAGCCCCAAGCTATCCCTTGCTCTATTAACAGCTCCTAGCTAAAAAAACCCCCAAACATATGGACCAGACTTGCTGGAGATGTTGCTGGAGGCATTTTCTTGGCTGTGGATAAAGGGGAACTGCAATGATCAGAAATACACTTATCACAAAAAGTTGACAGATGTGGGTAACAGCGTGCCCAAATTAGCATCATCAGAGTGATGAGATGTGAACAATACCAGAACTTGGCCCAGGGCTAAACTTACTGCAGAGCAGGAACCTAGAGTAGCCAAACAGAGAATGTGTCAGAGAGGGATCTTTGGGCACACTGGAGCTCAGCCTGGTGCCAGGTTTTGATACAGGGAGAAAGTTTATCCAGTGAGTGACCAGAGGTGCTGCTGCTGTTCCAACAGAGCTCACTGTACAGCCTCAGGGCTGACCTACAGATGCTCTCCTTTCCATTGTGGAACTGCCTGTGCAAACCAGGCACTCCTCTTACTCATTTCTGCGGGATAAAAAAACCTGGAACAGGGATAGAAATCTCCTAGCTATGTAGTTAAACCACAATGTACAGGAAAGAATGTCCTTCATAAACCTGGGAGATCATATCCACCTCTTTCTTCATTGTGTCAATGCTTCAAAAGCTCTCAGGCTGTAATTTAAACTTCAAACCTTATAATCAATGGACACAGAGTGGCAGCATATTCTTAATGTGGGGGTCTTGATCCTAAAAATATCATGGCAAAGACTTTCAGGGTTCACTCTTACTTCCTGCTAGACTGGCTGGGTCTCCTCTGAGCAGGCTGGTGATGGCAGGGGTGAAGGTGGGTTTTAAAAAGGAGTAATTGTTCCAATCTGCCCTAAGCAGAGGAAGTGGAAGGTGATGGCTAATTAATTTAGCACTCGGCGTGGCTGCTGTCCCGTGAAAATAACAACTGCAATGAATCCCTACGGAATTGTCTTTGGCCTGGAAATGAGAGGAGATTGATTGAGGTAAATGAGAGGGAAAATCACAGTAAGGAAAAAAAAATATTGAAAGAAAGGGACAGACCAGACATGGCTGTAGCTCTTTCCCCATACTGAGCCCTCTGGTCTTATTTTCTGGTCTTGCTCAGCAGTGGCCCATCACAGCCAGGTCTGAACTTTGTCCAGCTGCTCTTCACCTCCATGTGGTGTCCTGGGCAGAATGTGATGCAACAGTGGACACAGTGTTGTTGATTATAGATCTGCTATGCTGATCTTTGTCCTGAAGTGTAAAATGCAGAGAAATCTTAGTATTTGGGAAATTCTGACCTGCTGCATAACTGGTTGCAAAACCCCAAACCAATAAAATAATGGTGTGAGGGGTTGAACACCACAGTTTCTTTTTCTGTTGTTCCAGGGAACAACACCTGGACATGGTGATGAAGCTGCAGGTGAAGCCCAGACCTGCACAGGGGTATATGGGTATTCCCTGCTTTGTTCTTTAGTCCTAATAATTTCCAATGATGCTTTTTCAAAATGTTGCTGCTGATCAATGGGTTGATGTTCCACAAATTCATCTCTGACAACCCAAGGCACTGCTCCTGTGTGGTTATGGCCAACTTGGAGCCCATCATTTCACACAGGAAGTTTAGATTGGTTTTTTACCCCCAGGTGACTCCCTTTACATTTATGTGCATTGAATTTCATCTGCAATTTAATTACCAGGCAATATATCATAAAATTGTTTTGGAGTTCATTATGATGCTCACAAAATTAGGATTGTCAGCAAACTTTCCCACCTCACTGCTCATGCCCTTTTCCAGATCATTTATGAACATGCATTTTTAATGGCACAGATCTCTCCAGGGCTCCATGTCAGCCTTGCTCATTGCAAGGTCTGATCCATCTGACCATCCCCAGTTTCCTGGCTTTTAAACAGGGTTTATCCTTGCAAGAACTTTTCTTGTCCTCTTGTGTTTGGTTAGCTTCCTAAATGGCTTAAGCCAACATCTCCTGAAATAGATTATAAAAATCTGGTTTGGGCTGAAAATTACATCTTGCCTAAAGACAAACAAATAAGCCACATAAAGATAAAACAAAACAGAACATTCTCCCATTTTCATGCATCTAGTGGAGTTTCCCCTTTCCTTCCTGTCTTTCAACACCTGGATATTCTTGAGATTAACTTTTCATCTGATTTTGCCTGGGAATCTCAAACCCTTCTGGGAGGAGAAAATTGTTTCCTGATTGTTTTTCTAGTGGTAAATAAATATGCTTAAATTGAGCTGTGCTTCCTCTCTCTCCCTTCCTTGCTCGCTTGATTAAGTGTGGCTTATATTTAATATTTAATATGGTCACACTGGCTAAAACTGTGATTTTTTTTTTAATAACTGCACGTTCAAAATTGTGTTGGGATAATTATAAAAGTGTAAGAACTTACGCTGGTAAAATTTATTTTTCCTCTGAGGAAATAGAGATAAAAAAAGATGAAAACCACCTCAAAACCCCTCATTTATTACTGTATTCACATCAGGAGATTTATCAGCTTCCAATTAAGTTAATGTGGTACCACTTCCTAATGGAAGACAAATTATTAAAGTCCCTTTTGGCCTTGCCAGCAGTGTTTGGGAGGGTGCTGTGGTGTGGACACTGTAGAAATGGGCCCAGACCCCAATTACAACCCCCAAGTCCTGTCTGCCCCCTAAAACCTCTGGACTTGAAGACTGCATGGGGTGTGTGCCTATTTTCTTCAGAACTGTCCCAAAAAGTGTCCTCTGGAGCTCTGCAGAAGTGTCAATGCCAAGTTTTGGCGAGAGGGGAAAATTTTATTGCTATTATAAACCTTGAAAATATGTTTTTTATAAAGCAAGTGCCAGCATAGCCTTCAGTGCAGCTGTGGTAATAACCTGACCTGATTTCCACAGCACGTCTAAATGAAACTCCTAAACAGGGAAAAGAAAACAACAGAGAATTTACAGTGTAAAACCAGCCTGGTAATTGTATTAACAGCCCCTTCTAAGCAGGATCAGGCTCCCAGCTGTAGCTGAAATCCATAAAAAGCACACCATTAATTTTATGGAGAGAAGTAGCCATTTGAGTCCTCTGGAAGCTCTGGAGTCTGTAAAGATAAGGTGATGGACTTTTCCCACAGCTGTGAGAGCTACATCTGGAAACCAGGTCTGTGCCATGCCCTGGATCTGTAGGAAACCCATCAAAACCTCAAAAAAACCCCATCAAAACCTCATTCTGCTGGAGAAAGGTCCCCAGGGTGGGATTCTTTGGAAGGGGACGTGCCCACTTTGGCCATGCCTGGTAACTTTGCTGTTGGCATCGTGTTCCCAAAAGGAACATTTTACTTCCAAAGGAACGACAACTCCCTGCTGTCTTGAGTACCGATGGAGAAGTCAGGATAAAAAAAAAAAAAAAAAAAAAAAAACCAACCCCAAAAGTATTTGCTGAATTTGAATTTCCTGCTCTTGATTTTCATATTTTCTAGCCGGCTAACTGGCTGGATTTCCTAAACACTGCTAATTTGCAGTTAAATTTGCCATTTATGTGTTCAGAGATGATTTGTTAGGCCTTTTTGGACAGCAAAGAGGGTTTTTTTTTTCTTTTTTCTTTTTTTTTTTTCTTGGAGATGGCTTTTCACACCATCAAGGCCACTTTCTTCACTTATTGACAGCTTTATGAGCACTGTTGGAAAAGCACCAGCTTCCTTTGCTCACGGCTTTCCATGGAGTGAAAAGGCATTTTCTTAATTAGGACCTGAGAGCCTTTGCTTTGCTCCCTCATTCCCCAGGTACAAAGCAATACACTGGCCTTTCTGTAGTTAATCACTTTTCCAGACTTCAGCCCACTAAAATTAGGTGGGCTTTGTGGTCAAATGTTTACCTGGCTCGGGGCCACCTGAAGAACCTGACACATCTGCATTTGGCATGTGTCTGTGTTCTGGCCGTGCTTACCAATTAATCAGGGGTGCAAAAAATTAAATAAAATAAGAAAATAAACCCAATCTCTCCCTGCTTATAAAATATCCCGTTTTCAAACTATTTCTGCACTCACAAAAATGGAAAACCCTTTGCTGATTCTTTCTTTCTCCTTACCCAGGTTTTTCATGGTGTCTTTGATACTGTTTTGTGCTGGAGCTGCTCACATTTGCACCAGTGCCTCTGGCTCCCTTTCAAAATCTGTTTATGACAGTTTTAAAAGTTTTATATCTGTGGTTAGATTTGAACTCCTCATCATCATTACAGTCCTACAAAACCATTTTCTTCCTCTTCTGAAGGGACTGTTGTGGCTTTATTTTGCTCAGGTGAATAGCAGGAGTGTTGCAGTGATGCCACACACTCGATGTGTTTTATTTTGCTGGAGAAATTCCTGTGCTTGAAGCTTCTGGGGCTGGGGGAGCTGGGGACAGTGAGGTGCTGGCATCTCCTTGTGAGGGAGCCTGAGGTAGAGCAGGGTGAGAAGGCAGAGCCAGAATCCATCAGACTTCCTAAAGAAAGTGTCTGTGCCCTAAAGCAGAGGGTATTTGTGAGGCTGGGGGTGTCCTCAGGCTGCAGCTGTGCTGGCAGCAGGGGTTGTTTTTTCCTGGCTATTTGTCCATCCTCTTCCCCATGTCCTCCAGCAAAGCTGCTCTGGTAACTGCTCCCTGACCTGACTGGGGGTGAAACTGGTCTGACCAGGGAAGAACTGCTCTTTATACTGGTTGTGCTGTTGAAATCAGGGAGGGGAGAGTGGCTCCTGAGCAGCTGGAGGTGGGATTTTGTGGGGAGGAAAGACTGCAGCAGGAGGAGGGTGCGAGATGGGCGCAGTACTCAGGAACCAGGCTGGACTGGTTCTTCTGCTGCTTCCATGGAGGGGGAGTTGCACTGTGCTGTTTGTCTTGGAGGCTTCATGTGAAGCTCAGGGGATCCCTGCCCTCGCCCAGTGGATCCACGCCCTTGCCCAGGGGATCCCTGCCCATGTCTCAGAGCAGCCATGTCCTTCAGGGATGGTGAACAGGGAAGAGCTGGGGTACCGATGCCCTTTGCGCAGAGGTGTTGCTTTAAGCCTGGAAAAATGTGATTTCAGATCTTTTCCAAAGTGGTTTTTCTGCAAGTATTTATCACTGTGAATATCACTGGTTCACCTGGAGCCTGCAGAAGACCTACCACAGTGATGGGCAAAGGATGAGCATCTGCAGAGCTCATTTTGCCCTTGGGCCACGGAGCAGGAGTCAAGTGGTAGCAGGCTCTGAGTACAAGCTGGAACTGGGCCACCCCTGTCCAACTCATCATGTCAGTGATTTGAATTCTTAACCACACAATCATCTCTAGCCATGTAGCTCAGAGAAGAGCTGGTCAGGAATGTCTGGGAAATATAAGTCCTGAAATCCAGTTTTTGAAATAGCCCTTAATGAGAAAGGGATCATTTTAAGGGATAATTTTATCGTGTTACAGAATTAAATATTCTCAGCTTCAGCAATGACTTTCCTTTTCACATAAATGCTGTGTTGCTTTGACATTATTACTAATTTGCGATAAAACAGAATAGAGGTTAACATTTCTCCTCCTTAAAAATAAAAATAAAGAGAATAAACAAACTCTTTTAGTGTAATTTTAAAAAAATATTGACATCTGCTCAATTCAGCTGATGTTGGCTTGGGCAGCTTCATAGAGCTTTTGGGCTTTTGTGTGTGTGCCTTCAGTTTTAAGATGGGAAGAAGAAAATACTTTGTATTAAAGTGTCAGGAGCTGAGATATATCCGGTTCAGCTGCCATCCTTCTTTTCCTTGTGCTTCCCTTCCCTATTGCCCTACAAGAGAAGAGATGCTCCTTTCTGAGCTGGACTAATTGTTGGGAATAAGAGTGGGGGCAAACTGGGATAAAGGAGAGAAAGGTCGTAGAGAAAGAAGAGAGAACTAGTTTGGTATGAGCTTTGCACTAGTTTGTTGAAATTAATTAGAGATATTGGGCCACAAAATCTTTAAAATTATCCATTTCCCTGAAGTTAACTTCCCCCTTTCCTCCTATTTCTAGTGAACAGTGACACGAGAGCTGTTTTCACCACTGGGGACTGGTTGTGAATGCAGTACAACAAATCCAGCCTGTGCTCTGCATGCAGCAGCATGAGAATGATACGTGTCAGTAATGCCAGAGAGTCTTTAATGGCATTAAATGTGTTTGTTTAGGGATTAGACAAAAATCCCCTCATCTTCCAACAGGGGGGGGAAAGCTCTTTGTTTTTTTCTGGTTTTTTTTCCCTCTAGAGGCTGCTCTGTGCCTGCTCGGCTGGAGTGGAGTCAATAAGCCACAGTCACTGGCAACTCAACTCCAACCTCTCCAGGGAAAACCACTCAGCTGCTTTGTCCTTGTTTGAAATCAGGAGTGTGGCAAACTGCACCGGGTTATCCCTGCCCTGAGCCCTGGGATCGGCTGTCACCCCTCCCTCCAAACTGCTCTGATTTCTGTCACCCCCACCTCCGAACTGCTCTGATTTCTGTCACCCCTCCCTCCAAACTGCTCTGATTTCTGTCACCCCTCCCTCCAAACTGCTCTGATTTCTGTCACCCTTCCCTCCAAACTGCTCTGATTTCTGTCACCCCTCCTTCCAAACTGCTCTGATTTCTGATTCTGATTTCTCAGCCTCTGGCTGCTTGCTGTTTTCTTTCTGCTGAATGAATTGCCCCTATTGCCTTTGTTTGGGTTTTCTCAGCTGGGCTGGGGGTGATGTGGGAACCCCCTCGTGCAGCCTTCCCTCCAGAAGTGAGCTTGTTTGTGGGGCTGCTTCCCTTAACTCAGGGAGATCAGCTTTGCTGAAAATCCCACCTCAGACCAAGGATCAAAGGGAATCCTTGCTTCCAAATGCAGCTGAAAAATACCTGTCTGAAGCCTAATGCTCTGCTCCTCATCTGCCTTAAAGCAGGAGCAATACAGGAACTCTTTCCTTACACTAGCAGCAACAGAGAGATTGATTTCTCAGATAGAACTCATGGATTTGCCAGGAAAATCAGACTTTTATTTTTCTCTCTCTTAAGAAGTCAGTTTTGTCCAAAGAAGAGAGGATTCTCAAGTGTAAAGTCCTCCTCTCTGGCTGCTCTGTGATTTTGCTGCAGGAGGGATGGAGGATGCAGGTTTTAGCCAGGACACCTGGCCCTGGTCCCTTGCTGGACTGTGCTGCTCCAGCAGCACCAACGCAGCTCTGGAAGCGATGAGCTGCTCAAGAAATGTCTCATTTCTGTAGGAAAAATATTAACAGAACTTTTGATGATCAGTTTTGTCAACAGAGCTGATACTCCCTTGCTCAAACGAGAGATCCTTAGAGCCCATTGGAGTAGTGATGATTGAGGCTGGAAGTATTTGCATTACTCTTCTTTAAAAAGAAAATTTAAGAATAGCTTCCAGATTTCTGGTGTTCTGTAAAAAAAATTACTTTCCCACCAAAATGACTCTTTTGACAAAAATAGCTGTTTCCCTTTTTGTTAATAACAAACTCCATTTTGCTAATAACAAGCTGCTCATGCTCCCTCCCTCCCCCATGTGTGCTGCTGTGATTGCACAGCCCTGGGACACCTCTGCTCACATCAGTTTCTCTGCAATTTTCACCTGTTATATTTCCTGTCAGCTCTAGATCATGCCTTAGGAGGTTTAACTGAGGATTGAGTACGTTTTGGGACATGCCTGTGTCATTGTTTGATGGAAACTGGGATCAGCAGTTTGTAGTAATAACCCTGCTATTGATTTGCTACAAGTGCAGAGCTGGGAGCTGCTTTGATAAATCTGGCTGGAGACAGCAGCAGCCTTCCCTTTCTGTCCTGATAGGAGCAAGTTGGAAAATCTCACCCCATTTACACTGAAGCTTCTGGTTTGGTGGCTTGAGTTACAGCTCTTTGACTGAGGCTGAGCTCTCTCTACCCCTCCAGTACTGGGGAGAAATCAGAGGTGCTGATTTTCTGGATTATTGTGATATAATTCCGTCTCTGGGAGGAGAGGAAGAGTGAGGGTGGAAGTGCAGCCTCCTGGGTCTGGGGGATGCTCCAGAAGCAGAGCTCTGCTTGCCCCAGTGCAGGTCTTGGAGCTGTGCAAGTCTCTGCCCCTTGTGTTGGGCCAGATGTGCCCTCCTAATCCAAGACAAAATGCTTCCAGCTCTCTGGAAGTGCTAATCCACTTGAAATCTCAAGCATCCAGCACCATTTTACTACCAACAAAGGGAATAAAACAAGGGATTTGTGACTTGGTAGTGATGGTAGGCAAACCCTGGCAAAGTATCCCAGGCCAACTGGGGAATTGGCTGCCTGCAGCTTCCAAACACAACACCTAATTCCATTGTTACGGTTCTGCCTCCGCAGTAATTGTTGTGAGCAGAAAAAAAAGAGACCTCTCATTTTACTCCGAGCAAAATATTACCAGGAAAGGGCTTTTCTGCTGTGCTTTGTTTTGCCAAGGCCATTAATGAATGTGTAAACACCTGCTGGCATAGATTTCCCAGTTTACAGAGGCTGGAGTTCACACTGCTAACACGCCTGCCAGTCAGAAGTGCTCCCTTCGTTAACCTTGTGCATCCACTAATTAGAGGGTCACTTGCAGGTCAGAGGTGTGCTCAGGCTCTGCTTCTTGGCTGGCTGCTCTATTATTACTGCAACTGTAAATGCCACATGTGGGAGAGTTGAGTGTGTTTGGAAGGCTGGCTGTATAATTAGGGAGCATTTTCCCAAGGCAGAGTATGCCAGCTGACATTCAAGTGGCAATAAAAAGTGGCTGGTTGGTTTGGGTTTTATTTCTCCTTCCTTTGCAACACATTAGCTGTCAATGAAAAACTGTTGAATTGTTGCTGATTTTAGGTAGTCTGAGGTATTTGCTACAGGACCAACAGCTTAGCAGCTCATCCATCCATCATCCATCCATCCATCCATCCATCCATCCATCCATCCATCCATCCATCCATCCATCCTCTGTAGAATCACAGAATGGTTTGGGTTGGAAGGGACCCTAAAGATCACCCAATTACACCTCTCTGTCATAGGCAGAGACACCTTCCACTGTCCCAGGCTGCTCCAAGCCCTGTCCAGCCTGGCCTTGGACACTGCCAGGGATCCAGGGGCAGCCACAGCTGCTCTGGGTAACCTGTGCCAGGCCCACCCTGAGTGAAGAATTTCTTCTGAACATCTAGTCTAAGTCTCCCCTCTTTTTGTTTGAAACCATGTCCTGTTTAAAACCCTGTCCTATCTGACCATGTAAAAAGTCACTCTCCATTTTTATAAACTCCCATCCAGGCCTCCATCTGGCTACAGCTGCTCAGTGTGTGGGGCTGAGCAGCCACTTCCACCACTGTTTATGGCATGAGCCAAACTCTCCTTCAGGAAAACACACTCAGGAGTTTAGTGAATAATGATGAGTTCTTAAAAATGTAATTTCTCTGTCTTTCACTGGCTCTCAGTTTTCTGGTCTCCATTTTCAAGCTCCTTACTCATACACCCCATTGCAGAAAGTTCTCTGGAGGAGTTTTCTGCTTGGCTGGAAGCTCAGGGAGTCACATTGCTTCTCCCACCATTGGGTGACTCCTGATAGTGGGGCTTTAAGTCAATTATTAAACATGTGGAGTGCTCTGTCTTTGCTCTTGACATGGTATTAGGAACATTAAACCGCTTGGAGACAGTTGGATGGTAAATAAGCTTGTTCAGTAATTATGCACAAACTGCTCTGGCTGTATCCAGATGTTCCTGCTTTGTCAGATTTCCCTTCTGCAGGGTAGGACTGGGAGGTCATCTGATAATTATCAAAGCTGTTAGAACATGTATTGCCTGCTGCTTCTCCACCTTCAATATGTGTGACCAAATCAGGAGACTCACTCAGAATATGCAGCTGAATAGTATTTCTCGGTCTCGATTAGTTATCAGAAAGCGTGTATAAATCAGAAATGTCCTTACTAGCATTTTATTTTGCTTTTCAGTAGTGGAAGTGACTGCAAAAAATGTATGTCAATAGAGAATTTGGCTCTTTGTGTTTCATCTGAAGTCTCTTAATACCTGTAAAAATCTCCCTAAAAGCAGGGAAGAGAGAGAAGAGGGAGTTCAAAATTTTGGGAGGAGGAATGCATAAAATGCAGACAGAAAGGAGGCTGAAATATGAACATATGAGACACTCCAGGGAATCCCTGAGGTAGCTCAGGAAGGCTATGGATCCTGTTTAGTTTGTGAAATTAATTGAAAAAGGAAAGAAGTTTATATTCTGTGCTATTCCTGCTCTGAAAAAAAAAAAATACCTGGAAACCCGAACCTCTCCATTCCATTTGGTTTTAGGCCTTGGCCAAGAGCTGTGGAAACTGGCCTAGTCCCTGTGGGCTGTGTGTGCTCCAACGTGGAGCATCTCGCTGTTCCAGCAGGAGGGACACTCCCCACAGAATGCCAGCAAGGGAATTACTGTGCTGGAACTCAGGACAAGGGAATGATTCAAAAGGGCAGGAACAAAAGGCAGCTCAGGGTGTGGAGACACTTGCTGTGCCTCTCCTGTCTGCAGGAATAGGAGCAGCCCCACGATGAGGAACAGGCTGTTCCCACGTCAGGCAGGAAGTGCAGGAAATCCCATGGGCAAGTCTGTGCTTTGTGATGGTTTCCAGATGACATCCCACCCCAAATGTGTTGTGGTTGTCTGGATAAACATCGAGAAGCTTCTGCAGAAATTCAGAGCATCTCCTTTAAAGCCATACCTTGGCCTGAACCTTGGATGTAAAGATCCATGTGGTGGGTTTGGCTTTCCCTCCACTAAGGGACATTCATACTCAGCCTGTGGAAAATGTGCTTTTAGTTGATTGCATAGAATTCAAATTTTTGGCAAACAGGCTCAATCCAAACTGCAGAATCTACTTGGATTTCCAAAAATCTTTACTCAAGTGCTCTCAACAAAGGTTCTTTACCCTAAGTTAGGGTGGGAGATTAAGCCATGTCCTTCCCTGGGCTTAATCTGGCTAAAGAATAAATGGTCAATTTTCTTGCTGGAGAATGGTCACTCATGGAGCGACAAAAACGTAGAGTGAAATGACAGATTTTGGAGATTATAAAAGTATTAAGGATGGCCACAAGTTCAGCTGCAGGTGGGACTGATAAGGGCTCAGTGGGTTCCTCTGTGCCATGATAAAGCAGCTTTCCAGGCAGGTAGAACTTTCAGTGTGGGGAGGGAAGGTGACACACCTGCAGTGGGGTTAAATGCTGCCTGCTTGTCATCCCTGCAGCTGCCACGCTGTGAGATATAAACTGCAAAAGGCCAAATGCACATCTCCAGGTCCATGTGTCACTTACCTTTCTGACAATTACATGTGGATTTAATTAGCTTGCCAAAGTACCTACTGCAGCATCTCGCCTGCTGGAGGGATTTCCAGTAGGAAATGTGAGATGGGAAATGCTGACAAATCTCAGATTCCAAAAGGCTCTCAGGGATTCATGCAGAGGAGGTGCAATAAGGGCAGCCTCGAGCACTCCTCCTTGGCTCTGTGCATCTCCTTGGAGCAAGGCTGGGCACCCAGGTGGATTGGTGGTGGGATGTGCCTGTGGGTGAATGCCTGGCACCTTTCTGATGCTGCACAGTGGGGAGGAAAAGGCAGAGCAGGAGATTATCCTGGGGCAACCCAGTGAGGCTTGCCTTCCCTGAGGAGGTTTGACATGATATTTTCCTGTAGTTTCTTTATAAATTGTAATTTGAGCTTGAAGGTGACGGGGTAATCCCCTCAAGGAGTGTATTTCAGGGAATGCTGCACCAGATGGTGGAAACGCCCAGGATGGATTTATTCTCAGTCGTCTTTCTGCCCTGCAGTGTCTCCCTGGAAGTATTTACTACTTTCTTCATTTTTGACCTTGCACTTTCCAGGAACTCATCAGATGGGAGTGGTGAAAGAAAGGAAGAGGAGGTAAATTATCAGAGAGGGTTTTCATGATGGTTCCTGTGGTGCACCTTTGACATCTGATCTGGTCCCACTAAGCTCAGCTCTAGGCTTAATGGCTTCTAGGAGTGACCCTACAACCTCAGAGACTGATTCCATGGCTCGTGTGCCCTCCTGCCACACATCTCCTACAGACCCACTCCCTGGGTCCCCATACAGTTCAGGGACTGAACAGAAAGGTGCAGTCAGGTGCCAGCATGGTTGGGTCCTGTTGGAACATGCTGAGGACTCTTTCCAGATTTGGATGTGTGGTCTCCACTTACCTCTCCTGCTGATTTTCCAGCCACCTGTGGGAAAGAGGGCTCTCCCAGATAGCTGCTTAGCTCAAGATGCAGTGTGCTGAGAGAAGCAGCTGTATGATTGAGACAGAAAAAAAAGGCTGATGCTGGGATGGAAAAGGATGCCTTGAAGGCACCTTCATTTATTTCACAATGCTGCTGATGCCAGCTGGGAATTACAATGCCAGCTGGGACTTGCTTTCTGCAACACTCCTGGTACACAGAGGAGATGCTGCCTCCTCCTCTAGTGTTTGTTCTCTTTTCTGATGAAGTTTTTCTACTCTCCACACCTGGGTGTTGACTGCAGATCAACTCTGGGTTCTCTTTGGTTGTGGTGTGGAAAATATGCTCTAAGCACCTTCTCCAGCTTCCCCTGTCCAGGATGTATCTGAGATTGGGGCACAAGCCAGGGATGTCCCTGGATCCCTCAGGGAATCCCTGCTGGCAAGCCATGCTCCAGAGTTTCTCCCTTCCTCCAAATGGCCACACTTCCTGTATTTAAGAGCTGAAAGACTGACAGTCAGCAGAATGGAGAAAAAAAAAAAGAAAAGGAAAATGAAGGAAAAACTTGATGGAATTGCATTACAGCTTTGGGCTGTAGATGATCTTTGTGTCTAATGATTACATGGTATAAATGTGTAATTGCAGTGTTGGTATCAGCGTCAATATTAATATTGCAAATCACATCTCACTGGTCTTAAAACTGTGATATTAGTGCAAGGAGAGCTGGTAGGGAAGCCATCTGAAAGATAATTTTCTTGAGGGAAAGATGATTTAGCAGGCAGGCAGAACAGGAGGGATGAGGGGATTGCAGCCCTCCCATGGCATGGCTGTGGTCCTTGTGAAGGCCATGCAGGTCCATCCTGTTTTCACAGGCTCTGTCTCCAAATGTCAGCCCACATCCCATGTGGTAACTCCAAAGCTCCCCACAGACAAACACAGTAATCCGATTTATCATGGCCCTTTGATGACCTCAGCAGCCCCTCTGCACACCTTTTTTACAGGTACTGCTCACACTAATCCAAACCCTTCAGACAGATGCCATGTTGAGAGCAAAACCTTCCATGAAATCCTGCTTCCACTGAGGCTCCAAAGGAAAACATCTTCTCTGTGTTATGCTGGTTTAAAGAGCACATGAAGCTTTTGGCTTTGGTTCAATGCCAGACTAAAGGTCTTCTACCTTATAAACTATCAGAGCTAGAAAGATTTGCTCTATAAATGGCTCCATATGCATATGCACTGTATATATATACATTACAGATTTGCTTATGTCATGGAGCACTTCAAATATCCCTCAATAAAATAATAGAGCCCAAGGTAGCTATATGTACTGGCAGAAAGTTGTTCTGTGCTTTGGAGCCATGGAAAACTTTGAGCTCCTAAAGATTTCTTCTTTTTCCTATGGTTTCCACTGTGAGTATTTAAAACTGCAGGACATCCTGGATCCTATTGCATGAAGGGATGCAGCCATGCTCCTCTGAACCTGACAGAAGCAGAAATGGAAATTGCTTAAAGAGAATGTGGAATGTGCTGCTTGTCTCCTGGCTGGCCTTGGAGATCAGTGAGCTGCACTGGGAAGGTCTCTGGTAAGCAGAGAGAAATTGCTTCTGAGCTTTGTTTGCGAGGGCTGGGACTTGAGATACTGCTGGCAAGTTCACAGCCTTCTAGCAGGAAGCTGTTGTGGCTGGTCAGAGAGGTCTTTCCATCTGTGAGTGACCCCCCCCAGATGATCCTTTGCTTCACACAACCCCTGACACCTGACTGGGGATGCAGCCCAGCTGAAAAGCTGTTTTTTTCCATGAGGCTTTGTTGGCTACATCCCAAACACCAGGCTGCAAGGTGGGATTGGTGTCTTAATCCAAAAAGAAGACTCAGGGCTCCAGACTGCTACTTGGCTCCCTATAAATTTCCTAGGGGGGCTCACCTGGCTCCCAGTGAACTGAGTAAGCAAATAAAAGTTTGTTTTCTGGTTATTTAACACCATTCTATCCCCAGATGGCTTTTGGGATAGGATCCTTATGGATCCTTCCCATGAGACTGGACAACAGGAGTAGTGTCTCAGAAACCCTTTGCCCAACCTTTTTGTCTCTCCTGGCTGAAAGCAGACAATAAATATGTGCCTGGTTCTGCCCCAGCAACTGCAAACAAAGATTGACTGCCAAGCTGCGAGCACCTCTCTGCTCTGAATTTAGCTTTCAATTCTCCCTTAATTTATTATTTGCAGTTAATTTAATCCATATTGACCTGCCTCAAAGAGAAAAAAGCTCTAGATTTGGTGAAAAATAATCTATTTTTAATTATTTCTGATGTAGAACACTAGCCCATAAATAAATTCCACTGCTACCCAGTGGTTTTTTTGCCGTCAGAACTGTCTTGCTGGAATCAATAAACAGTTGATTAAAAACCTTGTTATTTAATATATTCAGTAACCCTAATCTATTCATTAGAAACTTAATCACTTTCATGTCACCAGCTGCTGTGATGGAGAAAAGAGCTGTAGCTAATTATTAGCAATTTTACAAAGCTAATATTGAATTTCTAATGGGTCCTCTGTGGCCTCTATTTCAAGCACTTTGTATACCCCACAAACATGTGTTCTGGCTCTGGGCAGGGCCAAGCACCTCAGGCTTCCAACCTTGTGGATAAACCTGGGGCTTAGCAACCAACTCTCTGGTTATTTTGTGAGTGGAACACGAGTGCACAGGGCTGGCCCTGGCCAGGTCACCCACTGGCCCACTGGCCATGGGAGTGGGAGCTGCTGGTTGTGGTGATGCCTTTTTCAGGCTTACCTAGAAACAGAGGCCAGACAAAGTTAAAAGGATAAAAGCAGATATATTTAATGAAAGGCCTTCAGGTACATTAAGGGCAGATGAAGCCTCCTCAGAGGCTACACCCAGGATGGACAATGGTCACGAGTTTTTCAGACAGAAATAAGTTTGGTCTATTTGCATAGCAGGGGTTAAAACTCCAATTACAGCTTCAGGTAATGAAGTCATATTCCCCCAGTTTGCTTCCCCCCCCAGTTCACTTTTGTTTATACTTTTCAAGGCCTGAGGGTCTCCTTGGATCTCAGGCCTCAAGGGATTGTTTTGTCTGAGGAAAAGGTGAAGGCAGTAACCAACACTCTGTATGGAGTTCAGAGTTCTACACAAATGCAGTACAGGGTCTGAAAAATATAACAGCTAAAACTTAAGGACCCACTGACCATGGGACCAGGGAACTGCTGGCCATGGGACAGGGAGGTTCTGGCCCTGGCCACCCATCTGTGTACACAGCTGTGGTGTGGGGTGTTTTCCATGTGCTCTGCCGTGTCCTTTTTGAGGGATGGGATCAAGGGGAGACAACTGAAAAAGGCATTGAGGGGTTGAAGGGCATACAGAGAAGAGAATGCAGCTAGGGAAGGGTCTGGAGCTCCAGGAGCAGCTGAGGGAGCTGGGAAAGGGGCTCAGCCTGGAGAAAAGGAGGCTCAGGGGGAATTTCTGGCTCTGCACAACTCCCTGCCAGGAGGGGACAGCCGGGGGGGTCAGGCTCTGCTCCCAGGGAACAGGGACAGGAGGAGAGGGAACGGCCTCAGGCTGGGCCAGGGGAGGCTCACACTGGATATTGGGAAAAATTCCTTCACTGGAAGGGTGGTCAAGCACTGGGACAGAGTAGTGGTGTAATCACCATCCCTAGAAGTGTTCAAGAAATATGTAGATGTGGCACTTTGGGATATGGTTTTTTGGTGGGCCTGACAGTGCTGGATCAGCACTGGACTGATCAGCACTGGACTGGTGAACTCTCAGAGGGCTTCTTGATGATTCTAATATTCTGTGATTACTCACTGAGGAGGAGGGAGAAGCCTGGAGGGTGTGGGCAGGTGGTTGGTGTGACCTGTGCACTGCCCATCTGCCAAGAGCTTTGTTTCTTTGCCTGTTCAGTTGCTTTTGTTCTTTGATACTGGAGCTGCTGGTTTGGCAGCGTGGTCATCGAAGCAGAGAGCCAGCTCTGGGTGAGACAAAGTGAGATTTTCTTCAGGGCTGCATTAACTTTAAAATCACCTGTCTGGATTGTTTGCACCTTCTAGCACTGGGGTCATATCTTTATTTTTATTGTGATATCATCTGAGGTGCCTTCTGTTGCACCAGGCAGAGTTTCCTGCACAGGGAGAAGACATCTCCTCCCCTTAGGACCTTGTGTCAGAAATGGGGTGCAGGGGCAGTGCAAGGCTAAATCACATGAGGCTGCAGCAGGGGCTTGTACCGCTTGGAGGTGTTTGATTTGCAAAATAATTGCATTAAACCTTTATGGAACCAAGTAAAATTTCCCATGGGTGAAATACAAGCTGAAAATCCTGGGCAGGAGTTGTGCAGTCAATGAGCATTACTGCACTCAGTGCTGGAGGGGATGGGAACAACAGAGCTAGGGCTTGCTTTAGCTCATGGGGTTATGGATCTTTTTCCTGGGAAGGGTGATGGCTTCACACCTCTCTGCTGTGGGTTTCTTATTGTCTGTGCTCAGAGCTGATACATGGGCTGGAGTGTGCCTGGCTGGCTGCTCCTGCTATAGCTGTTCTTAGGTGCCTCCCGTGGCTTTCCATGTTTCTGGCCTTTACAACAGTTTCTGCACCAGATAATCATAATTAAATAGGCTGTAAGGAAGTAGTTTGAGTGATTTAATAATTTGATGTCCTTTGCTTTCCTGTTCCTGCCCTGTTTTGCTGTGAGATAACTGATGGTGCAAGCTCTTGGATTTAATTCAACAGGGAAAGGAACAGCACAGGGCTGAAGGTGTCCAGAGCCTCAAAAGAGGTACAGAGAGAAGAGAATCCAGTGATGTCTTTCTGTTGTCCTCAGCCTTGAGCTCTGCAGAAGTAATGGCTACACCCCATCAGGCCCCTTACTGAGGTACTCAGCTCTGCAAGCTGCCTGGGTGCAGGTTTTTTGAGGATGGAACTCGTGGCATTATCTCTCCTCTGCAGAGCCCCTTCAAACTGCTTTAAAGGTAGAGAAAGGCTTGAAATGTGCTGTGTCTGGACACTGGGGCTGTAGCACCTTGAAAACCTACAGAGCTGCCTCCACATTGCCCTGGAGCCAGCTACCCTTGAGGTGTGCACCCAGCAGAGAGCAGAGGCTCCTGTTTTCCCTCGTGGGCCATCAAAAGCAACAGCAGCATCTCATGGAATCCTCTGTGCCATTAGCAGCAGTCTGTGCTCTGGCTAAGGGGGTCTCATGACAATCCTCTTTCAGAAGGGTGCTGCTGAGAGGTGACTGAACACAAACACTTCCTCCCTTGGGCTTCATCTCGCTGCCTCGGGAGGGAATTTGCCAGATGGAAGGAAACAAATACACAAACATACATGTAAACTCTTCCAGAATGGCTTCATATCCTCATTTTCGAAAATATGTGATCAAGCTTGTTTTATGGCCTTGGCAAACTTCTGGTGGCATCTGGCTGAGCTAAATATTGTACTTAATAGTCCAAGACAGCAGTGACTGCAGAGCTGGCTGCGTTTCATGTGTGTTTACAAATGTGCTGTAGCAATTCCATGGAAATTAGCACAGAGCCTTAACAACAAAACAAGGGATGGAGAACAAAGAGGAATATTTCTTGGCCTCTCTGCTGTTTGTGTGGGTTTCAATTGCTGTTTCTGCCTATGGCCCTCATGCACAGCACTCTCTCTGCTACTCTTGTCTATTAGTGTTGCTAGGTTTTACATTCCAAAACCTCCAACCTCCCAAAATGCTTTTTCCTTATAGATCAGATACTAGTTACTACTGGCAAAAGGTGTAACCTGGGCTCTTGTAAGTTAGTCTGAAATATGAGGCTTTTGCCCTATTGTGTGACATTGTGATCTATGAAGTTGCATAATAGTAACACTGAAAAAGTATTTAGAGGATAGAGTTTGCCAGCTTGCCAAACAGACTGTTTAGTGAGGATGTTTTTGATTTCAGAGGTTTGAAGGAACCTCTTTGTCAGTTCTTGGCACAGTGTCTCTGACAGAGAGCCCAGGGCTCCAGGATTTTGTCTCCAGTACCCAGCAGCTTTCCCTGGACTACAACTCTGTTCTGCTAGGTAGGGAATTTCAAACACTTGATTTTTGCTTGAATCTGAATGAAACAAAGAAAAGGAGTATCAAAATTATCGAGAAAACAGAATCTTTTCCTCCATACAACTCCAAGGAGTGTAGTGTGATGCAAGATTTGCCATGGGTGTGAAATGTTGCCCTTGTTCCAGCTGCAGCAGAACTGGGGCTCAGGGCTGCCTCAAGGGGCATTGGCAGCAGCTCCAGGGCTCAGGGCCAGCATGTTGCTCTGTTGTGAGACTGCCTGGGTGTCTTAGGTTGGAAATGCAAGATGTGGCTGAGGATGTGTATTTTATTGCCATCTGTTAGAGGTGGGGCAGTTATCTTCTGTTCATTGGGCAGTTTTCTTTGTCTCTTCCACAACCAATCCTCCCTTCAGGAGATACCTTCTGTTCATGGGCCATTGATTATTAATTATCTTCTGTTCATGGGCCATTGAGTGTCACTGAATGGCTGATAAAATTCCACCATCCCATTGGGAGATGCCCTGCCCAGGAAGAGGAGCCAAACATTCCTGCCTGGATAGAATTTGAGGGTTGGAGCAGCACAGGCAGCCTTTTCCCACNAAGCTCCTTAATTTCAAAATTCTAATGATTTGTGGGAAGGAGGTTTAGATTTTCCATTTCAAGAGAGGCTCCTGCCTTCCTTAGCAGACACCTGGCTTTTCAAACCAAGGCACTGGGCTGCTGACACAGGGACCCTTTCTCCTTGTCAAGGAGACATGCCCTATGTCAAGAACGGGTGGGTGACTTCTGCTGAGCTCCTGCTGGGTGGTGGCTCCCAGCAAGGAAATGGGGAAGTGCACACTGCCCCACCCAGGAGTGGCTGAGCAGGCCATGCTTTGCCTTCTGTGGTTTTCTGCAAGGAGCACAAAGTTGTTCTGAGGATGTCTGGAAATGCTCTGTGGTGTGATGCAGAGGACATGCCAGTGTCACCAGCTCATCCCAGATGCCACCTGACGTTTTCCTCAAGCAATGAGTGCTTCTGGTGGCACCAGGCAGTGGAGACAGTGGCAGCTGGGCCAGCGCTCCCTGCCCAGGGAAGTGGGCTCTCTTGGCTGCCACAGACCAATGACTCATGGAGAGAAGCAGAGATCCTATTCAGTCATGTGCTGGCAGCTGTCCCAGATTCCAGTGAACCCAAAGCTGAGGAGGAGCCATCAGAGGATGTTTAGAGGTGTGCACCCACACCCCATGTGCAATTAATTGCACCTGGCCTAAATCATCAGTTCATGTAAATGGGCAAAGCTCCATACCAATCTTCTGAGTCTTTGCATCTGCAACTGATATATTATTGAATTATGCTTGATTAGCTGTTTTTCTGTTGCTTAACAGAAAGCAAATCTCAGCATAAATGAGATTAGTATGTGCCCTCCATGTACGCCAGCTCTTGCTCCCAAGAATTTAACATTCTTAATAGAATGATTTTTTTAAAGAGAGTGGGGGGAGAAAGAGTCTTTGAGGCTCGTCTTTCACTTGCCAGATTATCTGAACATTAAATTAAGCAAGTATGGAAATTCAAAATATAGCTGCTCTACAACATGTGCTGACACTGGCATAACAATATCAGTAATCCCCCTTGACAGCCATTACAGCTTAATGCTCGAAGAAAATGAACTACTTATTTTCTTTACACCATATACACAGTGTCTCCAAATCTTTGCCTGTCTCCCAGCCAAGATGACTCCTTGAATTAATCTCTCCCAGGTACCAGCTGTGTTTGTCTCATCCTGCTGAGCAGCAACTGATCGCTTTGAGGCTGTGTCACCTTGACAGCTCAGAAAATCCCCAGCTGCTCTTGAGGACTTCACTGCACTGAGATTTTCCCATGTGGTAGAGGCCCTCAGACATTCTGAACTTGGGTCATGCCAGGGGCATTCCTCAAATCTTGTAGGGTCATGTCCTGTGGTCTTTTTGGTGTTCTTTGTCTCAGTGCAGCTGAAGGAGATGTGGAATCCATAGTCATGAAGCTTGTGGGTGTATTAGGTGTGGATGAGTTCCCCTTCTGCCTATTTTAAAGTTGTGCCCTTCAGGAAGCACCAGGATTTGGTCTCTGAATGATGCAAATCTGCAGCTTGACAGTGAAAGCATCAAGTTTTGCTCAGCTTTGAAAGGGTTGTTGAAGAAAAGACAAGTTATGCTTATTGGAGGTGGCAAATGAGCCTGTTGCTTGTGCTGCAATTTGCATCCTTATCCATCTTTTCTTTAATGAGAACAACTGTTCTGACTTCAAGTGTCACCTTGTCCTCGGTGCCTCTGGGAAAAATCCAGAGGACCTGCTTAGGAGACCTTTTTTGGCATTTTAAGGACAGTTAAGCAATTTTTTTGCCAGGTCTCTGGATCCCAGCAGGTCCTTGGCCCATCAGAATGGTCTAGGGATGCCTGGGAATTTCTGTTAGAAAAGGAACAGGCCACAGAGGGCTTACTGGAGAGTTTTAAGGTCTTGTAGGAACAAGGGGTTGTGGATGCAGGGACTTCCAGATGTGCTTTTGTGAAAAGAGGTGCTAAATTCCACCAAAGTCCAACTTAAATTCCACCAAAACCCAATATTTGGTACCAGAAGAGGTTTTTAGTGAAAGGCTATCTTTGAGAATGGAAGGAGTCACATCAGCTTAAATGACCCTGATCTCAGGTAGTGCAAACCAGTTTCCCTCCTTTGAATAAACTTGAGTCATGGTGATGTGTGTGAGGACTCACCTCTTCCTCAACAGGTGCATTTTGCAGCTAATTCATAATAAGAATTTCCACTGTCAGATCATTGTGCTGCCGGGTGAAATTGGAGCAGCTGCCTTGCAAAATGTGAAATGGCACCGACACACCAGGCTGTGTTTCAGAGCATGTGACTGAGAAGGTGATTGCTCTCGTTAATAATGAGCCACTAAATTGGCTGCAATTGCAATAGCTCATCATTTGTATAGAAATATTATGCTTTATAGGTACATTACTGGGCTGTATTTTATAAGGCTGTTAAGCTTACGCACTTTCCCTTGCAGTAAATGTCAGCGAGGTTACAATAAAATTTAATACAATATTATTAAAGCTGAAGTGCATCAGTATGGAATGATCATGTATGCACACTAAGAAGTCTTTATTATTGCTTCCTTAACCTTCTTAAGGAGCTGCTTGTTTTAAAATACAGTGATGAAAAGGATCAAAGTTTGGAGGTCTCTTCGTCCACCCAAAGGTTCATTAGAATTTTCGGTGTAGATGGGAATTTTGTGACACATTAGTTCAAGTAAATTAAACATTAAAATTTCAGCTCTGCCAGGAAAATTTCAATACAGCTGCAGATTATAATACAGGTGGCGAGGTCTCCTCACATTCACCTTAGTTTTCATGGGGTGGAACTGATTGGCAGATTGTTGGCCTCCAAAGAAGCCAGGCGTGCCCTTGCCTGTGCACATCTCAGAGGGGTGGAACACCTCACAAGCCTTTGGGGTCTGCCATTATCATGACAAAGCCCGTGGCCTGCCCCTTGTGAAGAAATCAATAGGCTGTGGGGCTCCCCAAACAATTTCCCTGACCTCCCAAGGTTGCCAAAAGCAAGGTCAAGCAGCAAAGATCAAAGGCCCTGTGGAAAGAAGCATCCCCTCCCTGACCTGCTGGCTTGGGACTCAGCTCAGTCTTACCTTGAATTATTTTCTTGATTTAAGGAACTGGTGTTATTTGCATACACTCTAGCCAGAAGAAATCAGAATTAATCACAGTGAAGTCTAAGGCATTATCTGCTGTTTGATTGGATTGTGAGTGTCATTTTAGGATGGTTTTCATGGGTGAAACAGCGTGCAGAACTGAACAGCAGCCCAGGGAGGTGGTTCTGATTGGGTTTTGTGCAGAGGAGGAGTGTTAGGGCTCAGCTGTGCACCTTGGAGAACTTATCAGTGCCTAGAGCTATTCTTGGTGCTTGCAAAGCTAATCCCTAAATGTTTGAAAGAGCAAAATAGGCCTTGACTACGTGAATTTTAGAGTTAACTTCTTTGGACTTGGCTGGAATGAGTGGCTGATGTAAAAAAATGTGGTTCAGACACAGCATCTTATCAGTAATCTCCAGCTTCCCACAGGAGATCCAGAAATCACCTTCAGCAGCTCAGTCAACCTGAGGTGTGTGCTCTGTGCATGCATCTTCTAATTCCACACTCTCAGCCTTGCAATTTGCTTCTTGTTTTCCTTAATCACGAAAAGGATTTGGATCCTTGTCAAAATATTTTGGTGCTTCAGAGCTTCCCAGCAGAGGGTGGATTTTAGGCAAGTGGGTACTTGATGCTTCCCAGAAAGCTGGTCCTAGCAGGGGTCTGGAAGCAGCAGAGATCTGGAAATGCAGTTTGGGTTCATGGTCTCCCTTTGCAAGCAGCAGCTCCTGAAAGTGGCAGTTGCCTCAGATGGATTAAGTTCCCCTCTCTGCCACTTGTGCTGTTGACCATGCTTTTAAATCACAGTTTTAAGAGCCTGTGTCAGAGATTTCATCTCTGAAAATATATGAGGAGCTGCTGCCTGTTGTGCAGGCGTGGTTTTGTGACAGCCCCAGTGCAGATCCCCGTGCCCTGCACAGCAGTGTGCTCTGCTCCATCCCCACAGCCATGCATGACGTGGAGACTGCTGAACTGGGAAAAAAAATCAGGGCTGGGTTCAAAGGATGGTGAAGAGACCTGCAGTGGCACTGTGAAGGCAAGGGAAGGGATGGGAGGAAAAGCAGAAGGAGCTGGCTTGCCACAATCACAGCTTTGGGTGCCACGTGTCACTCCAAGCGTGCACAAGTCGTGCATCTCAGGTGGGTCTGTGCACACACAGACACAAACAGGCACACAAAACCTGCTCTGTCTAGTAAGATGAAGACTTGTCCTGGCTTTTTCCTGCCAGGTTTTGGAGTGCAAAGTTCCAGGGGTACAGCTCTGTGTTGTTGCTCCCTGCCTGTGCATGAGGTAGAGACTCTTGAAGAATGTCTTTGAAGGGCAGTCCAGGTCTGGACATCCCCTACAGTCTGATCAGTTCTACAGCACACAGACCTTGTTCTGGTGGTAACCTTTTGTGTGTGGTGGTGGTAATAGGGTAGGAGGGGTATAGGAAAGGGCCATCATACAAAATTAAAACTTTTGGTTTTTCCCCTCGCCTTTCTTGTAAAGTTATGGAAAGGAAAAGGTTCTGATGGTCCTCTGGAAAGAGTTAAAGAAAAAATTTACATGGAATAAAGCCCAAAAATCTTGTTTTAAGTGGACACAGATCACATTGAAACCTTTCCTTTTCTCACCTTACTTGCTTGCTCTCTCTGCTCTGCCTTCCTACCCCTCCCAGCCACTCCTGTCTCTTCCCCTGGTTGTCTCGTTGCTGCACTGGGACCTGAGCAAAGCACAGTCCTTTTCTCCATGTGTGGACACCCCTTGCAGTGCTGTCCCCTCCATCTTCCCACTGCTCATTTTCTTCTGCAGCGATCCTCTGCTTTTCCCCCTCTAATTACTTTCTTGAGGTTTATTTTCATCTCAGTGTCTGATGTGACCAAAGTACATAAGTCTGTATCTATTGATTTCTGACAGCAGAGTCTGCTTGTTCTCCAGTAATATTTCTAGCATCAGCATTCATCTTCCTTTCAATCTAAAAGATATGTCAGGACCACATCACTAAAGCTTCAGTTTTTTCTCCCCGTCAGCAGCATTCTTTCCCCATGATTCATATCCATAAATTGCTAAGGGAAAAATTAAACTTTTCATCAAAGCTTTAAATATTTTGAGACTCCACAGCTATTTCACATTTTCAGGAGGGAGGCCACAGCTATAGAAGCTGTTCCTAATGATCTCTGGATTTTTTGGGAACTGCTTCTTTAGTCTGATGTCTGTGGTCTCATATAATCAAAGTCATCAGTTCCCTTAACATATTGGCAGCTTTCACCCACATGCACACACACCTGCTTTCACCATGCATGAGGGTAGCCCATCCTCATCGATAGCTTTTTCTTTTCTCTCTTTTTTTGGACACTAACACTGGTATTCCTGAGGGTTGTAGCAATGAGCTATGGCTGTCATTGTTGTGTATGATGTAGGTTAATAGGTGTCTGCCAGGGCAATCACCAGCTGCTTCCACTTTATCCAGGGTTGTTGTAGGATAAATTTGCTGTACATGCTGCAGAGGCTTGGTGGCAGAATGTGTGTGTCACTTTTACCCAGTGCAAACCCACTTGTTCACTGCTGGCCCTCGTGGGTCCTGTTTATGATAAAATCCCAGTGAATTTGGTGAGATGCTCTGGAGTTCCTTTCTCTAATGACAGAGAGGGATGTATTGGATGTTCTGAGCAGCCTGTAAAAAGCACAGCCAATGGCTGCTGAAACTCTGTTTTGTCAGTGATGTGAAGGATGGTTTTAATTTCCCCATAGGTGTCTTTTTCATCTCAGGAACCAGCTGATGGTGGCATTAATTTTGCTTCTATCATTTAGTTCACATGTCTTGAATTATGCTTGACCATCAGAGGGATGCTGTGATAGTTACAATACTTGGTGAGCCTCTTCTCTTGAACAGAATTTCATTGAATTGGCTGATTACCAGGCACCAATATATCTTTCCAGATTTTTCATGTGAGAGCAATGCCAGGATAACTGATCACTTTGAACAGTCCTACTGATTTTCCTTGGTGCTTTCCAAGGGATCATGTCCAAACTCCATCCATCTGATGTGTCTGTCTCAGAGAGCTCCATTTTGGGGTGGGTTTTCTACATGGGTTTTTCAGGGGTGTTTCAGGTGGTGTTTGATTCCTGCACAATCAGCAGAGTCCATATTTTAATTTATATTTTACTGCTTTCAGAGAATATTTACAGCAAGGAATCTGAGAGCTGTGAAAAAACACCTGGTAAAACAGAAGGAATGGAAGCAGTGGGAAACCTCTCCCTCATTGCCAGATACCAGAGCAGGGCACAGATAAAAATGACCCACAAAAAGCACTTCAAAGTGTTCCTTTAAGCTTGAATCTGTAACAAATTTTAGTGGTGGGCAGGGTCTTTCTGATAAGAGGAGTGTAACTGCACTTATGAAGGTGCTGGACTGAATTTTGGAGGAATTCTAGTGCTTGGTGGGAAAGAAGCAAACCATTCTAGGCTGTTTTGCTGGAGCTGGCATTTGGAAGGTAAAGATGAAAGGACATTTGCTGTTGCATCCAGGCCATTGGAAAAACATGACAGATAGGTAGCTTATACAGTAATGTAAAAATTGGGTTCAATTTGTTGAATGTTTGGGATGAGAGGCAATTTCATTTATCATCTGCAAGCTGACATCAGACATCACTTGGGGAGAATCCAGCCTGTGGGAGAATCACCACAATCTACCCTGGAGGGATTCCAGTCCCTGTGGTCATTGTGAAGGTTTTATGTCCCTTTGACAGCAGCTGGTGGCAGGTGGTCAACAAGTACTTCAGTGACATGAAAAGGTGTTTGTTAATGAAATTGTACAGCAGTTTTTCTAACTGGGAAATTAATATTGGACCTGAAAGGACAAACTCTCTTTAAAAGGTAATGACAAATAGTAATCTGCATAAAATGGTTTGGTGGAAGGTGTCCCTGCCCATGGCAGTGGGTTGGAATGAGATGAGCTTTAAGGTCTCTTCTAACCCAACTCAAATTCTGGGATTCTGTTGTAAAAACAGGTTTGGTTGGTTTTCTTGGCTGCATGCTCACTCTGAATACCCAGGCCTGTAGCATGTGATCTTATCACAAAGGACTGTGATGCCTAAAGATTTTTTAGCTTTTTGTATATTTTTAATGTATTTGTAGCCTTGTAGATTTTTAATATGCATTTGTGTAGCTTCCAGTATTTTTCCTGCCTTCTCTCACAGTCTAACACTTACTAACACATTCTTGAAATTCGGTTTAGTCTTATTCTTAAGAAGAGAAAGATAGTTTTCATTTTTCTATCTAAAGGTGTAGAAACAGTTTACAGAAGTGCTAGTTGTTTTTGACCCTGGAATAAATTGTTTATGTTAACAAACTGCTCACAACAGGATACTTTCACACGGGAACTTGCAAAATGCTAGCTTGGCTTAGAAGAAATGACAAGCCAGCCAGAGAAGGCCTGATTTTGTGAGGCCTTCCTTCATAATTTTTCTCCCTTACTGTAACACCCCTGGGCTTCTCCCTGACCTCCACCCAGCTCCTGCTCCCCAAGGTGTAACACCACACACCTACTCCCCACAAAGCTTCAGTCACTGTTATTCTTTACAAAGGGAAGGTTTTATTTCAGATGTGTGTGGAGCTAAGGCTTTGGCTCTCTGTTTTATTCCCTGTGATGGATTCCTGAGCCGTGGTATTACACAGCGAGGTGCCGCACTGCAGCTCCAGGCTCTTTGCAGGGTCTCCAGAAGGACACTGAGAAATCACCAGCCACTCCTTAAACCCTGCAACAGGCATCTGCAGGGAATATCCACCTAACTAAAGGTAGCCGTTGCCTCAGAAAGGAAATTGTTCCCCTTTGTTCACGGGATATGACTGCGGGGTGAATAAAAAGTGAGAGCAAGTTTTAAGTGCTTACGCCGAGAGGGTCAGAGGGGTCACCTGCATTTGTGAAACGTCCAGAGCTTGTCCCCTGTGCTGCCGACAGATGGAAATCATTTCACTGGGGGGTGTGAGCTGAGGTCAGTGAGGGAGAGAGGCAGAGCCCACAAGGAACAGCTCATTAATACCCCTGGAGCCAAAGAACCACCTTTCTGAGCTGTTTTCTTTGTGTTGGTATAAAACACAAAGGCGAGCAGGCGGGCCCATGGGCTGTAGGAGTTTAAATCAATATGACAAATCCATAATTACACAGAGACTTGTGTAGTGAGAACATCTTGGGCTTATAAGGAAAAACAAACGTCAGCACGAATCTCCAATGTTATATATAAAATCCAGACATATATAGTCAATCTATATAAATGCAAGTTTGTCTTATTCTGGATATTGTGTACACGGGTGTTTTTCAAATGTCTCTGCTCTGTCTGCCTAATTCATAAATCATAACAGGAGATACAATAAAAGGAATTAGGTGATCATTAAAGCACTATGCACTGAATATGTATTTCCTTTTTCAATGTGAGAGCTCATTAAAAGCTCACTTGACTCTTGAAGTATCTTGACACTGAAGATGATGATGAATAGAGCTGCTAAGAGTTGTTAATAATTTGAAATACATTGTCAGAATCACATGATGATGCTATAGGAGATTGTTATAGAGGTGTTATTTGTGTTTGTTTTATTTGGTTACCCTCTTAATCGACCCAGATTAGAAACAGAGTGTGAAGCTGAGCAAGTATTTGTTTTCTCTCTAGAAGGACATTTTAATTAAAAATGGAACTATTAAAAAAAGAAGTCTGGGCAGGTGAAAATTAGTGGAATGACAGCATTCTGGCCACGTTCATCAGTGTTTAATTCCAAACCCTTGCCAGTCTCCTCTTTTTCCCAGATGTAAGTGCTTTGCTGGTCAGAGGGCAGCTCCTGAAACTGAAGTGTCTGCTCAAGTGCTTTACTGGGTCTGTCCCTCCCCAGTCAGAGCCACTGGTTTGTCCTCAGCATGGGGGACACAGGGCTGGACACCCTCACTCTGCACTGCTCTGCTGACAAGTCCTGTGTCACCAAGGGCTGGGCTCTTTGGGTAGCAGCTTGTTTGCTCTCCATGCAAAGTTCTCTGCAGTGCTGATGAAGGAACACCTTGTGCTGCTGGAGAGGATTTTCCTCCATCCCTGGGAGGGGATTCAGCCTGTGCAGAAGCATTTTCAAAGGGGTCTTCATCTTCCCCTTTTGAACCACTTGAGATTCATCCTGACAGAGATGCTTCATGTATTTAGAAGGTTTTGCTCTGGAGAAAAGCTGGGGTTTTGTTCAGGGAGCACAGAAACACAAGCACAATTGCATCTCTGCATAGAGGTGTCTGTGGTTCAATCTCATACACCCCAGAAGAACTTTAGGACTTTGTCCCTTGAAGTTAGGCTGTGTGTGGGGTCCAGGTCATTAAAACTCAATGGGGTGCAGATTTCCAAACATTCAAACTGTGTTCCTCAATGGGAAGGGTGTGCCTAAATCCCCACTGCTCTGATTTGCAAATCAGGTACTTTGAGTGGCATTTCCAAAGTGCAGGGGTGGCCACCCACCTTCAAGATGTGCTGCCCTCAAAATGCTTCTCTTCCTTTGCCACCCAACTTTTCCTCCTGCAGCAGAGGAGCACATCTCAAAGCACATCACTCATGCCAGGCCAGCTCTTCATTTTCCTCCATTCACTCAGTGCTCCCAGACAGAGCATCCTGTAAATCATATTTAAAAATCCATTAGTGTAATGTTTCTGGAGTTGATATTAAGTGAGCTTTGGAGATCCGGCTGGCTGCAAATTCCCTTGTCTCAGACTAATTTACAGTGTATTTCACCAGGACAGGCATTTTCATACTGAAGGACCAGCCTTGACCCTTTTCTTTCTCTCTTTCTCCTTTTTGTTCTATTATTCATCTGTTTTCAGCAGATGACTGATGACTTCTGATGTCAATGTGAGATTGTTCTTCTGTTTTCCCACCTACCACTGTAAAAAAGGGAGGGACAGAATAAAAAGGAAATGCAATATATGGGGCAGGTGAAGGCTCCCCAGCCTTTGCTGGGATGTGCTCCTCAGGCCAGGGTCACAAAGCCTCTGGCAGGTGCAGGATTGGGTGCAGGGGCTCCAAGCTTTTGTTTTCCATGCAGGATGAAACACTGTATTAGCAGGAGCTGCTCCTCTTCTCTGCTCCTGACATTGGGAGGGAGCCAGGGACAGCTGGGGGTGCTCCAGGCTGCCTGAAGCAGCAGGGATGTTGTTGAGCAGGTCCTACAACCACATAAAAGCTGATGAGAGTTTATTTAAGTGGAGAAGTTAGAGTAATCTAGTAAGGGAGAAAAGGTATCTCCCTTTGACATAGAAAGCAGAGGGAAAGTACCATGGAGTCACAGAGTAGTTTGTGTTGGAAGAGACCTTAAAGGTCATCTCATCCCAGTTCCCTTGCAGTGAGCAGGGACGTCTTCACCTTGCTCAGAGTCTTGTCCAGGACACCCACGACCTCTCTGGGGAATCTGTGCCAGTAATACAACAATACTTGGTATTTATTTAGAGCTTTGATAGAAGAGTTTCAAAGCACTTTGCAGATAATGCAGACCTGAGCCTTGCAATTCTCCTGTGAGACAGGCCAGGAATTCATCAAGGCTTCGTGCTGCTAAGAGCAGTCTGCAGGCAGATGGGAATGGGGCTTCTTCCAAATCTGTGCTCTGCTCTCTTGTGAGGGTGTGAGCAGTTTGGCTCTTCAATTTTAAGATGGATTATCATCTTCAAAATACTGAGCAACCCATCAGATGCTTGAACTGTGAATCTGGACAGTGCATTCAAGCCTGTACTTCATAAGAAATGCCTTTACAGCTAGCAAGGCCCTGGTGGATATTCCCAAGGGGAAGGCTTGTGTTTGAAAAATGGACCTGCAAGTTGAAATCTCAGTATTTGCCTCACCGAGTGCACAGATTTCAGGCATAACAGTGGTTCATGTCTTTTATCCTTATATCCTACCTGATTATTAGGCTATGTATTTTCTTAAATACACGTGAAAATCACAGACAGTTTAGTCTGTTGGGTTTCCTGGCTGGCCTTCAGAAAGACAATATTGTTCTTCATTAACTTTTGGGATGAAGGATGAGCTGAGCACACCAGACAGAGCTAAAGAATAAAGCAGGGATTTATTAAAAGGATTTCCTCCATGGATCCACCTTGGGCAGCACAAGAGCCCAGCCAGGGCTGCACCCAAGATGAACCAAAATGGGCACAAAATGGACACTGGGCATGGGCTCTGTCACTTTTAGAAGTTCTGCTCCATTTGCATCTTGGAGTTCATTGTCCAATTCCAGCTTTAGCTCATCAAGTCCCATCCTTGTTTTTCTCTCTTCAGTCCACGTTGTTTGTGCTCTTGGGCCTGAGATTTGGGTCATTTGTCCTTGGTCCCCAGGTGGAGAAGGAGTTGTTTTGTCTCCCTGCTCTGTGCAGAGAGCTCACCATCCCCTGATATGAAGCCCAGAGTCACACACTAAAGCAGTACAGAACCTGAAAAATATAAAAGCTAAAACCTGAGGCATCAAAATAACAGCTTGCTCCATGTCTGGGCAGTCAGACCCTCACACAGCCCTCTGACACCTCCCATCCCAACCTCACCTCACTTCTGCTCTGCTGAGTTTGAAGTCACCCCAAAATATGCCAAGAAATGTTAACAGTGATGCTGTTTGGAATCTGCTGCACCAGGCTGCAGTAGGAGCCCTGACATCTAAGGAGGCTCCCTGGAGAAGGAAAGCTGATAACAGCAAAGCTCACTCCTGGAAGCTGGGCAGACCCAAAGGCCTCTGCTTTTGCTTGGTCTCGGCTGAAGGTGATTGACTTTGAGTGAGCAATTGCTGCTGACTCTGCAACTTGATCCTGGAGTTTATGTTCTGTGTAAGTAACCTTGAGATAGGGATAACTCATAACCTTTACCTGACCCTGGCTGTGCATCTCAAGAGAACAGCAGCTCTTTGTTGGAGGTTTTGGGAGCCATGGGAGGTATATTTAGCTTAGTCATGAGCTGATGCTAAACATATGTGCCCAGACAGCTGCTCCTTCATTTTGTCTATGAGTAAATATTGATTAATAGAAGTATAAATTTATACACATAGTGGATTTTTTTTTGTGGAATTGGTACCAAACCATCAGTAGGCTGATTTTGTCTTTTTAAATAAAATGAAACACTTGTTTTGAGGGAAGAAGGACTCTGGATATTGATGGGTGAGTGAAATAGTGGAGAAAATCAAGTGCAGTCCGTGGTGTAGACGCCATGAAATTGCCAGCAGGGGAACAATTGGCTTGGCACGTTGCAGACTCCTGAAATGCCATGTGGATGAGGAATGCTTTGGTGATGACAGGATGTGTCATGCACATTGTGCTCAGTCAGGCTGTGGCAGGAAACACGTGCTTGTGTGGAAAGGGGTGGTATCAAACCAGCTGGGACCCAGAACCATGTTAGGGGGTTAATGAAGGACTGTACAAGTTGTCTCCTTTATCCTGATCTCCCACTCTCCCATGGGAAGAATCTTTATAGAGTTCATTAAGTACCCGGTTCCTATTTAATTTGATCTATTCTGAACATGTGAACAGAGTATTTATGATGCAAAATTAATGTTGAACCTTGGAGGTTCTCGGGGAGAGTGACCTTTCTGATAGTGACAGCAGTGGCTGTGATAAATTCAGTTTCAGTGACTGCCTGGCACTCTTAGGTGTGGGCATGAGCTTCATGGGCAGCCTCAGGCATGACTGGTGGTGTCCTGGACAGGATATTTTATACTGTCAGTGGTAAGAGCATCCAGCCCATGCAGGATAGCTTTGCTCTAAATCTAGAGTTTTGTGAAGAGTGTGGGAATCCTGCCTAGATCATGGCAACCCTTCAGTTAGACCTGGGCTGGTCCTGACCAAGCATTCCAATTAAACATTTTGGTCTCAACAAAATGTGTTGTTTTTCTAATTTGCTGTGTCTGTGCTTCAGCACCCACACCCCTCCACTGGGCAGAAAATAGATGGTTTCAAAAAACTCGTGACCTGATGGGTTTTGTACCCCACAAAGGCACAGCCTTTACAACCCGGGCTTTTAAGCCTTTTTTTTTTCTTTTAAGAAAATTGATGAAGCAGGTGATGGCCAGTGCAAAACCTGCAAGCAAGAGAGCAGTGAGGTGATGGTGCCTTGACCTCTCCTCCAGTTGGGCATGGCACAGAAATGGTGACTGCTGGAATTCTGCTGGGCAGCAGGGTGGGAAGAGGAAGCTCTGCAGGGCTGGGGGAGCTGGAGGTGAAAGTGCAGCTCCCCGGTGTGCACCAGGGGTTTTCCTTTTCCAGTAGGACGTTTGCACAGAAAATTAACTCCTGTTCAAGCTCCTGGGGCAGATTTGTGTTATGTCCAGCTGTGCAAGACATGTGTAAGTGATACCATGAATTGTGTCCCTGCTCACCTCTCTGGAGATGGAAATGCATTCCCACAGCCTGGAACTGGGCAGGAAAGTGTCCAGGAGGACACAGGCTGGCTTTGTGTGGCTCTCCACACACAGCAGCCCTCACCCCTGCTCCAAACCAGCTGGCTGGGTAAGAACTGAATACCAGCAATCCCAATATCAATCCTCTATCCATCATAGAAGCTGGCTCTTTTTTTTGTGACATTTTGTGTTGCAAACAGCTCAGGTCACAGAGCACCCACTGGCTTCTGTCTCTCAGCTCACAGACTAAGGCCTAATGATCTGCAGATTGGGTGAAAATGATTTATTGAGGGTCTGTCTGCATGATTTTCACGTGCTGACACTTTTAATCCTTGGCATCAGCCAAGAGAATAAAAAAAGGGTGAAGGAAAGCAATTTCCATGAGAAAATATTAGAGCTGTACCCTATCCTAGCCTATTATTTTAAAATGTCTCTGTGGAATACAATGTTTTCTGTAGAAGGCAGGGTGCCTGGCTTCATAAACCCTTCTAAATTACCACCTCACCACAGCCTCCAGCAGCTGTCCTAGTTCCTCCATTCACTGTTAGCATTTGAGGATTAAAAAGAATACAAACCACACACTTTGAAGACAAAGCTCCCGGTGGGTCCCACACTGTGGGGAGGAGGCAACCTCTTGTGACTCCTGAAAGCTGATGTTAGCCAGCCTGGCTGAGGAATAATGGGCTTGGAGAACAGGGGGATTTGTAAAATCAGCTTGAACTCATGGAACTCGTGTTTATGTGCATTTGCTTCTAGTGGAAAACAGTGGTGACACTACTGGAAGAAAAACTAGCTTTGAAAAATAATTTAATCTATCCACAGAGGAGCTGTATGGAGAAGGGGGATTATTGAGGAAAAAGAGAAGTGGTCCTTCAATTCTGCCAGCAATATTCCCCTCAGCAGAACTGAGGTTCTTTTGGAGCTTAGCCTTATCTAGGAGTGGAAACATGATGATGGGCAAACATCAGGAGACTTGCAAGTGTGTTTTTTTTGGTTTAATACATAATAGGCCTGGCTCATGTCTTCATTCTGGCTTAAAAGACAGAAGAGGGAATCAGAAGATCTACATTTCAGAAGATGTACAAATTCTTCATTTCCTTTTCAGCAACTTCCAAAAATTAAGCCTTTAAAGAAATACATCTTGTCTGCATGGCAGTATGAAGTAATTTTTTAAGTTTAGGATCCTTGTTGAGGTTTAGCTCCAGTGTTTGCCTCTAACACTGCTTCTCTGGAGGTGCTCTTATTTTTTGGAAGCTGACAATATTTTGGTCCTTGTAATTCTGCTTTTACCTGTGTATTGTTTGTGGATGTCATCCAGCTGCTCTGTCAGGGAGACTTCAACCCTAACAGCTGTTAATGTTGCTGGCTGCTGTTGGACTAACATAAAAATTCATCAGACTGAATATGGAGATGAACTTGCAATGAAAAACATGACCAAGAAGTGGATAAGCTTGGTCTTGTATGAACTTTGTGTTAAAAAGTGGGAATTTGACCTTTGTATAAAGGCCAAAGCTGTGTGCAGCCTGTATTTGAGTTTCTGTGCTTCCTCCTGGCTTGCTTTTCACCAGCAGCATCATCAGTTTGTGGAGGAGCTTAAACATCCCCTGTATAGTCGTTTGTCTCCAGTCCTTATATTTGCTCTATCATATTTAGTACTAACAGCACATTTCCCACCAAATCACTGCTGTTGGAACAACACATCCTTTCCTAATGTGAAGCTCCAGTCACTGGCTGTGAGCAGTAATTGACTGCAGTGGGGCTTTGATGCTCATAAGTATTTAGTCCCTCACACTGTGCTCTTTGAATCAATAACCTCCTTCAGTCTGTAACCTAATAGAATTGCTTAGTGGATAAAATTTTTCTTGTGTTTCATCCACTTAGCTTATTTCAGTCTTCTGATAGATTTGCTCCATCAGGAGAGCCTGTGAAAATGATCACATGCTTGTCATACGCCCGTGACAATAAACATCATCATATTTTCCCTTGTGTACTCCAGGATGGAGATAACTCTCAGCCTTTGAAAAGAATGGGATGGATGTGCATAAAATAAGAGTTGGGTGGAAACCAGCAGCTGATGCTGGGGGAGCAGAAGCAGGGCAGAGAAGGCTGGAAATGGGCAAGCTGCTGGGCAAACCTCTGCTCTTATTTTCTGCTTGAGCACAGAGCCTGTGCTGCCACCAGGACAGGACACCTTGTCACCTCTGGGCAGGAAACCAGGGGATTCTCAGCTCCCAGGTATGTTGTAGCAGAGCCCTCAAGCTCCACGTGGGGTTGAAAGCATCCAGCTCATGGAACAGAAGCAATAACCACATATGAGATACTACAGGGACCGGGGGAGTGTCACTGCACATTTTATAAGTTTCTTGGATGCAAACTTGCTGAGTTTTTTCTTCCATGGGAAAGCTCTTTTTCCTCTGCAGATTTCAAATCTTTGTGTGTGTGTTTTAAGGACAAAATGCATTCCTTTGCCTGTTTCCCAATATGCCTATGATATAAAGAATTGCTGTCTCTTTGACTTGGTAAGCATTTTCTGGCATTCTTGCACTTTTGGGTATGGAGCTGGAAGAAGCAAGATGCCAGCTCTGTACCTGGGCAGAAATAGCCCAAATCCTTCTGAACAATGGAGTCATTTTAATAAATAATATAAGCCTTCTGATACTGGAGTCAAAGAGTCCTGATTCACCCTGACAGGACTCCAACAGCAACACCTGGTGACCCCTGAGATGTGGGGCAACAGGGGGAGGATACAGATGTGAGGATACAGGAAACTGAATTTGGAGGAAATGAGAGAAACAGCAGGGTTTAGGCCTTGGGCCCTTGATGTAAAACTGCCAAAGGATTCCATTCTAAGGTGGGTATTGCTTACCTCACTACACATGAGGATATTTGGGCATGAAGAGGTTAAGCTGTCTACGCTCTTTTGTTTTGCTCTGCCTCTCCCTCCAGAGGAAGATTTGTCTATAAAGTTATTTTTAGATGCCTTGTGAGCAAATTTTGTGGGAAGACAGGCATTCAGCAGCCCCCGGCGAGCTGCTAAGCCCACCCCTCTCAGCTTTCAGAAGGTAATTAGCAGATAATCATGCCAAAATCACAGACTCCAACGGGCTAATTTTATCGGGTGTGCTGACATCGGTGAGCTCGTTGAAAGTAAGTTGTGGGTTGTTGGTAAATGTGTTTCCTAACTTGTTTATGAGCTGGTGTTCCTGGGTTCTGTGTGAAGGCAAGATAAAATGCAGGTCTTGTCATGCAGCAGCCGCTGGTGCTTTGGTTGGGTTGGAGAACACAGGATGTTTCCTAGCATTAAAATCGCATTTTATTGGGACATGCTCGCAAAATTGGTGTTTCCAATAATGCTGTCGTGTTTTGCTGCAGGGTTGGTATGGAAGGTGTTGGAGATTTGCTTCAGCAGCATATTCAGGCACGTGCTTTGAGGCGTACTTATTCCTCTAACCTGTAATTATGTATCTATAAATGTATATATAAAAAACTGGAGGTGCCTGCTGAGATTGGGCTGTAATTTCCCATGATCTAAATGGAAATTAAGCATGTATTTTTAAGCTACATTTATACTTAGGAGTTTTGCTAATTTAGGGCCTTAGTGACTCCTGCCATTTTTTTTTAGCAAAGAAAAATATTAAGTGTGAGATGGTTGGGCTGAACAGCTTTCAGGACTTGCATACTTCTCTCTTTTAGTGATATGGTAAAAGAAAGATACTTCCTAATAGAAAACACAGTTATCCTTCTGGGTACAATAAATCTAAGACAGGTAGATATAATAAAACCTATCACTATTTCCTCCTGATAATAGAGAGATTAAGTTGGCCAAGGTCACAGGGGCAAAAATAAGCTCAGTAACAGGAATCTATGGGACAGATGATCTGAAGAATGTGGAAAAACAGCCTGACCTCCTGCTGTCTGATTTTTGTCCATGGGCTTGGAAAATCTCACTCTGAGAGAGGTACCAGCTTGCAGCAGGCAAAGGTGGGCTGGGCTGTCCCAGAGGTCAGCAGAACATCTGGGTCACAAAAGTGCCTTTTGTGGGGTTTCTGTGGACAGATGAAGGTTTGGGATCAATTCTGCGGTGGCCAGAGGAAAGGTGAGGGAACTTGTGAGGTCTTTTCCATTTCCAGATATGTCTCTGGCTTTGCAGCGGATTCTTAATGAATTATCATCCTCCAAAATGCCTCTGAGCTCCTGCCTGAGTCTCTTCCCTGCAGGATTTTGGATCTGGCTTTACAGAAGCAAATGTCAGATGCAGGAATCAGTCTCCCTCAGGTGAGCATTTAGTGTTTTGTAGGAGAGAACAGACCTTTGTAACCTGTTTTCATTTTCTGAACACTTACCATGATAAAAACTGTCTGTAGCTGAATTGAACACACCTTGAGTATTTGCTGCAGTATTTATCCAAGCTCACACAGCTGTGAAGTCTTACATACAGTCTCACCTGAGAGTCCTGCTCTTTGTGACTGTATCTTGTGCTTTCAGGCTAAATAAGATAAGCAGTGGGGAAAGCAATAGCCCAGGTTGAAGTTATAATTTGCTGACAGGTTGGCAAATATGTACTTGTCTAGCATATAAACTTGGTTTCTTTCTCCCCTGATCATGATGGAGGCTGCTTGCATAGAGGAAATATCCCTGGTGATAGCCAAATTCACTGGGCTCTGGGAGTACTGAAGTGCTCTGTCTGTCTGTCATAGGGCAGATTAATTCAGTGGCAGAATATGGTGCCACTGCCTCGAGCAGGCAGGGACCATTCTGCAGGAAGCATCGTTCTTCAGCAGCTGCCTCGTGAGCAAGGAGGAAACATCTCACGTGCAGGAGCTGTGCTGGGGATGCCTTGTGAAGGCTGACCTAGAGCAGAGGCTGGACAGAGCTAAAGAATAAAGCAGGGATTTATTCAAAGGATTTCCTCCATGGATCCACCTTGGGCAGCACAAGAGCCCAGCCAGGGCTGCACCCAAGATGAACCAAAATGGGCACAAAATGGACACCGGGCACGGGCTCTGGCACTTTGATCAGTTCTGCTCCATTTGCATCTTGGAGTTCATTGTCCAATTCCAGCTTTAGCCCATCAAGTCCCATCCTTCTTGTTTTTCTCTCTTCAGCCCACGTTGTTTGTGCTCTTGGGCCTGAGATTTGGGTCATTTGTCCTTGGTGCCCAGCTAGAGAAGGAGTTGTTTTGTCTCCCTGCTCTGTGCAGAGAGCTCACCATCCTCTGATACGAAGCTCAGACCCACACACTAAAGCAGTACAGAATCTGAAAAATATAAAAGCTAAAACCTGAGACATTAGTGGTAGCTCCAGAAATGAGATTTGGGGTCTGGTTCCATCACAAGTCCCCCCCGCCTTTCCCAGCCATCCATCCAAATTCACCCAGCAGCAGGCAGTGACTGCACCATGCCTTCAAATTCAGGCAGCCTGTGCATGAGTTGTGTCTGGCTCTCACTCCACGCTTGTTTTTGTTGTCTAAAAGGTGTTTGTGGTTCTTTAGAGAGAGAAAATATCCCCATTTGATGTGAGTTGCCAAGGAGAGTGCCTGTCCCACTGCATCGGGGGTGATGGCATTCAATATTTGTTTGAGCATGTGGATTATTTTTGTTTGTTGCTTGTCAAAAACTTGCTCCATGGGAGAGGAAGGAGAGAGGTGGGAGAAGGAAAAACCTCCAACACTCTTGCAGGGTGAGTTTGAGTTAATTTCCAGAGCTGTTGGTGGTGGAAGAGAGCAGCTAGTGATAGACACATAGTGATAGGAGAAGGGGGAACAGTTTGGAATGAAAAAAGGAGAGATTTAGATTAGATGCTAGCTAGAAATCCTTCCCTGTGAGGGTGGGGAGGCCCTGGCACAGCTGCCCAGAGATGCTGTGGCTGCCCCTGGATCCCTGGAAGTGTCCAAGGCCAGGTTGGACACTGGGGCTTGGAGCACCCTGGGATAGTGGGAGGTGTTGGGGTGGAACGAGATGATCTTTAAGGTCCCTTCCAACTCGAACCAGTCTGGGATTCTGGGTTCATTTCCACTGCAGTCACAGCAGAGATGGTTGTTTCACTTGTGATCCAGCTCCCAGTAGATCTGCAGTTTCATTTTTCCATCACTCTGTGCAGTTTCAGCCACACCACGTGGCTCTCTCACATTCCCAGTGTGAATGCCAAGGGGGTCTGGGCTCCATGACCCACTCAGCTCCTTCAGCAATGAAGCCTTCAATGCCACCCTTTGAAGCTGAGCTCTTCCAGTAAAACATTGTAGTGGAGAAAAGAGTGAATTCTGCAAAAATCAAGATTCATTCAAGATTTTCTGGTCAGATCTATGTATTTCCCAGTTTTCTCAAGAATCACTAATTATGAAAAACCAGTTTCATTCACCATTTTTACTTGGCTGCCAAGTCAGTTCTGAAGACAGACAGATAAATTACTGCTGGTAGTTCAGATCCTGCCAAAAACCTCATGAGAATCAGCTACTGAGGTTTCTGTGTTTAAGCACTGACAGATGGAAATGGTATCTGATGCTTTAGCATTCTTTAATTGAGCTCTCAAAGGCATGGCAAGGTCCAATGGCTGGAAACTGAAGCCAGAAAAATTAAAATTGGAAATAAGGTACTAATTTTTAACAGTGAGAGTAATTAAACTTTGGAACAGTTTATCAGGGAATGTGATGGGTTTTCCATGGTTTGATCCCTTCAAATCGAGAATGCATGTCTTCCTCAGAAATACTCCATAGCTCAAACAGAAGTTAAGGGGCACAATACAGATTGTTTAAAAATGTAATTGCATGACCTGGATCATGCAGGAGGTCAGGCTATCACATCTGAAGAGATAACAATCTGTGAATCTAAACCCAAACAAGTCCCTTGATTCCAAGCCCTGCATTTAAACTTAACGTGGACCTAAATTCCCTCCCTGCTTCACTCTGTCTGCTTGGAAAAGCAAGAAGGACTTTCTAAGGCAGTAGTTTAAGGGGTTTAATGCGGTCTTTTCATCTCTGAGGATTTTGGCCAAGATGCTGAAGAGCTTGAACCTTCCCTTCAGGCTCTACAGAACGGCTCTTTCTCATCCCAGGAGGTTCTCTGTGGTTAGCTAGAGCCAGCCCTGTGGTCAGAAGTGCTGCTGAGCAGCTGCATCTTGGGGAGCCAGTTATTCACTCCCCACATCCCCCTGGTTCCAGGAACACCCTCCTGCTCTGCTTGCTGTTTTGGGGATCCTGCTCACCTCCAGGGTTAAATTTATCTCGGCAGCCCTTACCTTCCCCAGAGTTAATGAGTGGTGCTGTGAAAGCTGAACCATGGAGTGCATCATTAAGAACAGCACACAGGTTAGGGAAAAAGTCAGGCCAGCAGTGTGTTTCGGGCAGCTCCTTTTTCCTGAGGCTCCACATGCTGTTTCCCCAGTTCCACTTTCATGTGGCACGTTGTAACGAGTGGTGTTTCAGCCACGGGGACTGGATGCAGCTGCCAACAAAAACTGGCAAAACAGAAGGTGGAAGAGGTCTGTTAGTTGGCTCCAAGTACCAGTTTCTCTAGAGGGGCTTTTCTTACCAGAGAGAAACTGTTCAGCAGTGCAGGAGCAGGTCACACCTGCACAGCAAATGGGTTTCCTCAGTCTGAAGACATCCACAGAGCAGAGTAATAATAGGGCAGAAATATCAGAGTTTGGTTTTTAAGGGACGTCTGAGAATGCAAAGGAATTGCCCTTTATTAAAAAGGCCAGACCAGAATCTCTCTTGGTGCATATTGAATACAGAACACAGATCTTTCACCTTTGCTGGAGAGGGGAGGAGGAGACAGAGAGGGAATTTAACCCTTAAGGACCTTCCTTGACAACCTTGCTTTGCAAAGAAATCTTTGCCATGGGAGCATCTTCTCCCTCATGAGCGAGGGTTTGCTGTGTGCAGAGAGCAGCTGGGGCTTGTGGGAGACCTGGTTGTGTCTGTTCTGTTCCACTGGGCTAAAGCAGATCATCCTGTGTGTCCTGGGCTGGAGGGAGAACACACAGTGAAGTCTTTGTTCCCTCTAGGCTCAGTCCTATGAACCTGAGCCACCTCAGTGGCTGTTCCATGGTGCATCACCTCAGTGAAGTGTTCAGAAGCACCTTGGATTTGGGGGAGCATCTGACAGAAGAATGACAGAGCATTTGGGTCTTCATGAGAATCACAGAACTGTTTAGGTTGGAAAAGACCTTTAAGATCATCTAGTCCAGCTGTGGTTCAATGGGTCCTTGTTTTTCTGTCAGATGGTGCCATTGCATGAATTTAGGGGTTGGTTAAGCCAGTGTCTTCTGTGCCATGAGCGAGGCAGGAGGGGCTGCAGAGCACCAGTGGTGGGAGAACCTGCCCCAAAGAGTTTCCTCCTGACCTCCCTAGCTGGAAACTGGCTCAGACCCCTCAGTGAGTGCAGACATGAAGTTACACGTTTTGGTTTGGATCTTTGGACATTGTGCACTTCTCCAGGACTGTTTATGGATTCCTGGCATTTGTAACTCCATTTATTCTCAAGGAGCTTTGCTCCTTCTCTGCAACCCAGCATATTTTATATCAGGATCTCACAGTCGTCGTGTCCTGAGGTATTTTTGTAGGGGGAAACCTGGCAGATGTGGGGGTCAGGGAGGCTTTGGAGCATTCCTGTGCTGCCTGAAATCACTCTTTTGGGAATGGCTCTGCCTGCTGTACATGCTGTTGTTCTGAAGCCTTGGATTTTCTCCACAGCCCTGGTCCTTGGTCCTTTGTTTTATTGGAGATGGGTTGGGTGGACCAACAGCACAGCACAAGGATGATGTAATGGGTTGTGTGTTATTTCCCAGAACTTGTGCAGCCATGGGCCCAAGCTTAGCTGGAAAGAGCAGAAGGCAGCAATGGTGTTTTTTAATTCTAGAAGATGCCCTGCAGTCTTTGACTGAGCAAAATCCCATCCCAGTGTCCTGCTGCTAATGATACAGAGGCACCCAGTGTGTGCCACAGCCACCACAAGAGGAACCCACCTGGAAGAGCATCCTGAGGGCTCCTCCCTTGGCTCTGTCCCTGCCCCTGCTGTCACCTGGCCAGCTGAGGCAGCACATTGTCTTGCACCTTTGCTGCTTTTACTGATCTGAATCTGTGACCTGCACACAGAAGACAAAACTTTCATTTCCTCTTTTGTCTCCTGTATTTTTATTTTCCTTCAACCCATGCATCCCTTATCAGTTTTGTGAGATTTCTTACTGCTGGTTTCTATTCATTGCCACTACTGTTTCTTGTTTTCTATGGAGAAGAATTTCCCATGTATTTTCTACTTCATGATTTGGCTTTTGCTTGTCCTCCAAGCCAGAGCAGCTTTTTGCCAGCTCAGCCTTCCTTCTTTTCCATGGGATTGTGGTTCCTCTGTGTAGGGAGGAAAATGAACTTGAACAGTTCCCAATTATCAGTCACATATTCCTGCTCAAATTCTTTCTTTCAATTGTTTTGCTTTGTAATTATTTTCAGCTTTGTTAAGCTGGCATTGGAAATCATCAAGTAGATACATTACTCATTTGGACTTTATTCTATTTGCACATAACAAATGTAATCAAATCAGTCTCTTGTACCTAAGCTGCTGCTATATTTTTACATTCTGTCATCAGTTCCCCTTGATCTGCAAAAATGAGGTCTAATATAGAATTTCTTCTATGTTAGATGCAATTGTTTTTGTGTCTGGATATTTTCAAGCATAATTTTAGGAATTCCGAGCACATTTTTAGTATTTGCAGCACAAGGCTCCAACATATGGCTTTCAAAATGAAATCCCCATAGAAATGCAGCTCTCTTTCTTGAGTGGAATATCTATGTTTACAATAGCTCAGCGCTACATGAAAATGATAGTGTTGTTAGTAATCTTGAACAGAATTTTGAAGAGTTCAATAAATATTTCTGTTCCTTACAATGGAAAAAGGGAGACTGTGTGATCATGTCCTCTAACAAGAAAACACCTTTCATACTGAATGAGGATTGTATAGCAGCTCTTAATTAGAGATAATAAATACCAGCAAGTTACATCTGTGTGGAAGAATTTTAGCTGTGTGCCATTATTTTTTAAGGGATAAACAAGGTGGCTCACAGAACTACGGATTTTTCTGCCTGACATTAATCCTAGACAAAATAATGGAATTGCTGATAGGGCATGTAATTAGTAAAGAATTAAAGGGATTAATGCAAGTAGTGTCAATCAACATGGGCTTATAGAATATAGTTCTTGTCTAATTAGTTTTTTCTCTTTTTTTTTAGGGAAGATTACACATTGTGTTGATAAATGTAATAGTATTGATATGATAAACTTCTGGGAAGGCCTGAGGATCCTGATCTGATCTCATGGCTGACCCTGCAGGTGGGACTTGGTGACCTCCTGAGGCCTTTTCCAACCTGGAACACCCAATGGTCCCTTGCAAGAATTGCCTTTGGCTACAAATAACTTCTGATACAGGACTGGGATGATAGAAAACCAATTAGGCACCACTGGAATAGATAAGAAACTGCTGTACTCTCCAGTTTTAAATGGAAATTCATCAGTCAATTCATGCTTCTAATGGAGTCCTGGGAGTTGTCACAGATCTACCTCTGTGGTGAGGTCAGAATCTGAAGATCACTGAAATAAAAGACAGATCACCAGAGCAGAATGATTTGGGTCCCCTTAGCAACCTAAAAGAAATAAGCAACATGTTTTAATAGGACCCACATAGACCTGAGCCATGTCCAGGGAGTTGTTGACACTGAAAGAGACGTGTGGAGCTGTGGGACCATCAGCAAGCACAGACCCCTGTGTGAGAATGTGACAGAGAAAAAAAATGTCATATTTGGGGGTATAAAAACAGGAATATTTGAGACAAGAAGGAAGGGGCTCCTCCTGCAGGTTCCAGTTGTGACTTTGTGAGTTCAAGGAAAATGTCATCAACAGTTGGAGAGAATGGAGAAAAAGGAAAGCACATCCACCCACTGGAGACTGGAGGAGACACTTTGCATCATCTGACAGACAGCAAGGTGACGGAGAGTTTTGATCACGTTGATGGACAGAAACATAAACACGGTGAAAAAGCTGAGTTCAGTCCAGCAAATAAAGGCAATAAAACCCAGTAGAGAGAAACCAAAGGTAGAGGAACTCAGACTAGACATAAACCACACTCAGCAGTGAGAGCAATTAACCACTCACAACAGCACACGGAGAAATATGAAGCTCTCTGTTTCATTGGAAAATTTTACATGGTTTTTCTTTTCCAAGTATTTCTGCTCTGGTTTTAGAAGGAATCAGTTCTGGGAAGTCTTGTGACCTGTGTTATCCAAGGGGTCAGAAGTCAAAATCACAGTGGTCTCATCTGGTTTTGTCATCGATTACTCCAAGGGCCTCTGACACGCCATGTGCTCCCAGCTCAGCTGCCTGTGCCCAACACAGGAGGAGGGCTCACAAAAACAGGCTGATCTAGAAGCAGCTCAGGAGTTTTATTTGTTCCTTACCAGCTTGGATGAGGATTTTAGGAAAAAAAAACCCCAGTGAACCCAGGACTGAATTTTCTGAAAACCTTGTTACTCACTAAAGCATTGTGGATACAGATTAATTCACTCAGCTTCTTATTAATTCCTCCCCCTCTGTGGATCCACGGAGAAAAGACAGGCTCCACCTCACCAGGAGCTACTAATGCTTTCTACTGACTGAAGAGATACCCAGGACTAAATGTAATGTTCAGAAGGTGAAGTGAGGAGAGATGAATGCCCCCTGAGACCGATGTCCACAGGCCATGGGTCCTCTAATGGACTTTACATCCCATTAATTCACGTTCTGATTTAGCTCTGAAAGTGACCAAATGTTTTTAATCTCCTAAACATTTTTTAAGAATTCACCTAGACACTTGGAAACAGTAGGGAAAAAAGAATAGCAGCATGTGAATGAATGTGATTAACGGGTCATAGTTATTCCCAGATCCTTCTTTTTAATATAATTACTTCATTACAACATAGCCATGTCACAGAACTTCTATAAACAAGTGCTGATGTCTGGCTGCTCAAACTCTTTGAAGTCCAGATCTTGGAGAGGAAAAGAAATTTGGAATGGAGAAAAATAGCAATTAGAGTTAAATGGTAAAATGGAGAGTTAATGTGTAGTGAGTAAAACTCCTTTTAGTGGAAAATGTTTTTTTGTGTTAACTTTTGTAAGAAAACAGTTTTCCATACTTGTCAGGCTTGACAGTTAAAGTTAATGGTGTTAAAAAACAGAGTACTGAAAAATGTTCCCTTCGGTGTGAAAGATTTATTCAATGAGAGTTTGCTTGAAAAGTTCTTTTGGCTGAGGGTGCTGGCTTTTGCCTAATGCTTGGAACAAAGATCCTTGCTGTGTTACCAGGATGAGGACAGCCCCAAATTTATGATTTCCCAATTAAGATGACATGACCTATTTTGTTGTATTGTTGACCCCTTTTTGAATAGAATGCCACTCTTTAAATTTTTTTTTTTTCCCTTTGGGAAAACCACATCAAGCAAATGCTGACCTCACTCTGCCTGGAGGAAAGCTTGGGACATGCTGGGATACTCAGAGACAGAATTTGGGAGTTAATCTGCACTGAAAGCAGACTGAAAAGTGAGTGGAACTGTTTCTACCAATTACATGCTATTCAGCAAGGTAGTTAGAGCCTGAAACTTCTCGTGTGGTATTTGTGTGGACAAGAAAGTCTGTCCAGTAGCAGAGCTGTCTCTGCCTTGGCTGTGGTGGAGGTCGAGGTCTGTGCAGGAGTTGAGTGGCAGCAGAAGCATGGCTGGGTGCTCTGGGGATCTCTGCTCAGCCATTTCTGGCTGCCTGGTAACACACTGGGGAGGAAAGGGTTTTTCACAGCTGCCCATCAATCCCACAGACATGGAGCTGCTTGATCTGACAACCTGCCTGCTCCTTACTCACCCCAGCGCTTCTGAGAAAATTGCGCCTCTGATCCACAGTGGGTGGAAGTTGAGGGCAGTTTCCCTTTTAACATCAGAGGGTTTTGTCTCTTGAAGCATCCTCTGGATTTTCATTTGCTTGTGACACTGATAAATCAGGTCTATCACTTCCCTGTGGTTTCCCTGAATTAGGTGTGGGGACATGTGTGCAGGTTTTGCTCTGACTGTGGCCCACGTTCTTCCAAGACAAAGGTTCATGAATGGGCTTTTGAAATTTTGAAATTTTGAAATGTCTGCCTATTGTTGTTGGAACCCTAGATGCAGAGAATTTTATATTTTCTGTCTTGAAGAACACAGACCCTCAAGAGAATACTACATTTAACCTGAAGCTGTAGAGAAGGCTTCCAAAATTGTTCGATATCACTGTAATTACAAGTGTGTAGTTTGAATAGAAGTGTGTAATACCACAGGGTAGAAAACTTAAACTTTAAGGTTTTAGAATATGAGAATATATATAAAACAAGGTAGAGGTTTTGGAGGGGTAGCTAGTTTGTCTTCTTCACCTTCTTCTTCATAAGTTTAAGCAGTGCTATGTAATTGGTTAGAAAAGTCCACATTACGAGACACAGGTGATTAGTTATTGAGTTAAAAGTAAAAATAATTTAAGTGTTATTTCTTAAGTAGACAGTTTAGCCTTAAAAGACCTTGTAGAAAGAAATAGATAGCCATTCTGTAGCTTATTGGTAGAACTCACCACTTATAATATAGATAAGAAATAAACATTTGAGACCGAACATTAGAAATGCCATCTCCTACTCCTTTCATTCCAGCCCTAACAAAGAAGAAAAAAAGATGAAAACACAATACATTGTCCTCTTTTTCAGCCCCCTAATTTAGTGCTGCTTTTTATTATTTGGACCTCTCAAAATATCCAAATTCTACCTGTTAAAGGACCTCGTAAATTTGGAGTCAGAATGGGTTGGCAGAGGTCCACTGGCCTCTGAGAAAAGCTGGTTGGCACCATTTGAGAATCTATTCTGGTGTTTGGAATAAATTCATCAAGACAGCCCAGAGAAGCAGAGATTAAAATTAATAGTGTTAAAACTCTGGTTTAGAGCCCACCCTTGTCAGAAATTATATTTTCCTGAGTTCATATTGAGCAAGACTGCATTGAATGGCTTTTTCAGAAGAAAGCCATAAACATCTTGAGGCTTGCATGCTGCTTGGGCACATGTATGTAAAGATTCTGTGAGTTTTTGAACTGCTGCTCTTTCCAGCCCTCCCATTTGCTTTGTCCTGTTTGGATCCTGGAGAGTTTGGTTGCAAAGAGAAAACAGACCATGGAGCCCTCACTGTAAACACCTGAGAATGCAATGTGTGCTTGGTTTAAAGGTTTTCCAGTGATGTTTTTAATCCTTCAATAAATTAAACTCTGAATGATACCCCCTGCCCCCAGGGATAAGGGGGGCTGAAGGACAGCAGTATCTGCAAGTTTTTGGTTGTAAAAAAACCTGCAGTGAGAGGTTTGCAAGGCAGAGCTGGAGCCTTTCACCCTCCTCCAGCTACACCTCACTGGAGGCACTGCAATGATCTTGCTCAGATGGATTCTGGGATCAGCACCAGGGCAGCAGCAGATTAGACCTAAGGAAGAATGTTGATTATGTCCACCTTCCCATCTGTCCAAGAGGGGCTTTGTTAATGTTACAGCTGGGTCAGATTCCCCTGACTCGGTAGGTGGATGCGTTCATCCTGGAGAAAATTCCACATTCCTCACTTGCTGAGTTCTGAGAACCCGTTTTTACCAGAGTAAGGGGCTGGGGGGAGCAAGGAGATGGCAAGATCCACATGGATAAAGTCATTAGACTACTGCTTTGAGGGGTGTTGGAAGATTTTCAGGTTGACAAGGATTGGAGCAAAAATGTCCACCACGTGGTTCCCAGGACGGTTCCTAAATCCAGCTTTAGGTCCTGTCATAAAAGAAGACTGATTTCTATTGGCACAGAAGAGCTGCAACTCTGAATTGTGAGTGCTGCTGGTGCAGAGAGTGCAGCTTTGTGCTCCTACACCTGAAACCCAGGCACCAGATGACTTTTTTTCTGCAAACTACGTTGCCCATGGATGTTTTCATGAGGTGTGAAAGGTTTCTATGAAGACTGATTTCAAGTTACTCTCCTACTTATCCTCTGTGCCAGTAGCCCTTAGGACAAATAAAACTGACCCCAAAATGAACTGCCCTCCTAGAGAGTTTTCCCTTTAGCTCAATTTATGGGTGTGGATTTGGGCTGGTCATTGCTGTGCCTGACTGGGCTCAGAACCATCTGCCTGGTGCTGGGATTCCACGTGCTGCCTCTTCAGCCAGACTTCAGACTTGTGCCAGGTTCCCAGTTACATGGTGGCAATAAATGGATTTTTAAATGGAAGGAAATTCTATTGTTATCTATTTATCACTCTGTGTGGAAAGGAAAAACATGTCCAATGTGTTTAGCTTTATTATTATTATTATAAACCAACATCTTCTCTTGAAAGTAGAGGTGGCCTTCAAAAGACTCCAAGCTACAAGGAATTTAGCTTTTCTTTCCCTCCAGAAATATGTTTGCTTTTAATGACATTTTCATCTATAAAAGCTAAAAATAACATGCCTTATTAAATTCAAAGCTCTCTGGGACACAGTTTGCTCTTTTTTGGCTGAGAAGGTAAAATTTTCCTCTGAGAGGATCACGTTTTCTGTTGGGTTTGGTGTTTTGTCTGCCTGCCAGCTGCAATTTTGTGTGGCTGTGGAAAATGGAGGGGACCTATGAAGCATCATTCACAAACCTGGGACTCTGAGGAGCTGATGTCTCCTTCCTACATGGAGAGAAGTCATTGCTGGCTCCTCCTTTTGTCAGGAGGAGGGGGAATGGTGCCAACACAGCTCATAAAGTGTTCAAGCCAATCCCACTGGGCTGCACCTGGACTTGTCACACCTTTGGTGTCATCACAAAATGCTTCTAGTTGCAGTCTAGCACTGTATAGCAAAAATCACTGGGAAACAGCTGAGTTACTGTTTTGGTTTGGGAGGGAAGGGAACAGCTGAAATGACAATAATTTCAAACATTTTTGGCACATCATTATACAGTGCTTCAGTTTAAATCCTCACCTTGGTTCCTACTCAAAGCTTTGTCACATACACCTGGGCTCAGGTTGAACCAGATCAGATTTTCTCTCCCTTACTGAGATGCGTTTGAGTTGTTTCCGGTTTCTCATCTCTTGCTGATTGTTTTAAGACAGTCACAGATGTAGTTCAGGGCAGGTTACCTGTCTTCTGGAGAGCAGTAAAAGAAACTGGAATATTATGCACAAGGGAAATCTCAACCCTTCTCTCGTTATTGCAACAACTGGATATGGTTTTAGAATTTTAAGGTGTATATTAAGTAATTTCAAGACAAAAAATAATCAGATTGGGGTGATTTTTGCTATTGATGAACTCTGGAGTATTTTCTCCATTCCCCACGTGAGTTCCTGCCCTGATAAGGAGAGTCTTAGTGCTCCTCCACAGCACTGACTTTTTTACATGCTGGTCTGTTTCAGTCTGCATGTGGTGATTAGACGGAGAAAAATACAAAAATCAGCAGCAGGAGTGATTTGTGAGGGGTACCCAGCACATAACATTAGTTGGTCATGGTGTTGCAGGACATCTTTGCCTCCATAATTAGGCACTTGTTTCCCAGGAGACCTTGTGCCCCCTTCATGAGTTTCTGAAAGATTGTGCAGGGGGTTGAAATGTTTTTGCAGCTGATCCACATGAAATACCATCAGGTTAAAGGAAAAGAAAAGCCACGTTTGCTGGATTATGGCTTCCAAATCCTTCAACTTCTGGAGAGGGCAGGAAGGGGCTTGGAGGGGGAATCACGACTGGAGCAATTAATCTCACTGTAGCTTGGACAGCCCTCATCACAGGCTGACAGTGATTTATGAACAAGGCTTTCATATTTTTCTACTCTGTCTTGTGCAGGAGCAGAGTTAGATCTGCCCCAGTGTAAGCTGGGCTCGTTCCATGGGAGCTGGTGGTCTTTGCCAGCCTTTCTGGGGACAGTTTGTGGCCTCCATCAGCCCTGGGGGACACGGGTGCTGCTGCTGGGGTGTTTAATGTGAGATGTGCAGCAAGATCTGGGGCTGTTCTCACCACTGACTGCCCCTGAACAAGTGACTGTGCTGAGATGGGTGAGGCTCCTCTGTGGCTTCACCTGGGGATTAAAACAGGTCAAGCCATGGACGGTCCTGTCCCTGTTCCCTGGGAGCAGAACCTGACCCCCACCTGGCTGCACCCTCCTGCCAGGGAGTTGTAGAGAGTGAAAAGGTCCCCCTGAGCCTCCTCTTCCTCAGGCTGAGCCCCCTCAGCTGCTCCTCTCTGCCTGGCATTGAATGATTTCTTTTGCCAGATGAGGGAGCTGAGGAAGGAAACCTCCCCTTGCTCCCTCCCACCTGCACAGGCACTTTTGCCACAGTTCAACTCCGTAAATCAAAATATTTGCTGTACATCTGACCCATAATTCATGTTATCTACAGCCAATATGCTGATGGTAAGGCAGCCACGAGGGTGTAGAAGCTTGGAGGTGGTGTTGGTGCTGATCAGTGGCATCTTTGATGGCTTCATAGGTTTTTTCTGTCCTGAGTGATGGTTCCATAGGTGGGAGCTGCCAAAACTCCCAGAAACACCTTGTGGACAATGGGCTTGACTTCCTGGTGCCAGGAAAATGCTTGATTAGATAGTTCAGGCCTCCTTTAAATGTAATTTGCATGCATGCCACAATTTGAGAGGGTTTTTTTTTTTTTAAGTGAAAAGACTCAACTCTCCTTTTGCACCCCATTCAGAGAGAATTTTGCTCATTTGTTCAGTTTGGACAGGAACATGTTTGTCATGCTGAGGTTGAAGAGTGGATGTGAGACTGAGGAATAGAGCTGGGTATCATTCCTTATCCACCCTAAAACTCAGCTGCTTTAGAGCTTCTGCCAGTTCAGGCTATCCCAGCTGCTGGTGGGACAATCTTTGGTCTAATTTCACCTTTCTCAGACATTCTGAAATTCGAGGTTGCTGAAGCTTTCTGCTGAAATGCAAACAGCATCTTTGCCTCTGATCTCCTTCCTTTCCTGAAGCTGCCCTTGCCTCTTTCTTTCACCCAAATCCAGGCAGAGGCTTCCACGAGGCCTTGAGCAGCCTTAGAACATTTCCCCAGATGATTTTCATTTCCTTCTGCCTCTGCCCTTCTCCAATCCAGCTGGGAGCTGAGGTTTCCAAATACCTTGAAGAAAGGCTGTTCTTGTTGTTATGCTACAAGCTTCAGGGGAAGTCATATGGAATATTTATTGAGATTTTCAGTCTTGTTTTCTAGGTCTTGCAGCTTTAGACAACTGATCAAAATGTAGATGCTGAGCTGTATTAGTGAGCTTGAAGATTCCCTGTCACTAATCATGTGTTTGGGTGTCAAACTTGGAGCTAATGGAAGTGTTTGTGGGTTAAAACCACTTTTGTGCAGGGCAATGTCCCATTGAAGCCAAATTAATACACAGATATCATTCAGAGGAGAAAAGTCAGTCCTGGACACACTCAAATGTCCTTGCCACAGCTAAGCCTGTTCTAACTTCCCTGCCAAAACTTTTTTTCATTAAAAAAAAAAAAAAGTATTTTAATTAAATACAAATTTCTGTGGAATATATCTGCTGCTTTCAAAAAGCATCCATGCTTTAGTGGTAACTCAAAGCCAGAACATCATGGCTCAACAGAACTATTTACATTTGAAAGCTTTTCAGTTGAAAATGTGTATGTTTTGGAATTGAAAATCTGTTTTATGGCTTTCATTTTTATGGGAACACTGGAAAAATTTCTGCTTCAGGGAAGGGCTATTCTGACTGTAGTAAGATTTTTATTCTCAGAACCAAGCACTGTTTTCTCAGAGAGACATTTTTACATGTAATTTCTCATATATTTTTCTTCCCTCTTGCCTCTCAGACCATTTCCCTTGACTTGCTTACCCTACTTGAAAACCAGTATGAGAAATGGGATTTTGTGTTACTGGCTCTGTTGCCTGGCTCACTGTTTTGGGCAGTTAAAAAAACATCCTGCAGAGCTCTCTGGCCTGACTGCAGCCACAAAAATGCAGGTTTCACAGTGGAAGCAAGCTGAAAGGTTATTTTCAGGCCTGAGATATATAGCAGCACTTTATCCACCTGAACCCAGCCTCTGCTGAATGATCCAGTGCTAGGGGCAGGGCAAGCCCTGATGATTTTAATATAAATGGGTATGACAAGATGAGAGGCCAAATGCTGAGTGGATTTAATCATCTGACAAGTGCAATGATTAATCTTAAATATTCTCTAGTCAGTCCCAGAGTGGAATTTCTGCTTAGAAATGAGGCCATCAGCCATGGACATTTATTTGCTGGCAGCCATGGCCACAGCGAGCTGAGGAAGTTCTGGATGTGTGTAAAGCTGTGAGCAGTGACAGATGATGAGTTTATAAATAACTGCACAACTCATCAGGCACGGGAAGGTGCTCCCAGCCTGGAGTGAGGCTTTCTCTTCCCTGGAGGGACTGGGGGATGTTGGAGTCCAGGGCACAGAGAATGATTCTCTGCCTGTTTTGGGAAGCCCTGACCCTCAGCAGAACTCTGCTTTTAACCTTCATCCCTGGAGAAAGTTCCCAAGGCTTTGGGAGGAGTTAGAGCACACAGGTGTGTGAATTAGGTAGCAGTGTGTAGTGATGTAGCTTGTCACAGGGTCAGAAATTTAGGGGTTTAGGATTTTAATGCAGGAGTACATAGCAGGCAAGATGGAGAATTTTGGGCACTGTCTCATCTCCTTCTTGTTCTTCTTCAGCTCCATTTTCTGCAGTGTTGGTGGCACAAAGTTATTGGTTAGAGAAAGCCTCAGTGTAAGCGTTATGTGAATAGATTAATAAGGGTTATTGGTAGAAAAGTAGAAACAAAGTATATTTTAGAAGATAATTGGACTAAATAGCTTGAAAAGACCTTGAATCTGAGGGCTTGCTCTCCATTTTGTGCCTTGCTTTCTGGTGTGCTAAGCCTGGTGCTCTGGCCTTCAGATAAGAGAAAAACAAACAACAGACCGAAGACAGAGGAACCGAGAGTCTCATCTGTTTTCATCCCTGGCACAGAACTCACAGGGGAACCCCCTGCAAGGGCCCACGAGGAGGGTTCCCACTTTTATCAGTTCCACCAGAAACCTGACAGTGGACACGTGGGCTTTCCACAAATTGTGTGATTTTCCATTGCCAATCACTGCTGCCTTTGCTTTCTTCAGGCTGGGGTTCTTTCCCTTAGCTCCTTTCCCTTTAGGGTGCTGCTTACAGGGTATTTTTTTTTTTTTTTTTGGCAGAGATTCACACTGGCTCTTTGTGCATGAGAAGATGAAGGGGAGATGGCAGAAGCAGACTGTGTGCCTGGTGGGGGATATTTTCATTCTGGAGTTGGCCTCCTGTATTTCTCACATGTGAATTTCCTTTCCAGCCCAGATCCGGGTCAGAGCAGGCAGTGAAACTGCATTTCCAGTGACTCCAGTAGCCACACACAATCTCATCTCCCAGTCTGACCTGGGCAAAGCTGGAATGTGTCCAAAGAAGGGCAGCAAAGCTGGGGAAGGGGCTGAAGCACGAGTCTGATGGGGAGCAGCTGAGGGAGCTGGGAAAGGGGCTCAGCCTGGAGAAAAGGGGGCTCAAGGGGAACTTCTGGCTCTGCACAACTCCCCAATGAGAAGGTGGAGCCAGGTGGGGCTGAGACTCTGCTCCCAGGGAACAGGAGACAGGACAAGAAGAAAAAGCCTAAAGTTGCACCAAGCAGAGTTTAGATTTTACATTTCTTCACAGAAAGGGCGGTGAAGCAGTGGTGCTGGGCAGAGATCCTTGCAGAGCCTTCCTTTGAGTGCTCACAAACACCTATCAAGCAATGCTGGGGCTCAGTGTTCAGCAGACAATGTGGAGAAAGCTTGACAAATGAGATTTGTTAGAGCAGACACTGCAGAAAGTCAGGGCCATGAAAAATGTAAGCCTAATACCAATTATTCATGGTGTGCTGGGATTTCCTGATGGGGTGTTTCAGGAGTCTTGTGTGACCTGGCTTGGGCAAGGATCCTCCTGAAGCAGTGCTGATGGGCTCCTCTGAAACCTGAGGAGAGAAAAACCTTCAGTCACTGATGCTGCCTCTGAAGTTGGGCTTGCAAACACCTGATTTGGGATGGAATTCCAGTGGGGAGCAGGTGAAAGTAAGGCTACCAGTACAAGTGCCCTCAGGGCTATCAGTGGGGCAGCAGGGTGAAAATGGCTTTATTTAAAAGATAAAATGTATTGTACAAATCCTCCATGGTCCCAGATCTGTGGTATCCATACCAACTATGGAAACCTGGCTGCAGCCATTCTGCATCAATTTGATCAAATGATGCCTCTTATTCATAACTGGACTTGAACCCCATCACTTTTAAGGGACAAAAGGGGTGTGATGCCCTGGATTCTTTCTGCTTGATGGTATCAGGCAGCCTTTCCACCATCTCTTTGAGAAGCAGTACTTGCTGCTCCCACATGACAGGAGAAAAATGTTTTAAAGAGCAGTATTAATAATAATAGCAACATTAAAGTGTGGGGAAGGATTACAAAGGTAATTCTGAGATCTTTCTCAGTAATGCAGGCTATTAACAAAAGATAATCACCTTTAAGTTAGTCACCTTTAGCCCTGGAGTAAAATGGAGGCACAATTATTCAATGCAGTACAGAAGTAATTTAAAAAGAGATGGATGAACAGTCAGCTCACTCAGTTCTTGCTTGGGAAACCAGCCAGGGCCATGTTCAAAACTCAGTGAAAAGAATGGCAGCAATAAGTGACTCATTCCTGGTGTCCTTCTCTCCATTCTTCCATTGAATCCGAAGTTATTCACTCTTCAGAGCATGGAAAGTGAAAGGGGGAAAAATAGCAGAATCATTTTGAAAAGCAGTTCTTCATGTTCCTTTCATGAGTAGAGTTGGGAGGCTTTTTCAGGACTTCCATGAAACATCTAGGTCCATTCTCTGTGTCAGAGTGCAGGGTTTTTGTCATCAGAAACCACTGATGGTTCACCCTTCCTGCCCTGCTGGGTCTGTGGCAGAGGGGCAGTTGAAGAACGAGATGGGAGGAGTTTTGTCTGGAAAAGGGGCTCAGGAGCCAAGGGAATTGTCACCAGCAGGGCCAAAGAGACGTGGCCACCTTGCTGTGCTGGAAACAGGAGTCTCTTTCTTCACAGCTGCCTTGCCTTGTGGTCATGCCCTGACTTTTTCCCAGAAACTGGCACGAGGCTGCTGGAATACAGGGGCTTTCTAGTTTTTGTCAGGTTGTTTCTGAGTGCTCCCTTGCTGGTTTTGTTGTTTAAAAGGGGTACTGGAGTTTTATGCTAGGCAGAAGGAATGTGTGGACTCTGGAAGCAGTTATGAGGTTTCAAAAATTACTTTGAAAGGTCTTTCAAGCTGCAAAGACAAGCAGTTGGGGCCCTTGGAAATGCCCAAGGCAGGGCTGCAGCCATATGCAAGTCCCCTGGATGAGCTGGCTCTGATTCACCATCTAAAACTTGCATTCAAGCAAATAAAATTCCCATTTTTAACATTCCCACTGATTTTCTTTCCCACAGAAAGAAGCACTGGAGCTGGGCATGACAGGAGGGCACAAGATGAGCAGAGACTGGCAAGCCTTGTGGCACGAGGCTCAGGCTGGCCCTTACCCTGGAGCAGCTGAAGAGCTCCGTGAGAGATTCGCAGGTATGAGAAACTGCAAACAGAATAAACTCTTTGGAAACAAACTGAGAGTTGCTGTGAGAGGCTTTTGAGTGGCCACTAATCCACAGCCAAAGGGAGAAGTCCAGCCCAGCCCAGTCTGGAGTGGGATAAATTCTGTGTTTCTGTTTTATGTCCTGCCTGTGCAAGCGAGGGGTTGTGTGTGCTCATTCCTGCACTGTTCCCCAGTGGCTCTGGCTGGACTGCTGCCCACTTTGGCTTTATAAGCATCATGCTAGGAGCTCAGAACATGATTATTCTCAGAGATTTCTGCAGTGTTAGCTCTGATTAGTTCTTTTCCATTGCGCAGCTCACGTGCAGGCTCCTTACCAGAAGCTCCTGAGCTGGTGGCCTGCCTGCTCTAGACACCCCAAAATCCTGTTTTTAGTGTTGCTGCTGGGTGCAAACATCTGTGTCCTGGAGTAGGGGCTTGTATGAGAGCAGTGCTGCTGAGGGAGTCCTTCAGAGGGGTTTGAGGGGCATGGGAGAGCCCGTGAATGCCCACCAAGGGCTTTTTGTGCTGTGGTTGCTGAGCATGGCCAGGTGACTGCCAGGATCAGTGTGGAGCTAAAGGAGAACTCACCTTGCACTGGCAAGTGGAGGGTGAGAGCAAGCAGGGAATTGGTACCTGAGGAGACCTGAGGGAATTGGTATCTGCTTTTGCAGCTGGAGACGTTTGATGACAAACCCATCAGTTCGGGTTTTGTCTGTATATTCAGGTGACACATAGCATTAGGGAGGCTAGCAAGGGGCAATGATATGAGGACAGGGAGGTATGGGCTCTGTCCCTGCTGGTTGCACAGCTCAGTGGGTCAGAGCAGGGCTGCATTGTGGCTGGAAATTCTCTGTATGCTCATCTTCACTGTCGGCGAGTCTGAATCTCCAACCAGGCTGGTAAACATTTAGGATCCAACCCAGGGGATCATAACCACAGCAGAAACATTTTCACCCCATAGCAGATTTAAGCATTTCAACCCAGAATTTCTCTGCAGGGCTTCTGGGGGGCAGTACCTCCTCGGGACTCTTCACCTCGTAAAATCTTGCTCACTGTCCACCCCATACTTCAGGCTCATGTTCGAGACCCTGGTGGAGAATATCTCCAGAAGGCACACTGATTAGCTGTGCAAAACCTGGCCAAAATTGATATGCAGTTATTGCCCTCTGCTGTTAACCCTTGGTGTGCTGTGCAGGGGCAGGCTCTGAGCTCATCACTCCTTGTGCTGTGGGGTTCTCTGGGTGCCCTTGGCCTCCAAAACTGCTGAGGTGGGTGCTGCTGCCTGTGCTGGCCCACAAGAGCTCCTGGAGATGTGTTTTGCTGCATTCTTGCTGTATCACTGTGCTTTAGTAGCCTTATGTAATAGGTGGCACTGAGTTTTTATTGGGCATTGTGTGGGAGACACTTTTTCCTGGAGGAGGTACAAGCTGGATCAAACCCCAGCAACTTTCCCTGTTGTGTGAAAATGAGAAGCACAGAGGTCTGGGCAGTGTCTTGTGGCTCTTAGAGCTGTTGGTGTACCACATTCCTGTTGAGAGCAGTGTGGTTTTGGGGAAAAAAGAAAGGGGAAGCAGCTGAAAATCAAATCCTTCATGTGCTTTGTTCACCTGAAACCCAAAGCAATTTGTGAGTTCACTTTCAATATCTTTCTATTAAAGCAAACCTTTTTTTTTTTCCATAGAAATTGCTCTCAGGTTCTTGATCAGCTTGAATAAGCACAATGCCTTTCCCTGTCAGAGGGGCCCACTTCAGCCGTAAATCTGATGTTGAGAAATTAGATTTCTCTACTGCTCCCAAGCTGTCATCAGAAGAGTGAGACAGCAGCGACTCGTGGGGAGAGCTGAGTGTGGCATTGCTGGCATGTGTCTGCCTGAGCAGGCAGGCTCCTCAGGGCTCCCTCAGCTCACCAGAAAGGGAGTTTTGCCCTTTAAATTCCTACATGATTTGGGGTGAGTGAGCTGAAGGAGCTGCAGACACAACCTGGGCACCTGTTTAACTCCTGCTGCATTCAGCTAAGACAAATAAGAGAACCCCCCCAGCTCGTGTTACCCAAGTTTTAGAGGTGAAAATAGGGTTTTCATCTTTCAGAAGCCATGGCAAAGTTGGGGTGGTGTCTCATCTGTGCATGGTGGTGGTGAAGTGTCCCAGCCACCTGCTGACCTTTTGGGCTGGGGCCAGAACTGTTTTTAAAACTAAGGGAAAACCCACAGCATCCACTGGTCATTGTGGCACCAAGATACCATGAAACTGGTCCTCAACTCCAGAGACTGCTTAGAAGGAAAAAAAAAAAAAAATTAATACAGAACTCTCTATTCTGCTTTTGATGGCCTTTACTGTTCATGTTTTCAGGATTTTCTCTGCAGACATAAAATTCAGAAGAGTATTTAAAAAAAGAAAAAATCTGAGATTTTCTTGGAATCACATGTTTCCAGACACAGGACCTGAGAGTAAGCTCCAGATATAATCCTGAGATTTGGCAGCGCTCCTTGTATCACATTAAGTGATGGTCTACAGCACTCGTTAATTATTGCAGGCTGAAAACTGATCCTGGCTCCTGACAGAGGTCTTCTGCTCATTCTCAGTACAGAAGTTTCTCCAGTTCTTCTGGGGTAGTGGGAAATGTCACTTTCTAAAGGACATTACAGAGTGATATATACAGCTTGAACAGTGTTTTAAACTGTTTTATGCAAAACAAAATTTGAATATAGGCAACTAAAATGATCTACTGATGTGTTGCTGAATAACCATGCAGGTTATTTTGTCTTTATAAGCCTCGACAATCTGCTGAAGACCAGCAGAATTGAGAGCAGGCTGCTGGTTAAGACAGGGCAGTCTGTGATCAGGACTTGATGGACACATGCAGAATCAATCCACATTTCTTCCCCCAGTCCTCTGTGAACCAGCCTTTGTGCAGGTCCTAGGAGAGGCAGTGTTACCTGCCAGCTACAGCACCACTCTGAAAATAATTCTCCTTTTTATGTTCATTAATTTTGGACTATTTTGGAGCCTAGAACTTCTCTGAGTTGTCTGCTTAGGCACAGAAGCTTTTGGGGCAGCAGCTCCTCTCCTGGGTCTGGCATGGGGGGACCCTGCTGCAAGTCAGGGCAAGGTTTGGAGTTGGGCTGGGCTCCCTGCTCCTCATTGGGATGGATTTATGGCAGATGAACATGTTGTGCTTCGCCAGAGTGGAGACAATCTCTAGGTTCCACTGGAAACCTTGTCCCATGGCTCCCTGCAGGTGTAGGACAGGCAGGAGTGCCCGGATGAGAAAAGTGATTTGCTGCAGGAGTGCCAAACACAATTCTTGGGGTGCAGGGGGTGGAGCTGCCCTCTCACCCTGCTCTAGCCAGCTCACAGCCAAATCCCCATTATTTCTACAAGCATCCTGCTCCTGGGCCTGGCTCTGCCATTGCCAAGGCTCTGCTGTGGCTGCCTGTCACTGCTGAGCAGCTCTCCCTGTCTTGAGATGTTGCCTTTTGCTTTTTGGCACCGTGCAGGGGAGCAGGGATCTCCCAGGGCTGGGGAAGTCAACATCTCCTATCCTGCAGAGCTTCTCACACTGGAAGATCAGCAGCAATTCACTGCAGAGGGGGGAACTGGGGCAAAAAGGTGATTTATCTCAGGTGGGGATGCCAGTTCTCCTGTCCCCTGAGCCTGGCCTTGCCCTGCTGGTGCATCCAGAGCTGGCTTTGTCTCGGTGCGAGGGCTGACACGTTCCAGCGAGCTGCCACACAAACACCAACATCAAAGGGCTGGCATGTGTGCGTTTTTCTGAAGCAGCTTTCTAGGTTTTACTGGGCTATAAAATACAGCGAGGAGGATATAAAAGCAAAGCTGTGATGGACTTAGCAGAGAGCCAAGCGAGGGAGGGGAGCAATGATGAAAATGAGAAAAAAGGGCTATGAGCGAGGAATGATGTATCAGCTCCGTGTCAGGAGGAACAGATTTTGGAATAGCTGTGAAGAGCATAAAACTGGTTTAGTCATTAAGGGGGGGAAAAAATACAGAAAAAGAAAGAAAAAAGAAAAGAAGAGAAAAAAGCCGAATAAAAATGAATAAAGGAGGGAACTTCAAAGCATAAATTTCTCGACTGCCTGACACTGATGTTTTGAACAGTTGTTCTGTGTGAGATAGCAGCAGTGATTTTAATGAACTTTAAAGAGCAGTATAAATAGGAGCAAACAAAGAAAGACGATTGCATTAGCTCAGAGCGAGGCACTGAGCTAATTGACTGAAGAGGATTTAAATGGCAGGTTATTATTTTTTTATTTATGTGTATAAATCTATTTTTCTATTTGGGCTTAAGAAAATGGAATAAAATGAACCCGAGCATCTCCATTTGGATTTTCAAGGGAATCAAATGCTCGCTTGATTTCCGTGAAGAACGTGAGCTGACAAGCCAAAGGGCAGTGAAATGGTGTAGCAGAGAAAGCAGGAGCCTTTTGCTGGCCTGTAAGGGGGCTGGGTGGGTAGAAGAATTCATTTTAGTTTGATGCACAAACTCTCTCTGATGTTTCAAATGGATTTCACAGTGCGGCTGCATGGGGACTCAGAGGATCAGAACCCTCAGAAATGAGGTGAAAACAGGTCACCTTGTTCCTGCAGTGGGTCACCTCATTCTCAGCCTGGCCTGGAGATTTTCTTAGGCTGTGGATTTTCAGCTTTGTTTGTACTCGAGCTGTTTCCCGTGAGCTGTGGGCTCCATGTCCCCACTGCTGTGGGCAGCAAATGTGCAGGAGCAGCTGCTGGGGGAGGTGAAGCTGCCCCATGTATGGCACGCACTCCTGGGCTTGGGTAGTGTGGGGTGTCACTGCTGGCTGCCTTCCTGGACTTACAGACTCAATTAAAAGTCTTTTTATTGATAAACTGTATCTCACTAATGCTTTACTGATGAAGAACAATTTCCCCCCCAAACCTGGTAGGAGTGAGCAAAGAACTCAGTGAGGAAAACTTTGTGTGAAGTGAATTAGAAAGTCAGCTAATGTCTGAAAACTACACAGCAGATCCACTTGAGGCTCTGACATTTCCAGTCAAACCTCCCTCACCTGTTGTGCATTTGGTGGACTCGGAATCACGGCTGTGGAGACAGAAAAGGGGAGTCAGCCCTGAATATTTGCAGTGTCAGAAGCATGCTGGGCTGTGTAGTAAGTGGGCTGTCTTGTTAGACAAATTTGTGGTCCTTCAAGAACTGCTAAGGAAATTAATTAAAAATTACAATCTCTAATTGGCTACGTGACTGGAAAGCCAATGTCCTGTGTACTTGAGGTGTAGAGCACTAAAAATTCAGATTGCAATCACTGCTCTTTAATTCCCATCCTGACTTGCCCTACAAAATTTTTTTTTCAAAATTTTGACCCACTTCAAGTATTAATGAGCTCATCAGCTCCTCCCAAGGCCCATCATCCCTCTGCTGCTTGTGAAGCAGGTTTCTTTTCCCCTGGGAAAGAAGTTCCCACCCTACAGCCCCTGCTCTCACTGTCACTTTTTGAACTTCCTTTTTGTGTGCCATTTCTCTTTGGAAGAGGCTGTGCAGTGATTTCTGTGCTGACCACCCATGATCCTCCAATATTTTGCCAAAGTCCAGCAGCTGAAGGGGGGAATCATCTCCCTGATTTGCTAACCACAGTTCTGGGTGTGGGTCAGAACAGTAGAGCCTGGAGAAAATCCAGCCTTTCTCCATCAGCTTTTCCAACTGTCACCCCCCATCAGCATTTTCCTTCTTTGATTAAAGAGCAACGTGCATTCAGAAACCCCAACAAAAGGCAGCCTTTGGTGGAAATGTCATTAATCTGGACCTGACTCCATATTTGTTTTCAATTAAAATTCTGGAGGAGCCCATGTGCTTTTCATATTCATTCTTCCTCACCACAAAACGGACTGGCCCAAGATGGACATTTCTGAGCTGCTCAGATGGCGAGGTATTAGAGCAATTACAATTATCAGCACTGAGATTAAGGGATTTGGGTTGAGAAAAGAGGGAACTGGGGAATGAAAAAGCAGAGGGAAGGCAGAAGAAGAAAGGAAAAATGCTTCAGCGCCTTCCCTTGCAACCTAAAAGCAGCTGCTTTCCAGTCCATCAGCTCCTCTTGTCTGCTCCATTTTTAGTGACCATAGTCTCAGATACCATGAGAAGTCCCTGTGGGTGTGTGCAGAGTTGGAGGGAACAAGCCAGCTCAACGCAGAAAGGAGCCCCCAGTTCTGCCAGCTTCCAGAATCCAGCCTGGCTCAAACGCTTGCTCAAGGTTTGCCAGACGCTCAGGGGATGGAAAGGCTCTTGCAGTGCTGTTTGTAGAAGGTTTAATAGGTCAGTCTGTTCTTTTTGGCTTTGCTGGGCTGCATTTCTGAGCCAGGCTGACTTCCTCAGTGCCAAATTCCTGATCCACTCGGTGGGGCTGACCTGTGGGAAGTGCCTGGCCTTGCCTGGCCTTGAGGCTGTTGATCACTGTTGAGCAGTGTGCCCTGGTGGCCAGGAAGGCCAATGCCATCCTGGTCTGTACCAGGAGTGTGGCCAGCAGGAGCAGGGAGGTCATTGTGCCCCTGCACTGGCACTGGTGAGGGCACAGCTCGAGTGCTGTGTCCAGTTCTGGCCCCTCAGCCTGGGAAGGACAATGAGACACTTGAACGTGTCCAGAGGAGGCAACGAGGCTGGTGTGGGGCTGGGAACACAAACCCTGTGAGGAACAGCTGAGGGAGCTGGGGGTGCTCAGCCTGGAGAAAAGGAGACTCAGTGGTGCCCTCAGCACTCTCTGCAATCCCTGAAAGGTGCCTGTGCCCAGCTGGGCTTGGGCTCTGTCTGCAGCAGCTCTGACAGAACCAGAGCTCACAGCCTCGAGCTGCACCCAGGGAAATACAGGCTGGATGTTAGGAAGAAGTTTTTCACAGAAAGAGTGATCAATTCTGGAATGTTCTGCCCGGGGAGGTGGTGGAGTCACCATCCCTGGGTGTGTTTAACAAAGCCTGGATGTGGCACTGGGTGCCAGGGTTTAGCTGAGGTGTTGGGCTGGGTTGGACTCGATCTTGAAGGTCTCTTCCGACCCAGTGACTCTGTGATTCTGTGATTCTGTGATTCTCCCTTGGAGGGATTCAGGTGGGTGGTTCAGAACAGGGATATCAGAGCTCCCATTCAGGGATATCAGAGCTCCTGGTCCTGGCCGTGCTGTGATTGGGGCCTCCTGGTGCTGAGCCTGGAAGCTCAGACTTCATGTCCTCACCCAATGGAAATCACGTCCTGGGCTTTCTTATTAGCATGAGCAAAGAGGGTTCATTTGGTGCAGGTTTCATAAGGATCTTCCCTCCATGTCTCCAGTGAGAGGAGACTTCTCTTTTCCCTGATCTTGGTGCCCTTCAGAGCAGGACTGGTTCACAGAAACTTCCCTGTTAGCAGAGATGCCTTGAGAGGCTGCCTGGAACAGAGGTTGGACAGAGTTAAAGGAATAAACTAGGGATTTATTAAAAGGCCTTCAAAGGATACACCTTGGGCAGTACAAGAGCCTGGCCAGGGCTACACCCAAGATGGACCTTGAGTCACAAGTTTTCACACTTTTATAAGACTTGGTCCATTTCCATGTTGGGGTTAATTGTCCAATTCCAGCTCCAGGTGATGCAGTCCCACCCTCCCAGTTTCTCTCCTCAATTCTCTGTTTGCACTTTTTGGGCCTGGAGCTGCAGCGGTGTCCTTGGTTCTGGGGCTGGAAAAGGATTGTTGTGTCTGACTGAGCTGTGGGGAGAACTTGCTGACACTTGATAAGAAGTTCAGAGTTATACACCAATGCAGTGCAGAGTCTGGAAAATATGAAAGCTAAAACTGAAGGCACCAGCAGGATACAGGGATCTTTTTTTATGCTCTACTGAGGGACGGTGAGTTCAGACAGAATGACTCCCACCAGGAGACCCCACCCTTGTCCTCAGCCCCAGGCTGGTGTGGACTGCAGTGGCCACTGGAGTCGGGAACAGACCAACTCCATCCCTGTGCTCTGGGCTGAACGTGCCCCAGATGGGTTGAGGTTTCTTCAAGTGCAGGTTTTTCTGAGGTCACGCAAACCCTGACTTTACAAAAGCTTGTAGATTGCCCGTATTTTTTAAAGGACATCCCCAATAAAAGGCCTGGCATAAATTGGAAAAGGCAGGAAAGAATTTTTAAGGAAAAATTTGCTTGAACTGTTTAACTTAGCTAAAAGTAATTTTTGTTTCTATACTCATCCAAGAAAGAGGCAGGTCATTTTAGATATAAATTAAAGAGAAAATATTGCTGAAGGCAGATTGTTCACCTGTAAAATCTCATCTCAAATCATTAAAGTTTGGCAAAGCTGTGTAAACAACTGAGGCTACGAAACATTCAGCAGCTTTAAAACTTGATACTATACTGCAGATATTCACAGGCAATTACATCACATCAAAATAAAAAGTTTTAACCAATATTAAGAAAATTTACGATTAGAACAGGCCAGAATTTAAGTTACTGCCTTGTGTAAATGTAGATATGATTGCCTTTCACTTCATGGTTACCTGCTTTTTTTTTTTGCAAATACCCTATCAGAATCTTGTCAAGCATTAAGTGGTAAGAGGGGAATAGCCTGAATAAAGGATGTGTTATTGGATGTTTATGCTGTCTCTGAGAAACACTCCACAGTTCGCTGTCAGTAGCATCTTGGGACTCTTTCTCAGGAATGTAATAAGCCAGATATATGCTAAAATTCAGAATGTATTTGTTTTGGACCTCTGAGATCTGGAGCTCTGTGATTCACTCCAAAAGCAAGGCTGTCCCAAAACTGACCTGAAGAAACTTCTTGCACATTTTGGTGAAATCCTGGAAGTTTAATATAGCAGAGGTGAGAGGCAGCTTTATCTGCTAAACTGTCTGTGGCTTTTTTTTTTTTTTAAATCCAAACTGCATAATTTATATTGGACCTAATAGATTTTGAAAACCTTAATTATTTCTTGCTCTTTTTTGCAGTCATTGTAATCCTTTTGCCCCACAAAAAAAAAATGGATCTGCTCAACTGTCAAAACAAACCAATTCTGTTATACTCCAACACCAAAACACAATAATGAAGTGAACACAAGTCAGGTTTTCTTCAGTGAAATACTGAGAGGCAAATTTAAAACGGTGTTACAAATAAAATCTCATATTTACAATGGAAATGATGAGCACCCATAATCATGCCTTGCAGCTATGTTTGCTAATAAGGGAAAACAGAGGAGTATTGTGACGTTTTTTGTACTGATGCCTTAGGAAGGCTGACCTGGAGCAGAGGCTGGACAGAGCTAAAGAATAAAGCAGGGATTTATTAAAAGGATTTCCTCCATGGATCCACCTTGGGCAGCACAAGAGCCCAGCCAGGGCTGCACCCAAGATGAACCAAAATGGGCACAAAATGGACACCGGGCACGGGCTCTGGCACTTTGATCAGTTCTGCTCCATTTGCATCTTGGAGTTCATTGTCCAATTCCAGCTTTAGCCCATCAAGTCCCATCCTTCTTGTTTTTCTCTCTTCAGTCCACGTTGTTTGTGCTCTTGGGCCTGAGATTTGGATCATTTGTCCTTGGTGCCCAGCTAGAGAAGGAATTGAGCTCACCATTCCCTGATATGAAGCCCAGACCCACACACTAAAGCAGCACAGAATCTGAAAAATATAGAAACTAAAACCTGAGACCTCAGTATCAGTTTTAGTGTAGTCTCCAGTTTTCAGACCAGCTGGAGCTGGAGCAAAAAACCTTCACTGCCTCAAATATAAACAGACTGAGATGCACTGACCTAACCTTTGACCCTGTTTTGCTTTACTAGATTATCTTTGAGGCCGCTTCCATCCCAAATATTCCGTAATTCTGTGGTGGTGGCTTCTGCAAGCGTGGGTTTGTTGCCATCTTTTGGAGGCTGCTGCACCTTTTCCTCTCTCAGCTCACAAAGATAAGGTTTATTTAAGCTGGAGGCTTCACCAACCATTCACCTGCTGTGGTGTGAGCTCTGCTTTGTACCCTCTGAGTGCTTTTAGTGCCATTCCTGGAACTGTGGTGTCTGGGGAGAAGCATCTGGGAATTGCACAGCATTAGCATGCTGACAGGGAGGTAATGCATGGGAAGCATTTGACCTCCTTGTGGCTCCTGGGGCTGGCAGGGCTCTGATCTCATTTGTGGCGAGGCAAATCCAGAGGAGCTACGTTAAGCACATTAAATTTAGTGGAGTTACTCTGAGTTTATAGTTCTGCACCTGGTTCATGGGAGATGTCACCAGGAGCGTTTCTGTGATGTAAAAGAAAGGAGTAAGGAAGGCAACTTGCAAATGAAAGGATGAAAACAGCTCCTAAAACAGGACTTTTGCAGGGATGTGAAGTTTATTGGGAGTCACTGCAGACTCAGCTTTATTTAAAACCTGCTCACAGCTTTGGTACTGGAAATACAGAATTAGGAATCTACAGGCATTGAGTTTTTAAAATATGTCAAAGGCTACCTGGGGCCTGTCTGGAAGAAATGGTTCCTCAGGAAAAGTTAAAGTATGGGGAAGGCTGAGCTTTTACTTTCTCATTTTCTCTTTTTTATCTAAGAAGGAAGGGAAGATGGAGAATACTCAAAACCACTCAAAAATAAGACAGAAAAAAGAAGAGAATGAAAATGAAAGGAATTTCTGGAGCTCCTTCTGCGTTCCTTGCTGATCCCAGGCCAGAAGCATCCAGCTGAAAGTGCTGCAGGTGTTCAGGGAGAACAAGGGTGTGAGTGGAAACATTTCCTGAGTGCAGAGGTAGGAGCAGGCCGTGCTGAGCAGCAGGATTCCTGTGTCCCATGGGATGTCTGGCTGTGTGTGAGCAGCAAACATTAGCTTGCAATAATCCAGTATATGAAGATCAGTAGGTGTGTGCTGTACAAGCCTTGTGTGACTGAATTTCCTCCTAAAGCGAATTTGACAAGCCTGGAAGATGGTATTACACACAAGAGCTTCTGTTTGCTTCCCGTGCAGCTTTTTGCAGCAGCTGCCAAAGACCTAGCGAGCTCTGGGCAGGGGTAAATTTATTTAAATTTCTTCCATGTGCTGGTTTGTCAGGTCTTGCACCACAGAACATGTCAGAGGCTGGGAACTGCTCCTCTGCATGAGGGTTTGGTGGCTCCTGTGCTCAGTGGGCTTTTAATGTGACTCTCAGAAATGAGGTGTGTCTGGGCTGAGCAGTCCTTCGTGGGCTTTTTCTGCCAGGTTGATGTAATTTCCTTGCCCTAATTCATTGATAGAGGCACATTTCTCATAAAATGAAATAAAATATAAAATAAAATAAGAAAAAAAAATTTAAAATAAAATAAAATATTTAAATAAAATCAAATAAACCAAAACAGAATAAATGGCAATTTACCAGCAGCCTTTCAATGGTGAGGCTGAGGCAGAGGCTCTGGAGCAGCCCTCCAAACCTTAATGTGCTCTTCAGAGAGGAGAGAGGATTCTTCAGCAGAAAATAGTGTTTGTTTCTGCCTTTGCTCCATGATTGCTGACCTGACTTCCTTAACATTTACCTGATGATGATGAACAGGAAACAACTCCACTGGTCAGACCAGAAACAGTCCAGGCTGTATTAAAGCATCTCTAATTCTGAAAACTGAATTTATCACAGGATGCTTTAATGCAAAGTGTATCAGGAGCGAACAAGCCTGAGATCCTGCTGCATTCCTGCCAGGAGGTCCTGCAGAGTTGATTTAAGGACATGGTTTAAGCAGTTACCTCAAGGAAATTGTGAGTCTGTCCTGCCTGTGTCTGGCCCAAACCCAAAAGCACAGGCAACACTGAAGGTGTGGATGACAGTGACCATTAGAATTAGCTCTCCTTTTATGTGGAACTCGTGGCTTAGCTGGGGTTGGACAAAGCTCCACAGCCCCTCAAGGGCTGCTGGGGCATTGTTAGGAGGGGCTCCCATGCTGTCAGCAGCCTGAAGAGGATGAGCTTCAGCTGATACCCAATTAGCTGATTATCCCAAAGGGAATTGAAAATGAAGGTTGTCTTTCAACTTGTGATGAGCTTCCAAATAAATATGCAACATGCATTTAATAAGACAGTTTTATGCATTATTTAAGTATCAATTGATGGGTAGAAGACGAAAGACTGCGCTACTGATGCTGGGGTTTGAAAGGCAAGAGCAGAAATCTGGTGAACGAGGTCTTACAGGAGATTTGCATCTCTTGTTTTATTGGAATATTATTTACACAGTAATAATGAAAAGAATTTTAGTAAGAATTCATTTCTGCATTTTGGTTGGTTGGGATTTTTTTTTTTTTTTTGCTTTGTTTTCAAAACACTCATAGCAAAGGCACAAGATTAGAGAACAGGGGATGTCAAAGGTGCTCCAGCCTCCACCTCAGGGCAAGACCAGCTCTGCTGGGGCCAGGGTGTAACTTGTGCCTTGGAGTCTGGTGCCTGGACCAGAGAGAAGGGCTGCTTCATGCCATGGTTCATGTCTGTGGGTAAATCTTTCCCTTCAGCTCGGGGCGCTCCATTCTCCTCTCGCTTCTGGAGTATTTCAGGACGGACATTGCGGGAGCAGAGCTCCCCTGTGAGGAGTGAAGCTGCTGCTGAACCAGCTCCTCTGGGGATTTTTGGGGTTGCAGTAGGAAGCTGCTCCATTCAGACTGTTGGTGGATTGATGGTGCAGGTTACAGAGCCACAGAGTGCCCTGCTCACACGGAGCAATCCTGTCTGGCTGGGGGCTCCGAGGACGCGCCCCTGTGTCAGGGATCTGACACCTCTGACAGCAGTGCCCATTTCTGACATGGACTTTCCCTTGCTATTATTTTTACTCCTCTGAAGAGTGTCCCTTTCAAGCCAGGTCTGAGGAGCTCTCAGCGATCCCTTCATACCCAAGATAGCCCAGCTACCCAGATGGCATAAAAGGAGCAGGATGGCTCTTGTGGCAGTGTTTGAAACAGAAAAAGGATTAATAAGGAACAAAATAACAAAGCTCTTTACAGAGAAAAGCTGTGCCAGGGCAAGAGATGCTTGCTTCTGCTAAGCACCCCACTAAAGCCATTAATTCCTTTGTTCTCTTCTTTTTCTACCCAATGACTCAGGCAGGGACCTTTTGGTCCCAGTCCAATCGAACAGCCCCAGGTCTGAGGTGAAGGACAAAGGGTCCTGTGAGGTGTCTCTGTACTGAATTGGAAGAGAAGTTTCTGGAGTCTTTGCCTTTTTTAGCAGACAAAGAGTATCTGGAAATTCAATGGCAATTTGGTCACCCCATCAACAGGAGGCACACTGCTACACTCCTCCAAAAATATGACCTGGAACCTTGATGGTTTGTTGTGACTTGGGCTCATCCCTGCCCAGAAGCCAGAGCTGATGTCCCGTGGTTCCAGCACCGTGGAATGTCACTGCAGCTCCTCTCCTGTGGGATACCCCAGCCCCACAGCCCTGGGAGAAGCCACTGGGTTAATTAAATACATAAAGCAGTGACCTCTGAGGCAGGGGTGAAAACAAGAAGGAGAGGAGGAGGAAGTGGGTTTTCTTCATGCAGTGTTTTTGCCTCTTCGATGCTTCGTTGTTTGGCTGCCCAGTGGGGCTCAGCTCCTCCAGGGGAGGCTCTGCTTTCCCTAACACCCCACAGTATTCCAATTATTTCCAAATATTGTTTTATCCGCCTTTTTTTTTTTTTTTTTTTTTTTTAAGGAAAGGTGCTAAAACAAAAGGTACTGAAATAGAAGCAGAAGGTCTGTCCTGATTTGTGGGGGTTTTCTTTTTCAGCTCTCTCTTTTAAGTAATCTATTAATCTAGCTGGGATTGTTTGTCTTTGCTCTTACAAAATGTTTTCCCCTCTAAAGGAAAAACTGCCAATGTATTATTAAAGGGAGGTCAGATCCCAGTGACCTTTTCCCTGTTGGTTCAATGTTTGTAGACAAAACATAAAGAGTGGGTTTTGTTAAAGGATGCTGTTGAGAAATAAGAACTTGAGTTCAATTTGCCTTTTCCCGTCAATTTTCTACTTTTCCCTCCCTCTTTCACTCAGTGCAACATGACCTATTTTCTGTATATATGCATTTTTCCGGCCTAATTTATCTAGTACTGACTATTTGCATTTTCATTACTTTTAAGAAAGATTGCATCTCCATTTTAATTGAAAAAAATCACCTGTTTTATTTGAAATATAAATAATTTTCTAATATTTTTACTCATGGTTATGGAGATTTGTTTTAAAGCTTTTATTTTGCATCTGATATTTTGATTCTTCCTTTAATTTGGTGCACACAACCATATTTCTTAATATCTTTAAATGATCTCAAGCATATAAAAAAGGTAGATTTTTCAAAACAGCTCAGAACTAGAACTCTGAATAATTGATTTCTACTTTCAGTTGTTAAACTAAAAAATGTTTCTTAATTTCTTTCTGATAGAGCTAAGAGGAAGATTATTCAGCAGAACAAATAGGAAACCCTACATGTTTGGTTTGATTCATTTTGCTTCAGCTGCATGCTCTGAAACCATTTAAATCCCTCCTTAAATATTAAATGCTGATGATTTTTCTGAAACAAATGTGCAGGAAGGAAAAACTTAAATGTTTCAAAATATCTTCAAGATGCTAAGCAGAAAGATTTTTTCTTTTCTCAAATATGACCATTTTTCCTCCCTTAAAGAAGCTTTGGTCTCTTCCTTACCACATAGTAGTTACTATGAGATGGTTCCTATTCCTAATTCCTGTAGGTTCCCTAAAATAACATCAAAGAAAAGGGTGCCTCTGGAAGGTGATTCCACCCTGTTGCCTTTCTCTAACAACCAGAGGGATTAAATAACATTATTTAATAAATAATGTAACCTAAATGATGTTATTTCATATATTTAAGGGAAAGGACAAACCTGGGTCTGTAGATGTGCTCTGTTAAGCTCAGCTTATATTGTGCAGTGTTTAAAGAGGCTCACTTGCACATTCAGGGTGTAAATGCACTGTGCCATGGAGCAGAGGCATGGGGAAGGCATTAACACCAGGAGCAATATGTAGATCAGTCGATATTAACAACCACATTAATTTAGGTGGAGTTGATGAGCCAGCACAGGAGGTTCCTTCTCAGAACCAGCACGGTGCAGTGACCTTGGCAGGGGCCAGGAGGGGTCACCCTGTGAAATATGGGCACACTGCTAAGGGTGTCTGTACCCATACCAAAGCTTCCCTCAAGTCTGGCATTCCACCCTCTCTGCTGTTCCTGCTGAGCCAACAGGAGCAGTCTGCTAATTGATTGGGATATCTGGACTAAAGAATGGACTAAAGCACCTTCTGAACCCTAAGAATTGGGGATTCTTGGTTCCTTAACAGTGAATTTCTGCCTTATGTTTTCAGCTAGCAATTGGTGAGAGACTGATCCTCAGAAATGTCACTCCCAATTACCCTGCTTACAAAAAGTCGAGTTTCTTTCTTTCTTTCTAAAAGTCTTCTTACCTTTACTATTCCCCACAATGCTGGATGTCCCAAAACACCACACTGTGTTTTGTCTGGTGCTGGCAGTGCAGGAGTGGGTGAACTGATTCTCATAGGAAATGAGGTTCAGATAGTTTAAGGCGTGGTGGAAAACGTTTAAACACAAGGTGTTTTAAGCAGCAAGTTTGCTGCTTGTTTTGGAAGAAGGACTAACAGTGCTTTGATTATCTCTGGGCATGTTAAGCTGACTCAGTGTAATGTAATTAATGAGGCCACCTTCCATTAGAGGACAGTGGGAAGAGCTATTGGTAATTACTTCACAGACATCAGAGAAATATTGCTGAAGCAGGAGCTCTCAGTGCCCAGATGATGATTCCTCTGCTGCAGGAGCTGCTGCTGTGACAGTGGCAGCACAGGGTGAGCAGATGGAGCTGCTGCTGCCTGCCCAGGCCATGACCCCCGTGGGCTTTGTTGGCTCCAGGAGCAGATATTTGCTCACACCAACATCACCCCTCTCCACTGTCCGTGTTTCCTGGCACCTCTGAGCACAGCCTGGCCTCGAGCTATCGCTGCCGAGTGAGGATGTGCCTGGTGGGCAGCTCTGATCTCTGCAGTGACGGGGATGCCTTTCAGAAAGTGCTGGAATGTCATACAGGGTGCTGAATATGGAGATGAGTGCTGGCTCCCCTTGCTGCCAAACGCTGGGGAAAAGTCTGGCTGTTTTATCAGCTTGCCTCAGTTTCCCCATAATTGAACTTACAGTGGAGTGGCCTGGGAGACCCTCTTTATTACTTGTCCAGAGGCATGGACAGACCATTGCTGCAAACATCTAAAGTCTCACCTAGCCTGACCTGCTGTGAATAGCAGGCTATAAACTTCTGTCCATTAACCTCAACACTGAGCCCAGTAACTCATTTCTGGCTGAAACATCTTTTCCCCTCTCCTTCTGAGGAGACCACGAGGTGGACACGCCACCATTACCCTGAACAGCTTCTTTTAATGTCCAGCCCGTGCCCCCAGTTAAAGCAGTAATTATCCCTGTTGCTTCTGGTGTATCTGACCTGGGGCTCACTGCAGCTTGCAGCCTGCACATGTGGGGGCCTGGACCCAGCTGGAAGGGTCCTGAAAGTCAGGAGGGAGCTGCTGGGGGTTCAGGGGGTAGGTACAGGGAGCTTGAGGGGTGAGGGTCAGGCTGCAGGATGCTCACCATGTTCTGAGCAGCAGCCCTTGGTGCTGGGTTTATTGGTGACTCGCTGAGGGTTCAGTGCTGCTGTCCCAGGGGATTTCAGGGGGCTGCCAGAGCGGGATGAGATCCTGGGAATCACTGGAGCTCTGCAGAGGATGGCAGCTCACTTCTTTGGCTGATTCAGCAGGTTCCTGATGGCTTGCCTTAATCAAACTAGATGAGAAACTGTGGTGCCCCCCCCCCGGCTTTGCCTGGCTGCAGGGCTTGTCTTTGTTTTCACAAGCCTAAATTCACTCACAAAATCATCCAGCTTCTTGTTTATCTGCTTCCTTGGGCTCCATAATTAGAACTGCTGCTGAGACACCACAGCCTGGTTTGGGAGACCACCAGCACAGCCTGTGGGCAAACATAAAGACCCCTCCATGCAGGAATGTTCCTTCAGCAGAGTGACTCTGGGAGTCAAGGAGGAGATTTGCCTTCCTTGGGACTGAACAAACACAGAGAGGCACAGCCTGCCCCACACTCCTGCAGTGCTGCCTGAGCAAAGGGGCAGCAGCCCACTGGCTCCAGCCAGGAGACCCATATTTCACTGGGGAAAAACTGGGGGGGAATATTGTGACAGGGATCCTGGCAGTTGGAGGTGGCCTCACAAACAGCTTTGGACTGACCATCTCTGTTTTCAGGGTGTGTTTTTTTGGAGCTTGTCATTTTTAAGGGCATTGATTTTAATGTGTTTTCTTTGGCTGGTGATTTGACACTGAGGGAATTGGCTCCAAGAAGGAATGGCATTCCCTGGATTTTCACCTCAGCATGCTTTGAGTGGAAGCTCTAGCTGTCAGTGGTACCCAGAGAGAATTTTGTTGATGAAAACCGTTCCTTGGACCCCTCCCATGCAAGTGCTGAAATAATAAGCCATTTGTTTGGAGAATTCTCCTCTTCCCCATGGACAGGTGCCATTTTGAGTGAAACCATCTCAAACAGCACACACAGCTCACAGACCTTGCACAGCCTCATGGCAGAGGAGAGACTTCAGAGTTCCCTAACAGAGTGGAGACTGCCAGACCTTCATGAGCTGATGGATAACTGAAATCAGTGAATATTTACAAGTGGCTGCTCCTGAAAGCCTTGGAGGAGCTACAGAGATTGGGATTTCCTTTATGGGATCACAAAATCATTAAAGGCTGGAAAAGCCCTCCAAGATCACTGAGTCCAACCATTAACCTACACTGCCAGATTCACCATTAAATTGTGTCCCTGAGCACACATGTACACAATTTTTGAACACTTCCAGGGACTGTGAATTTGTGGGCAGCCCGTTCCATTGCTACCCTTCTCACACCCCTCAATTTTATCAGGTTGGTGTTTGCATCTGAGGCAATTTCAGTGGGTAAAACTCTTTGGCAAAGCACAAAGTTTATGACCCTCCAAAAAGCATGATGGCTTTTGTTCTCTTGGATACAGGTTGGAGGATAACTCAGCTGTAATGGGAGTGTAAGGTGTGGAGTGAGAGCCAGGTTTAAAAAGCTCAGGCTGCTTGGCTTGCTGAAAGGGAAGTTTGGAGGCAGTGTGGTAGGTAGTGGTAGGTAATTCCCTGCACCAGAAGAAGATCTAGAGGATGGATGTTGAAGTTAGGTTAGAAAGACAACTGTGAAGCAACACAGTAATTACCCAGTGGAACAGCTGACCAGGACAAGAGGGAAATGAATTTGAGCTCGGATGCTTCACCTCAGACCTGGAGATCTTCCTGGAAGGCATGACCTAGTTCAGCTGTGTATGAGCTGGATAACATTACACACCAATGGGAAAAACTAACTGAAAAATGTTGTCCTGGATCTTTTCACACACTGGGCAGCTTCCCCTTGTGTTACTGAGCTCACCACAGAAACAGTTATTTCACCTTTGAAAGGAGCTGCCCTGGGCTCTGCACCTTTTAAGTTCTTCAATGGCAATGCAGGATGCTGGGTTTACACTGCTTAAATGGAGAGACCTGGTTACCTGTTGCAAGGTTCTTTTCCTGGAAGAGAAAATAACATTGGGACAACTGAAATGTCTAATTTTACCCCAATATTGTGCTTGAGTCTTGGGATTATTTGTCTTCGTTTTTCTTTAAAACATAATTGGCAAACAAAAACTTCACTTCGAAAGGAAACAGCAAAAAACCTGGTTCTGAGAATTAGACAAATGTTGGTTGTCAGGTCTGTGCTGGGTGTCACCTTCTCTTTCCTCCAGCTGGAGCTGGAGTCTGCTGCTGAACCTGTCAGAGCCCCTGAGGCTCTCAGTGGTGCTCTCGAGGGACCTGGTGCCGTGGTTTGTGATGTGAACTGCTCCAGGCTGTGGAGAACCTGGAGCTGTGTGGGCAGCCTGCCTGGCCATGCAGCTGCCATCAGTGCATCCCAGACTTGCAGATGGTCTTTCCTGGTGGGAGCAAGCTTTGGGTTCACGTGGCAGGACTGTTGTATCGGGGTCACCATTAGTTGTACCGGGCTCTATTTGTTGTAAAGGGGGAATGGCCATTTGTTACATGATGAGGCTGTTTAGCACCGTCCTGCCAGGAACAGAATAAGAGACTCCATGGTCCAGAAGGTGAGAGAGCAAGCCTTTATTCTGTCAAGCTTTATTCTAAGAGCCCCACTCTAAGAAATGCCCCTTATGTAGAAAACCAGTGAATTTTTTATCACCAGCCTGGCTAGGTTAGAGAGAACATCCCAAACACGATTGGTGAGGGACTCCGAAGGACAAGCTGTTGTAAATAACAGGTGCAAAGCAAGATAATAATATTGTTTACAATTCTCTCCTCCAAGCTTCCCAGGCCAGTTATCTCAGTTCTTTCTACAGAAGAACTGAGAGCAGCCCCAGCAGGACAGTGTGCAGCCCATGTTGCAGTGATGTGAGGCAGCAGGGCTGCACACACGAGAGCAAAGGCCACCTCTGTGCATTGTGTGGTGTTTTACCCCTGAAAGGCAAGGTGGAATGGGGCATAAATCACAATCAAATAGCTGTGTTGTGTTTTCTCCCCTTTCTCTCTGTTCATCAGCTTTATAGCTGGGGCTCTGTGCCTGATTCTTGCTCGAAGTTGCAGAGCTCTGCTAATGCTGGGCAGCTGCTGTGGCTGTCGTAGCAGTTCTGGGCTGCAGGTCAGCGTAAAGGGATTTGGATAGCACAGTTCCATCTGAGGGGCTGTCTTGTTAATTCTGCTTTATTGGATGACTCCTGGAAGCAGTTTTCCTGAGCTATCACAAGGGTTTGTAATAAATCTTAATGAGTTATCCCTGCTATGATTAATCATTTGTTCCTCTAGCAGGATGCTCCCCAGGGAAGAGGAAAGGAACCTCAAACCCTGCATCAGGGCAGTGTCAGTGGTTACCTAGCTGTTCACTATCCAGCCTGAAAATGTTGCAGCAGTCACCCCAAATCCCCAGGACATGTCTGCTGTTTGTAACAGTCAGTGTTTGCTGCCCAAGGCAAACAACAGCTTTTGAATGAGCTGCTTTGTTTTAAACCAGGCGATTCTTCCCTCTCCCTGCCTCTCGTATTAGAAAGGATCCAGGAGGGATTTGCAACCAAGTCAAGAGAAAAGGTGACAGAGGCAGAGGTAAAACCCATCTGAGCACATCCTGCTTTCACTCTGTTGGTATTTTTTTCAGGAAAAAATTCTTCACTGAAAGAGTGATTGGGCACTGGAATCGTCTGCCCAGGGAGGTGCTGGAGTCACCATCCCTGGAGGTGTTTAAAACAGCCTGGAGTGGCACTCAGTGCCATGGGTTAGTTGATGAGGAGGTGTGAGGTCACAGTTTGGACTTGATGATCTCAAAGTTCTTTTCCAACCTTGTTCATTCTGTGATTCTGTATTGAATGGCTCTACCTGAGCGCTTGTGGCCATTGGGTGAGACTTGGAGGACACAGAAAAGGCAGCAGCTGTCCTTTGTGGATCTCAAAATCTCAGCTAAAGCTGACAGCCAGAGCTGACCAGTTTCCCAAAGCTGTGTGACATGCCCAGCCAGCCCTGCACCTTTCCCACCTTCCCCTTCCTCTCCATGTTACACATTTTGGGTATTTTCTAACACCATTTTTGCTGTCAGAAGTCATCAGACACATCCCAGTGCAGGAAGATTTCCACCAGAAGAGGCATGGGAAGCACAAGGTAAAAAAACATGGATAAATCTCTAGGAACTGTGAGAAATGTAAATTCACCCCTTTGCTAATTTGCTTTTCTCTCAACAGAGATGGCAAAATTCATGGGTGTCAATCACTGGTGTGATGGAAGACAGATCCTGTCAGAAAGATATCCATGAGGTCTGGCTGGCCAAAACAGGGTAATTCTTAAATCATTAATGCATGGTCTCTTGATTAAAACATGGACATGGTTTGTAACTAACAGATCTAAACCCTGTTGAAGTGTACCTAAGTCTTTAATTGAGTGCAGTAGACTCTGAATCAAGTCTTGAAGGAACTGCCAATTTGGAATCCTCTAAAAGGGTGATATAAGGGCTGTGCTGGTAAAATCCAGGTTGGATAAATCTCCAGTCACAAAAGATTCGGTGATCTGCGTTGCTTAGTTAAATGGATTCAAGACACAAAATTATCTCAATCCAGGCAATTTTATGTAATCCTATAAGTGGGTCAAACCTGTAGGATGGCAAAGATTCACCTCATTAAACTTGGGGACTCAGCTATGGCATCTAAGGTAGAACATCATTGCCCTCAGCAGTGCAGAGAGGGAGGAATGCCCAGGGATGAGCTGGGTTTCAGTGATCTCACTGCTTTGGTAGCTGCTAGCTGAGAGTTGGAACTTCTTTTCCCTTTGCATGAAAATGTCCTGTCAGGCCTGGGAGCCTGCTACGACCTCGTGCTGCTGTTTCAAACCTGTTTCATTTTTTGTGGCAAACAAGCTGAAGCACTTGCAGTAACACACTGAAAGGAACAGGCAAATATTGCTATTTCCTGTGGAATAATTCTGTTCCTCGGATGCCAGGGGAGGAGCTCCTTTGGTGATACTGGAGCAGAACACTAAGGTCAGGCTCAGGGACTTGGTGCAGATAAATGAGACCATGACAGAAGAAGCAAAGCATGTCAGACCTAAGTCAGATCCACTGAATTTGTGAGGCAGAGCTGCTGCTGAGACCAGCAAGCCCCAGGCTGAACTTGCAGCCTTACCCATGTGAGTGGCAATATTCCCATCATCTTTTTGCCCCCACGCTTTCTAATGTGCAGCTGGATCTTTCCCAGTGATCCCATTAAGGCTCTTCAGGGAACTACAGGGAAATTATGTTAAGAAGATAATTGCAGGGAGGCCTGGATAAAAAGGCAGGTCAAGAACAATTTGAAGAGTTGGGGAATGACTCCAGTCAGCTGAAGAGGTGTCATAAGGTCTCTATTCCCTCCAAGATGTTTCCTCACTGCCTTGGAGGCAACTTCAGCTGCAGCTTCATATTTGCTCCTGTTTTTCACTAACTTCCTGGCACAGAAACCTCTCCTTGCTGTATGTGCACCAGGTACTGGCAGAGCTGGAGTTAGCTGAGAACAGTTGGATCATAGGATTTAGAGACAGATGGGACCTTTTCCATTCTTTTTTTTTTTTTTTTTTTTTTTGTGATTAGCTCACAACATGTGAGGCAGTCACGTATTTCATATTCACACCACAAATTATGCATCTCATATGAAATAGCTCGTTTCCTTCTCTGAGATCGAGTCTGAAAAATTTCCATCTGGAATATATAATGTGGTTTCCATATGTACAAACAGATACTTGTTACTGCTATCAAAGCAGAAAAGACATTTTGGATGATAATGTGCTGTGGGAGTGTGTGCCCAGTGAGTGCCTGAGAGCTGTCAGGTAATTCACAAACTCTGTGACAGAGACCGAGCTCAGGGCTGGGGCTTGGAGCACAGCAGGGCCTCTGGTTTTCTGGTTAAGGATAAGGATTTAAGACCTCCCATGCTGGAGTAGGCTGTAGTGTTTGAAGTCCAGTCTGCCCAGACCTTAGGAACAAGAGGTCAAACCTGCTTTTCAGTATGGGAAATACTTGATTTCTCATTTTTCAAAGCTCCTCTTAGGTGGGTGCTGAGCAGCTGCTTGTGCAAAGGTGATCATTTTGTCCTGGACAATGGGCTCAGGTCCTTGTTCTCATCATTACCCTCCCTTGAGGAGCATCATCCCCATCCTGGGCCAGCCCAGCTCGAGTGTCTGTCCCAAACTGCTGTGGATTGGGGCTGTAGGACTGTTTTGGGCATGTCTCATGAGAGCCCTGGTGTTTGGGGATATGATGGAGTCACTTTGGCTGGATGCCAGACACCCACCCAAGCCTATCATTCCCATCCTCAGCTGGGCAGGGGAGAGAAGATTTAAAAAAGGCTTCTGAATCAGGATAAGGGCAGGAAGAGATCAGTCAGCAGCTGCCCTCAGGGGCAACATGCTTGACATGGAGGAAATTAATTTGATTTGTTCCCAATCAAATAAGAGTAGGATAATGAGATATAAACCCAAATCTAAAAGAGTTTCCCCTACCTCTCCCTTCTTCCTGGGCTCGACTTCAGTCCCAAATTCTCACATTCTCATTCCTCCTGCTCCAGCAGTGCAGAAGGGTGGGGAATGGGGGCTGTGGTCCGTCCATCCCATGTTGTTTCTGCCACTCCTCCCTCCTGAGGGTGAGAATTCCACTGCTCCAGCCCTGGGAGACATTCCTCCATGAACTGCTCCAACATGAGTCCTTCAGCATGTTGCAGCTCTCCATGACCTGCTGCAGTGTGGGTCCATTCCATGGGGTGCTGTCCTTTTGGGACAGGCTGCTCCATGTGGGTCCATTCCTTTGTGTCAGTCCTTTTGGGACAGGCAGCTCCAGAGTGGCTCCCCTACAGGATCACGAGTCCTGCTCCAGCATGGGCTTCCCACAGCCTTCTCTGGGCATTTTCCTGCTCTAGCCTGGCTCCTCCAGGGGATGCAGGTGGATTTCTGCTCCCCCATGGACTGCATGGGCTGCAGGAGCACAGCTACCTCACCACAGTCTCCCCACGAGCTGCAGGGGAATCTCAGCTCCAGAGCCTGGAGCAGCTCCTGCCCCTTCTGCCCTGCCCTGGGTGCCCACAGAGCTGTTCTTCTCACATACTCTCATTCCCTCTGCAGTTCCCTCTGCAGGATTGTTTTTGCCTCTTCATAAATCTCTTATCCCAGAAGTGCTTCTGCTGTGCTTGATGGGCTCAGCCCTGGCCAGTGGCGGGTCCATCCTGCAGCCAGCTGGGATTGGCTCAGCTGGACATGAGGGAAGCTTCCAGCAGCTTCTCAGAGAAGCCACTTCTGTAGCCCCCACACAACCAAACCCTTTCCAGGCAAGCCCAGCACAGGTACCTCAGTGAGACAGCATCAGTGCTGAGGCTGGGGGAGGTTTCTGCTGCTCTTGTCTCCAAGCCAGCCAGACAGTCTGGCCCTGCTGCAAGACAAAGGTGCCCTGCCACTAATTTAACATCTTAGTTTCTGGTTAGTTTCCATTACACATAGAACATGTCACAGTTTTCACTTTTTTTTAAGACTTATCGTAGCCTCAAAGCTTGTTTCTGAAGGGTGACTGGGTTATTTATTGCACAGAGCAGTTTTTCAAGGAAAGGGAAATGGCATCTGGCCTCCAAATGGAGACCACCTTCCCCCTCCAGGTCTTAAGAGAACATGACAGTAATTGAGCAATAATGAAATGTTTCAGGAGGAGTGTCGGAAAGTTCAGAGTGCTGTGGGAGAGTTATAAATCTGGGCTGGTTTTGGCTTGAGGAAGAAATCCCGTTATAAACTTATTAGCTGCTGACACCGTGCTTCTCCCGCCTTGCCCAAGATGCAGAGCTCACCTCAACACCATCCCCCTGTTCACCTGCACCTGGCTGGAGGTGCTGCTGTCCCAGGCACAGCTCTGCCTCCTGGGAGCAGTAGCAAGGGTCAAGGACATGCTCTGCTGCATGGGATGGGCTCTGGCCAGCTCTCTGTGTGGCCTTCTTGCCAATCCTTCTTGCCAAACCTTCTTGCCAAACCTTCTCGCCACTGAGCTGCTCATTCCTGCAACAAGAACCTCGGCCAAACCTTTAGAGGTGCAGTTTGTACATCTCCCTTTTGAAGTAATTTGTCTCAACAAAACATTAAAGCCTTGAATTTTCTTTTTTCTGTTTTCTCCAAGCTGGCTTGTGGGTACCTAAATGGAGACTTCTATCCATCTTCAGGGTGCTTTGTTCATTATTTGTGTTGTTTCTAATTTGTGACTCTCCAAAAGGATTGCCCTTTTCCTCTCCTCCTTCAAATGACTTTAGAAAGTGACTTTAGGTTTAGAAATAAATCTGGAGTTTCAAACTCCAAGCTGGGAATCTTTTAGCACTGGAAAGTGTTTCTGACATGTTAAATTCTGCTCTTAGATTTCGATAAGTTGCTTCCAGATTTCAGCCTAAAATCTGATGACTTGTCTTAGGAAATTCTACGGGCTGTTGCTACAAACAGTGGTGGAAAATGGGCATTTTAAAGTGGTGGTTTATATATATAAAAATATATTTTACCTTCCTCTCTCAGGGTTGGATGAAGGTGTGTGTTTCCATGGCTGGCAAGGGTGTCTGAGTGGTGGGTTTGTGAGGGACACCCCACCCTGAGACCAAGAGGACAGACTTCACCTGAAGAGAGACAATGATTTGCATCATTTGCACCACATCTGAGATGATTTCAAGGTCTCCATCACCCATGCAGAGGAATAAGTACATGGAAAGTAGGATTTACATGGTAGGAAAGTAGGATTTACATGGTCTGCCTAGCTCAGTTGGAGAGGAGAATGCAAATACTGAATAGAGTTACTGAAAAAATTATTTCTGATGTGGTGTAGGAGCATCATCAGCCAAACTTTTTGTCTTCGTTAGTTTTTACATCTATTGTCATTGTTTGATCCACATGAAGAACAGCTTGTAGTGGACACTGCCCAGAGTATTTTTGCTAGTATGTAAAATGGCTGATATAAACCTAAATACTCGACTGCTGTGCAATCCATCAAATCCATGGTCCCATCAAGGAAAGAAACCAAGTCTTTAGAAGGAGAAAGTGTGGTGCATCTCTTCCAAACCTGTACTCAGGCATCCTGCATTCAGGCAAAATAACTCAGAAACATGTAAGGAGTCTAAAAATATTGGTCTGACTGAAATATCTTTTCCTCCTCTGGCATTGTGAATCCTGTGAACTCCTGTTTCTCCAATCAGTGGTTATAAAATACAGCTAAGCGTCTTTTGGAGTGAGTTGTGGAGGGACCACACATTTAATTAATCGTGGTTACATTTGTCTAAATAAATTTCTGGGAAAAGTGACATTTTTAAGGAGATCTCATGACAAAACTGCTCAGGAGGAAAAGTTAGGGTTTCCCAGTTTCACATTTAATTAACTTAGGCTGACTTTTATAGGCCTTTGTGTTATGCATTTTGGTCTTCAGTAAACAAATAGCAGAAAATTAAAGCAGAGCAACTGCCAATGAGCAGTAAATTTAATTGAAAAATAATGAGTTGCCATGGGGTGCTGTAGGGTTCTGCAAAGATAATGTTATTTATCTTGGAAAAGCTCCACTTGCATTTGTTGGGACATGATATATATATATAAGTGGAACAAAAGGAAAAAATACGACATTAGATAGGAAAGGGCTGAGGCCATATTCCTCACCCTGAATTTGGGGCTGGAGTTTGGTGGAGTGAAAAACTGATTTCCTGCTCTCCGTGGCAGCAATTTCCATCCCATGCATCCCTAAGTGAAATGTGGTGTCAGGAAGAGAAGTGACTGGAATTTGTAAGGTCCAGATGAGCAGGAAGGAAGATGAACATCAATGTCACAGGAGGGAAGGAACGTGTGAAATGGTCTCTGTCCTAAAGGTGAAACAAAAACCTGGGTCTGAATGCTCCCTCTGCTTTTCACAATCCATTCCAAAGGAAATTGAATGTCTGGAAAAGAGCAGAGCGAGCCCTGCGATGGAGGTGCTGAATTAGGGCGGCAATAAGACGTCTTAATCTGGGGTTAAAAAGATACATTTGCACCCCTAGCTTTGTTCCTCGTTGTGAAACACTCGAAATCCAGGGTGGCTGAGCAGCTGGGCTGGGAGCAGCAGAGGGTGAACTCGCTCAGTGACAGCGTTCCTGCCCCTGGCAGAGCGAGTGGTGCCGCTCTGATCCTCAGGGCAGGAGCAGGCACCGACCCAGGGGCTCTGCCTGGGGGTGAGCAGGCTGTGCTGGGCACCCCACGCAGCTGGACGAGCCCCCTCTGTCCCTGCACACCTTTCTCTGCCTGCACACGTGTGAACTGTGACGTGCAGCAGCTCCTTTTTCACAACATCTGGTTTCCAAGCCCATCATTTCCCAGCACTATGCAGCAAAACCCACCTTCTTTACAGCCTTCCCATTTGGAGGGCTCACCAGACCCCAGATTTGGCTGACATTTTCAGGTTCCTGCTTTTCATTTCAACCCATTCTTGCTTTATTTTTAGCTGTTATAAAATGACACATGTTTCCATCTTTTAGGTAATGAGATGCTTTCCACTTAATTCAATCACTAGTTAATTTGATCCTCTATTTAATTTGTTCCAAACGTCTGGAAGCAAAGTTCTGTGTCTTAAGTATATGTATGTATTACATATATAGCTTCCACCCTTTGCTCTGATCATTCTCCTTCCTCTAAACAAGCCTTATAATTCAATCTTAGGCTACTGAAACTTGCCATTTAATTAATGAGAAAAGCCCAAATCAAAGCAAGCTAGAAGGAAAAGAAAAGGTTTAAGGAATGAATCTTGGTCATAAAAGATGACTGTGACTTAAAATTGCATCGTGGACTACCTGCTGTTGGCTGATAGCTCTGCTACAGGCTATCAAATCCATGACAGTGAATTAATGGGAGCAAAATTTTTTAGGAGAATGTTCAGAATAAATGTGAGGAGCCGCTTGGTGGAACATAAACCTAAAAATATGGTGTAGCAAAGTTTTATCTGTCACCCCAAGGCTTTGGAACTCGGAAATCAGATGGTGAGGGGATAACACTGCTGCTAAATCTGTGTTGCCTTCAGCACTGTCAGGAGCACCCACCAGCACTCCATAAAGCTTTCACTTCCATCCCCACCAGACCCCTGGAAAACCCTCACCCACCTGCTATAATCAAACACTGGCCTCAGCCCCCAGCCTCAGTGCTGACTTACCTGGCTTTAGCACCAGCAGCCCAGCCCACCTGAGTGTCACACCTGGCTGGTGTTTGGGGCTGGATCCGCTTCCAGCCTGCAGAGCTGTGTGTGGGCAGGAAGGGAAGCTGGCCCAGCCTCTTGGCCACAAGATGAGCAGTGTCCCGCAGTGCTCCCCAGTGTGGTGCTCCTGTGATCACCTGTGGGGTGTGCAGAGTCCAGGGAGACCAGACCCAGGGGGAACCTGGGGCTTTTGGGGCTTTCCAGCCCTTGGGCCAGCAGGGTCTGTGCCATGGGTGCATTTTCACACATCCCAGCTGGAGCACCATCTCAGAGCAGGGCTGCAGGAATCCTTCCAATGGATCCCCACGTTAGTCTGCCAGGAAGGCACCAAAAATCTCCCCATGGCACTCCCTTATTTTCATGGAGCCTTACTGGGAAGGCTGGGTGTGTGCCTGGGTGTGATCTGGGCTGGCAATGCCCCTGGGAGATGCATTCTGCCTTGAAGGGAGCCCAGCTTTTGGCTGCTCTCCTTTGGGAGGTGAAGGCAAATGAAAGCCAAGCCAGGCAGCATGATGCCTCAGGTTTTAGCTTTTATATTTTTCAGATTCTGTGCTGCTTTAGTGTGTGGGTCTGGGCTTCATATCAGGGGATGGTGAGCTCTCTGCACAGAGAAGGGAGACAAAACAATTCCTTCTCCAGCTGGGGACCAAGGACAAATGATCCAAAACTCAGGCCCAAGAGGACAAACAACGTGGACTGAAGAGAGAAAAACAAGAAGGATGGGACTTGATGGGCTAAAGCTGGAATTGGACAATGAACTCCAAGATGCAAATGGAGCAGAACTGATCAAAGTGCCAGAGCCCGTGCCCGGTGTCCATTTTGTGCCCATTTTGGTTCATCTTGGGTGCAGCCCTGGCTGGGCTCTTGTGCTGCCCAAGGTGGATCCATGGAGGAAATCCTTTTAATAAATCCCTGCTTTATTCTTTAACTCTGTCTAGTCTCTGTTCCAGGTCAGCCTTCACAAGTTCAAGCAGCTCCACGAGTTCCAGGAGCTTTGCTTTCCCATCTCTCTCCTGTAAGACCTTGAGCAGGCTCTTCACTGAAGAGGCACAAAGGTTGTGTGAGGTCTCTTGGTGGTTTTCAAGGCTGGAAAAGACCCATGAGTATGGGTGTAGCAGGGCTCCTTGTCAGATGCTGCTACTGCTGGCAAAAGTGTTTTCCTACACAGTTTTGGGAAGCTTTCCTGTGCCCTTGGCCTTGCCCAGCTGTGTCTGGACTCCCCACAAAGGAGGAGAACCTGCAGCAGGGCAGGAAGGGGTGGAATGCTTCAAGGATGATTGCAAGGCCAGGACAGGAGGAGTTGGAGCTTGCAGCTGACAGGAAACCACCCAGAAGCCAAGAGCAGGATGAGGAGGTAAACCCACGATCTGCTCAGGGAGCAGTGAGATGGGTTGGCTGGGATTCTGCTCCCCCACGAGATGGAGACAGCCCTGCTGGTTTTGGTTGCTTTCCAGCTGTGGTGAGGAACAATTTGTCTTAATAAATTTGTGGTGAGGTATAATGCAAGAGGACAGAGCTCTCGAGTGGGCATGAGGGCTTTTATGGGAGCCACGGGATGAATGTTAACAAACAGATCATGTTGTTATTGCTTACTATTGGTTCATGACCTGGGCTTCACAGCCATTTGTGGCCTTCTGATTTCCATGGACCAGTTTCTTTCATTTCTCTGATTTTTGTGATGGGGATCTGTTGCTGACTCTGTGTGTGGAGGTGAGCTGAGCCTCTCACCTGGGCCAGCATGCTAATAGCATGAAATCAGCATCAGGAAACTCCTGATAGGGGAAAGAAGTTTTTTCCTCCTTCACAGAAATAAAAACATTATTTATGCTGCTTCAGCTCTGTTGTTGCTTTCCTGAAGGAAAATGCTTTAGCCTTCCTCCTGTACCACTGTCCCTGTGGATGGGATGATAGCATCAGGACAGCCCAGGATGTCCTTGAGAGCTCAGTCCCAAGAGCCTGGACAAGAGGGAATTATTTCAGACTGAAAGAGAGTAGATTTGGATTAGATGATTTTATTTACAGCAGTGTCTGGTTGTAGTACCAACAGGTTTGCTCTCACTCTGGCCTGTCTTTACATCAGTTTAGGTAAATTTTGGTTTTGTTTTTGAAAACATACGCTATATTCCCAAATATCACAAAGGAGCTGCCACTCTGCTGAGCTGTTGCAGGAAACTGGACACCCCAGTGTGGTCCAGGGACTCATTCTGGACCCACTATCACCCTGTGGGGCTCTCCACTACAAATTCAATAGGTGCAGGAATAGACTCATCATACTCTGAGAGAATAATCTCTCCTCCTCTCCTCTCCTCTCCTCTCCTCTCCTCTCCTCTCCTCTCCTCTCGCATCTAAATCTCCCTCCTCTTCCCACCCTGGTGGAAAGCAAACCTAATAGAAAAAGCAGTGCTAATGATCATGACCCCACTACTATTTTATTTCCAATTGGCAGCTCATGCAAGCAGCCCTATTTTCTCTTCTAATAGGAAACTTTATGATGTACCAAATTGCCCTGTAACAGCGTGTGCTGAGTTGCCTCCTGAAAGGTAAATGAGTTTGAGATTTTATGATCAGTTACTATGACTATTTTGCCTATTCCATAAAAAGGAGAGGGGGGATGCATTAAAGGGACCCAAAGGTTGCAGAACGAAGCTGCTGGCAGCCAGATGGTGCCTTTGGAGGGCTGCAGGTGGGAGCAGTGCTGGCCACAGCTGCCTGGCCCTGCCTGGTGGCTGTGCCCCTGTCTCATCACCTCCCTGCTGAACAGCCTGCTCCACCTGAGGGCTCACCTGGATGCTGATGGAAAGGATGGCTTGGAGGGGTTTGGGGCATCAAAGTCCTGCCTCTTGTGGAATGCCATCTCCGGGCTTGATGGGAATTAACTGGGACTCCCACAGCTCCTACCATCCATAGGGGATGCAGGCAGGTGCTCCTGCTGCCTTTAGGCTGGAGGCTGGGTCAGGAAATTATCCAGAGGCTGGCAGCAGCAGGAAATGGGAACCCAGAGCTGCTCTGCTGTGTCTGTTAGGGAGAGCTCATTTCCCAGTAAGGGCTTTGTGTTAATGAGAGCAGCTGAGCCCTCACACAACCTGACCTGGGAGCAGCAGCACTCTGGGAAGTCCCATCAGCATTTTCCAATGTGTTTTGCAGTGGAGAAGCACGGGATGGGATCCAGGGAGGGATTAGGCAGGAAGCTTTCCATGGGCAGCAGGACGTCCACTTTATTTTAGTTGAAATTAGGTGTCTAAATCTTTTTCTGGTTTTTCATGGTGGTGACTGCAAAGACCAAACTTCAGTCATCTTGGTGTCTACTGGTATTTGTGTGATTTGTGGGTTTTGGAGGTGGACCTGGCTGGTGAACTGGAGCAGGAAAGATGAAGTCTCACCTGGTAACTGTTTGTCCTCCCCCAGGGCTGATGTTCCTCGCTGAGTTGCTGTCCTGTGGTGCTCCAAACCAGGTGCTTTCAACCACTGCCTGTAGCCATGACATGTCCCTCAGCTGATGTTGACTCTGATAAACCTGTCAGCAAAACAGGGAGCCATTTATGTAAAAAAAAAAAAAAACAAACAAAGATTTTAACTCAGTCCAGTTTTGTAATTTTTTTTCATTATGCATATTTTTTTCAGCAACTAAAAATTGTTTGAAAAAATCTGCAGGACTTCTCACTAATTATTTTAACAAAAGGACATCTGTAATGATTTAAAAAAAAAAAGTGTTTTTTCTGAGAAAATGATCATCCACTTTCCAGTGAAGTGTTTGGTAAAACCCTGTGATCAAAAACACTGCACAGAATTTTGCAGTAACATTTCCTCTTCGGCTGAACAAATGACAATTAAAGAAGTCTATCTTTAATATCAAAAACTGTGCTTAGATGGTGACCATCATTGCTGGTTATTGCAGCTGTGTGTATAAGAATGTGATTTTGATGGTGATGATGATGATTGTGATGGTTGTTTTGCCTGGAACACAGCTCCAGAGCTGGGCAACCCAACTGGTACCTTCTGCTCCACTCCCTCCCCATCTTGCCTGTGCACCATGAGAGCAGCCAGCTCTCCAGTAATTTGAATAAAGGGAGTTTTAATGGAGCTATAGATGTATTTATAGTACCTTCTGTTGCTTGCCTGTCTCACCAGACTGTTGCTGCTGTCTAACAGCAGACCAGACTCTTGGTGGCACAGCTGCAGGACAGCTGGGTACATGTTTTTGAACTGGGAGCTGGTTTGGTGACCCTGGGTGCTGGGGCAGTCCCTGGGATGGGTTTTATTGGGGTGGTGCTGGCTGGTGCATGGGTGCAGGACAGGGGGGAAATTGGAGCCTGTGGTTTATTCAGAAGGTCTCTGAGGGGTGGCTGAGAACAGCCAGCACTGGTTCCCACGGGTCCCCAGCTCTGCTCAGGAAGGTTTTGGGGTGGCCAGTTGGAAAGTGACAAGATCCTTCTGCCCATATGTCTGTCTGACTAATCCCAAAAGAGCTCATGGAACCAGTTCTCCCTGGAGAATTCCATTCCAGCATGTCTGGTGTGAAAATCCCTGCCTGGCTGGAGCCACCAGCCCACATCTGCCTGTGGGATTTGGGAAATATGGGAATCCTCCTTCACCTTCTTCAGAGAGAGCCTTCCACAGATCTGAGGGGTGGTCTCCTCCTCCAGGGAGACCAGAGCAATCTCATAGCAGAAAGAAATAAAAAACAGAATCTCAGACTGAAAAAACTGAGTACAGAGAGTGGTGAAAGAAAGGGCAATGATTCTTTTGGATTCTCTTAACGTCCAACTTTCAGAGACAAGATTATTCTCTCTTTCCCTGTGGGGAGGGCAGAAATGAACATCAGGGGCTCTGATGTGATCTGGGCAATTCCCAACCCCAGCCTGGCTGTGTAAGGCCAGTGAACATCCTTTTGTAGTGGCAGCTGTGCAGTTCCTGAGACAGATCTCCTGGCAGAGCCCTGCGTGTCCAGCGATGGCTTTGCCACTCTTACCTCATCTCTTGCCTTGTCCTTTACACCGACCAACACCCCACTTTGGTTTCTTTTAAAGATGTCTGCTTATTACACGTGGGTGAAATCTGGTCATGCTGTACTCTTTATTAGTCCAAAACTGAGGTCATGCAGGTTAGATTTCTTTCCCGAGTGCTTTTATAATATTTGTGTTAGCTGGGCAGCTAAGTGCTGTCAGATGTAGCGTCAATGGAGCTTGCTGCTGTTGAAATTTTTATGGTTTCATGCATTTTACAGCATCACCTGTCAGACTCCAGCAATCATGATGTCACCTGTAGTAGAATATATAAATTTGAACAGAGGAGACCGGAGCTAGGGGAGTTATCCAGTAATCTGGGCTCCTTTCTCCCCTCCTCCTCCTCCTCCTCCTCTGGTGGGGAGGCTGGGATGTCTTTACACACAGCAAAAGAAAAGGAGCAGAACTCTCCTGCCCTGAGCTTTGCCCCAGCTGTTCTGCATGATCTGGGCAAAATGACTCAGTCTGTGGTTTCCATCCTGCCTCTTTGTTTCTTTGTTTTGCTGGCTGTGTCTCTGGGGATTCGGCCTCCTGTATTCATCCCAAGATTTGTGAAAGGCTTGGGCAGCGCTGGGGAGGCTCCAGTGCCTGTGCTGAAGGATGGTACTTGTGTGTGAGATGGAGAAACAGGTGCCATGGGGCTGGCAGGGAAGGATGGATGGATGGATGGATGGATGGATGGATGGATGGATGGATGGATGGATGGATGGATGGAGGGATGGATGGAGGGATGGAGGGATGGATGGATGGATGGATGGATGGATGGATGGATGGATGGATGGATGGATGGATGGATGGGTGGGTGGTTGATGGATGGATGGATGGATGGCTTTCCTGGGCAAGTTTTCAAACATTCCTGAAGGGACCAGGAGAGGGGACTAGTTCTGTGTGAATAAGCACAGCCTGAACATTGGTACCTTCTGATGGCCACTCATGGTCTCCCCATGCCCAGCTCTCCCCTCCAGGCAGTGCTTGAGCTCAGCCCAGTTTTAACGTCACCATAGCTTGGATTTACCATTTACAACAACGGTACTGGGAGAGATTTGGTGAAGGGAGCGTGGTGAGGGTGAGTTGGTCAAGCCTAGCAGAGGTGTGAGCTCATGGTGGAGGGAAGGAGGACACGTTCTGCTCGTGGTGCTGGGCACTGGGATGGGTCACACCCTCAGATTGCCCATGGTCTGCACACTTCACTGGAAGAGGGGTTCAGAGATGTATGATAAGATTCAACCACAGGTCAAGCAGCAGCAATTTGCTCTGCATTTTTAGAAGCAGGAATATGATTGTGTTTTATCCTGGAACTCCTTGCTCAGTATAGTCTTATCCCTGCAAACACTCCCTTAATTACTTATCAAACCATCAATAAGACGTGGCTTAGTGGCCCTAGATGAAGACATGGAGCCCTACTGCTGAGCTGTAAACCCCCAGTAAAAATGTCTTGAGAACAGACTGATTGGGTTTTAAGAGCTCTGTAACTGATACACATCTTACCGTATTGTTAGGCCTCAATAAATCTGTTTCTAATAATCACTATTTACTGAGGTTTCGCAGCTATGCCAGAGGTAGGTATCTGTTACCTTGTGGTCCAGCCTCAATAAATGTGTTTTTAATAATCAATTGGTACTTCAATAATAAACAATAATTGCTTTATTATATATGAATTTGAACAAGTTCTACATTTCGGTTGTACTGAAATCACTGTCTATTTTTTTTTTTAAAGACGTTTTTACTGACCAGCTATTGGTACTAGTGTGTGCCAAACGTTGCTGTTCCTTATAAAGCATTGCTGACTTCACCTGATTTATAAGTCATGGAAATATTTCAGAGCCTTTTTCCAGCAGCTAATTTCTCCCCTTGTCAGGAGCTTCCAGGCAATCTTTGCAGGACGAATGCTGCAGTCCCTCTTATGTATCATTAACTGGAAATTAACTTGGGGCCTTCAGATGTGAACACACTGCCTGCTGCCGTGTGACCCAGCAAGCCAACACTTTTAGTTGACAGTACAAGTAATAGAGGTATGGGATTCTAATCTTTTTGCAGTAAAAAAAACCCCAATAATTGAAGAGGAAAGTTCATATCTTGCAGTGCCATTGGGGAAGCTTAATTTTTTTGCAATGTCTCAGCTCACGTCTCCAGAGCCTGGTGCTCCAGTGTCTTGGACATCTCTGCTCACCTGCCCTGAGTGCCCTCCCTGTGATGGGCATTGCTCTCTAAGAGCTCAGCAGGACTGGAGAGGGCTGCAGGGATGTCCTGTGCCTCGCTGTCTACTCTGTCCCAATCTGTGGAGCTCTGTGGAGAAGAGGGCTTTTGGCTTAGAAATGTGAGGTTTGTCTCCTTGCCACCAGTATCTGAGGAATGCTCTTTCCAGGGCTGCACCAGGATTCTGCAGAGTGTGATGACTTACCTCTGGTCTTCGAGGGGCCAGTGCTGAACAGGAGGTGAGGATTCCCATCACTCTACCCAAACATCCAGTTGATTCATCCTGCATCTAAATCTTCTCTAATCTGAGACCTTTACAGCCTTGTCGATGCACTTCTGAGGCACAGCAGCTGATTGTTCCTGTGCCTGTGCAGGACAGAAACAGGCACCACTCCTTCAGCACCTTCTGCCTTGATTTCACTTGAGCAAAGCTATGAATCCCAGACCCATCCCCACCTTCCCAAACATCCTTTCAGTGTTGGGTCAGACCATATGTCCTGGGTTGCAGGATGTGTGTGTGTGTTCTATTGCCATCTGTTAGAGCTGGGGCAGTTATCTTCTGTTCATTGGGCAGTTTTCTTTAGCTCTTCTACAACCAATCCTCCCTCCAGGAGATATCTGCTGTTCATGGGTCATTAATTATTCATTATCTTCTGTTCATGGGCCATTGAGTGTCGCTGCATGGCTGATAAAGTTCCATCATCCCATTGGGAGATGCCCCGCCCAGGGGGAGGAGCCAGCATTCCTGCCTGGATAGAATCTGAGGATTGGAACAGCACAGGCAGCCTTTTCCCACTGCATTCCCAGAGGAGCAGCTTTCTTCCCCACTGCATTCCCAGAGGAAGAGCAGGCCCAGCTACACCAGCCCTGGAGCTTCAGAGTAAAACTCCCCCCTTGTACAGGATCAGAGCTGCAGCAGAGCCACATCTGTCACTGCAGGAGGAGCAGCCACCATGGAATGGCACTGCCACCAACACCCTGACCCATAGGCTGTCAGGTCCTGTATTTTGACTCTGTCACTGGTTTGGGTTATTTTTGATTTTTTTTTTTCCTTTTGTATGTACTATTGCATTTGTATTTTCAATTTTCCTAGTAAAGAACTGTTATTCCTACTCCCATATCTTTGCCTGAGATCCCCTTAATTTCAATATTATAATAATTTGGAGGGAGGGTGTTTACATTTTCCATTTCAAGGGAGGCTCCTGCCTTCCTTAGCAGACACCTGGCTTTTCAAACCATACTTCTCTCCCTGAATTGGAGGAGCCTTCTACAGCCCACAGCCCCCACCCGGGGCCGGTGGTGGCTCTGGGGTGGGATGAGTGTTTATCCACCCCACAGAGCTCACCCTAGGGGCAAGGCCCGGGGTGTGGTGGCAGCTCAGCCCCGCGGGTGCCGTCAGCAGTGAGAGCCGCGCGGCCGCGTCCCCCGCGCACGGCGAGTGTCACATCCAATTAGGGCACTTCAAGCCCTAACGGGAGCAGAGTTCCGTGTCTCTAATTAGTCCGGTCAAAGGCAGGAATTCCATTCTGCTGGGTGAGTCTGCTCCCATGACAAGAAGATTAGTGGCCTCAGCTTGTGATTGTTGAGCTCAGGGTTTTCCACCCCACTTTAAGTCGTTTGCAATTTTCTGTTCCTCGTGGCGGTTGTTTCGAGGGGCTGGTTTCATTCCAGGAGAGCAGGGGTCAAAGCATTTTGGTGAAAGGCAGGGACTCCTGTCCCTGGTGCCTGGTTGCTCACTCTTGGACTACCTCTGGGCTAGGCATTTTTACATCTGTCTGGACGTGACAGGGAGCCAGGAGTGCACCAGGACCTCCCTGGGGAGTGTTAGCGCCGGTGGTGGTGCCTGGTGGACATCAGCTGGCCCACAGTGCTGAGAGGTGCAGTATTCAACACATCGAGGGATAGAAATTATAGAATGACAAAACTATTTGGGTTGGAAGGGACCTTAAAGATCATTTTGTTCCAAAACCCTTGCCATGAGCAGGGACATCTTTCTTTACACTGGGTTGTTCCAAGCCCCACCCAACCTGGCCTTGACCCTGAGAAGTGCCACCTCCTTTCAGCTGACTGCAGGGGGGCTGCTGCTGGTAAAGCTGCTGGCAGATGGTTGTCTTTGAGTAGTCCCATGTTGCCATTTGCCTCTGCTCCTGATAAATCCTGTTCAATGAACTTTCTGTCTTCAGGGTTATAAATATCTGTGGTCAGAGCTAAACTCCAGCACTGTGGGGCCAGAGACCCACTGAGAGCTGCTCTGGGTTCCTGTTGTCTGTTGCTGAGCCCTGACAGCTCTTACTGCCTGTGGTGAATGTGGATAAAGCCCTGAATACCTGTGCTGTGATTTGAAAGGTCTAAAATGCCTAAAATGTCCATTTCTAGGATGTAATTGAAAATACCCACTCTATGTATCTTTCTAGTTAAGTTTTTCTTATAAACTTTAAGATTTCTTATGCCATTGTGTGCCACCACATTACTGAAGTTAATGTGGCAGAGGGGAAATATCTTAATTCTGTGTTTAGTGTCCTTTTTCTGTCCTTTTGGTGTAAACTAAGCTCTACAGGGGCTTGTGGATATCGTTTGTCAGAGCTGTAGAAAGGCTTTTGTGTCTGACTGCTTGTCCATTGCCTCAGCTAAGTACCAGTGATTCTTTGATATCCTGAGATTTTCTCTTGCCACAGCAAAGCTGCAAAACTTTTGACTTAAATGGATCTTTTTTTGGTAATTTAATGCTACCTTTTCTGAAAAACAAGTCCAAGGCTTGAAAGTTCTTGGAGTTTTAGGAGCTGGATCTCAGCTTATAGAAGCATGCATCACCGAGACAAATAAGATCTTTCTCAAAACCACTCAGGTGAGATAAACACAGGCTGCAGCTTTTAGTGAAGTCTCAGGAAGCAAATTGCCAGGCTGGTTCTGTGCTCAGAGTTGACTGATGCAATAAGTCCGTGTTCTAGAGGCCTTATTGTGGTTATTTTGGGGTCGTTCATAATCCAAACCCCAGGTTCTTGAGCTGGGGGTTCTCACATGGTCCCAGGGTCCTGTAGCCATGGGCAGGGAGGGGATATAACCATGGTTGTGACTGATCTTTCCTGCCTGCCAAGCCAGCTCTGTCTGTAACAGCCAGGATCCAAGATTTAAACTCAGGCAGGGTGAATAATTTTTGCAGGCTGTGAGAGATTTCCAAGTCTCCATTACTGTAGATATTACCCCTCCTAAAGACCACTGTGATGTGCTCTGTCCTTGGGTTGGAAGGGTATTTCCTAGCAAAGGGCTCCGTGGTGCACTGGGATGCAGTGATTAATGAGGCAGGTTTGCATGAAGGATATATGGCAGGGAATTTTACAGGGGAGAGGAGAGGGAGGGGGTGAAACCCAGCTCAAGCCATCCAGCCATCCCCAGGGCCCAGTATTTAGCCAGGTGCAGCCTAGCTCGTGTGTGGGACCCTCCTGTTGTCTTACTTTAAATAAAGCTTTAGTGGGATGTGGCAGAAAGAAAGGCCCTGGCTCGGACACTAGGAAAGGGAAGTTTATTTAGGGAATTACCAATGAGGCATGAGTGCTTCCTGAGAATTAGGGCTTTCTGGGCTCCATGGCCTCTGCCCAATCCTCAAGAGATGTCCCAAGCTGACAGTCTGGTGGTGAGTAGAGAGGTGGAAGTGACCCAGGGTGTGGTGGGTGGGTGACACATGTTCTGATGGCTCCTGGGAGGGTGGGTTAGCAGAGCAGAGCAGAGATTCTGCACAGCCTCAAGGGAATTCCTTGGCTCATTTCAGTGCAGTGGCTGTGAGCTGACTTTCCAAGAGGTCTTTGGAAAGCTCAGCTTTGATATTCTCTGCCCTGGTCAGAGGGAGGTAACCACAGTTCTTCCCTGAACTCCTGGGAGCCTACACTGGTGTCCTGCAGCAGAGGATTTGGCTTGATTGTCCTGAGACTTATCTTGTTTGGTTTCCAGAGCTCATTATGCATCTCTTGCAGTTTTGTAGAGTTTACTTTGTTTTGTTCCTATTCCTTTTTTAGTCCTGTCTGAAAAATCACTGAGCTTTCTAGTACTGTAATAGCCATCATTAATAATAATACCTTTAAATTATTCTAGTTAGTCTTTTTAAAGCATTTTCCTGACTACCTTCTTCTTTGCTAATTGCCTTTCTCCAGTGCCCTGAGGAAACCTGCATTTTCCAGAAATTCTGAAGAGAAAGACTGGGGACTTGGCTCTGATATTTATAAATTTTTCCTAAATGTAGGAGATTTGTCAGCTGCTGGAGAAGAAATACTGTTTTTATGGCCCTATTTGTGGCCAGAATGGGGGGATAATGGCCACAGAACACCAGTAACCAAGTCAGGAAACACCTAAGGCTGAGATGGGAGATCAGAGCCAGCTCCTGAGAAGGGGCTGTGGATCAGCCCCTCCCTCACATCTCCTTGAGGAAGGGCCCAAGTGGAGCAGCAGCTGCACTTTGCTGTGCTCCCATTGTGCAGAGGAACCTCAGAGCCCAGAGTGTCCACACTGGGGAATTGCACAGGCACATGAGAGGGAAGAGACCTGTTTGGGGCTTGGGATGAGTGACCCTGCAGGGCAGGGAAGTGGGAGCATGGGAATGGCAAGGTGTGCCCTGGGCTTCATTCTGAGCTGAGATGGAGCAGGAGGGGTTGGAGAAGTCCTTTCCTGTAGCCCACAGAGCTGTGTGAGTCCCCCTTCATCTCTCCACACATGCACTGGCTGTTCCAGCTGCTCCTCCAGTGGCTTTTTAACCCCAGACATAAACTTAGGAACCCCTCAGTCCTGTGTCCCTCTAATCTGTCTAACCTGTCTGGGTCACAAAAATATATAGTATGGAATAATAGCAAATTATTCTGGGCTTTTCAGACCATCAAACAGTCATCTGCTGTTCCTCCCCTCTTCCATGCTGCTTGAGGCCAGGTGCCCTGGCACCAGCTTGGTTAAATAATGGTGGTGATGTCATGAAGGGGCTGAGATGGGGTGTCAGTAGCCATGGATGTGGGTGGAGGAAGGGTTGCACTGGGTTTGAGGTCCAGCTCAGCCTTGTGTCCTCAGCAGTGCCACTCAAGGCCACCAGCACCATTCAGAAGTCTCTTCCAGAGCAGTTGTCAAAAGCCCTCCTGCCCTGGAGCCTTGAGGTGAGGTGGCAGTCAGAGAGTCAAGTGGGGCACAGGCTGGGCAGGAGAATCTGGGGAGGGTTTGCTGGCAGAGCCCAGCTCGTGCTTCACTTGCAGGTGTTTGAAACCAAGGAATTTCTATGACACTTTAAGTGAAAAAACGATCATTTTCTGATAAACCGTAATGAAAACTTCCAGCTAACTCTGAATCCAGCTTTTCCTTTCCTGCAGGCCTTTTTTTCTCAGCCTGTCTCCCCCTTTGGCTGTGCCCAGCCAGCAGCCTGCAGGATTCTGAGCACTGGAGCTGAGGAATTGTTAGCAATCAGGGCGCCCTAAATGCCAGGAGCAGATGCAATAAAGGACTGTTCCTTTCCACTTGAAATGCCTGTTGCATTTGCCAGGCAGCCAACACTGTAAATTCATTCTGACTATTTAAAAAGACCTTTTAGAGCTTTTGAGTGGTTTCTGGCTTATTCTGTAGCAATAAAACCATAGTGACTGAGAGTCAGACGTTCAGGACCTTACCTAGTAACTAAATACAAGATACTTGGGAGCTTTGTGAAGTGCTTAGGAACAAGGTAATGATCCTGGCCCTTATCCCATTGTTTGCCTGCTCATAATCACTGTCCAGGGCTCTGTCTGGTGGCATTTGGGATTACTGTGGAACAAAGAAATAGGGCAGGGATTTGCAAAATGGGGATCCCACCTGCTGGGGGTTGGTGGTGTGAAGAAAACAGGGAAAGAAGGGAAGTGAGGTGATGAATTTTCCTTCTTATGCTGCTGCACAGAACTCAAAGAGAAGCTCAATCATGGCTTGCCTTGCCTGGTTATGTAAGGGCAGACTTCACCCTTGTACACAGGAACCCATGACAGTTTGGGCTCCAAATCCCAATTCTCTTGACCTGGGAGTGGTTCTTATTCCCTGAGGGATTCAGCCACGAGCAGAGCCCAGCAGTGAGAGATTGCAGGGCTCAGCTGAGGCTCCACAGCAAGGCTCTGCCTCTCTCTGACACCCCTCACCCTGGCAGCTCTGGGGACAGGCTGGTGGCCACTCAGGTCATGGAAGTGTCTGCTGGGAGGGGATTTTTCTCCAAGTGCATGCCTGCCTGGGACCCAGCTTGCCAGATGGATCCCTGGCATCCAACCAGGGCTTTTCATTGCAGCAGGGAAGAATGCAGTTGTGAAGGCTGATAAACGGTCTGTGAAGATTGGTCTGATACCATTTTGGTCTTCTGGGAATGAGGACCTCATTGCAGATCAAATGTCTGATCTTTAAACTGGCATAAATCAGCATAACTCTTCCATAGTTAATGGAGTTGTGCTGATTTACGCCAGCTGAATTTATACCATCAAAAATCATTCATTTTCTCTGTCTCTTATCCACTTTTCCCCCTTCCTTGGATTAGAAATGAAGTCTATAAAGCTAATATGGTCCCTGCAGCAGCATAACTTCCACAGAGTGTTTGCTTGAAGAGGTTAAAAGCCCTATAAATGGCTTTACATTCTCTAATAATAAAATGCAGATGCAAAGGGGAAGGATTTGATGGTCAATTAATACAGAAACCATCCAGTGCTTTGCATAGATCCTGCTCCTTGGCTTTGAAATACTATGCCCAATTAAAACCTTACCCAGAACTATACCAAGATTAAAAAAGTAATAAGAATCTGCAGCACTCTAGGTAGCATGCTGCAGTTTTCAGGGTGCCTCTGAGCTATGCCTCATAAACTCTTGGATAAGATTTGTCTGGGTGTTTCCAACTGCAACTGCTCCTGGAGCAAAGCTGCAAAGCAGCATTCAGCAGGCAGAGCTGGAGAGAAGGTTATTTTATGGGGGAAAAGAGGAGGGGATAAGGAAAGTGTTGACAATCCCTCGTGCATTCTTCTGAAAGGAAGAGAAAATGATAGTTCCTGTAAAGGTTCTGCCCTTCAGCTGGGTTATCCAGCGGGTGCTGGGCTGGGCAGGGCCCACAGGGTGGCTCTAGTTTGGGCATGGAACAGGCTGGCACAGCCTCAGCAAGTCCCAGTGCCTTACTTTGCAGCTGGGGTGAGTGTCACCTGCCCCAGCAGGGGTGATGGCACTGGTCACCTGTCAGGGTGTCCCCACAGGTGATGGCCACTCCAAAGGAACAGTGCAGTCTGTCCACAGACATTATTTGGTGGAACAGTAAGGTGGATGGCATCTGGATTTAATGGTCTAGAAGACAGAATGAAAGCCCTTCTCTTTCAGTAGTGCACAGCAGCAGCAAGATCTGAAAGGGCAGAAGGCAGTTTTAATAAACCCCTGCTTTGTTCTTTAGCTCTGTCTGTTCTAGGTCAGCCTTCACATGGCATCAACTTAACAATGCCCAATGACTTGATAACCATAAAAATTGTGTTACCAAAGAAACAAGAACAAAAAGTCCCGAGTAGAAAATTTTGTACAGAACTTAGAGAACTGTAAATATGAATGATTAGTGTAATAAAGTGGCTTTACTTGCATAGCATGGTCTGTGTCTCTCAATGCCCACCATATGTGGTGGTGGATTCTCCTGGGTCCGAGCAGGAGGCATGGCAAGTCCATCTGAGGGCCATCTAAGCCCTGGTGGCAGCCCAGCATGCCTTGTTATCCTCTCTGTGCCTCTTTTCTCCTTTCATGGTTTTCTGCCTTTCATGGTAAAGATCAGTAAAATATACAAATTTTTAAAAAGGAGTCATCAGAGGAACTATTAGACAGAATAAACCCATCTCAGATGGCCTTTGGGGATGGGGAGTCTTCCAGGTGGGCCTTCAAGCTCAGTTCAGATGGAAGGTTTTGATGTGTTTCTGTCTGAGCTCATGCACCTTCCTCAGCCTCCTGGTTTTAGTCCCAAACTGTGTAAAATCTCAGAACAGATTGCCAAGGTCAAGGAGGATCGCCCAGGGCTGGGATACTAAAACTAAACAAATGGAGCATGATATAAAAGCATAATGGGGCTGATTTCTTAATTGCAGAGAGGCCCCTCAACACTGTTTTGACAGCAAAAAGGGTCATTTACATCTATTTTGAGCCATGTAAAAGCCTGATCCTCATTTACACATGTTGAAAAGAAAATATAATATGTACCACGACTGAGCCCCTTCCCACTGCCAAAGTGATGGAAAGAGATTTTAGTGTAAATAAGGCTCAGGCCTGCTTTCAGTTCCAGCACCACGAACGTGCCAGTGCAGAAGCAGGAAAGATGCCAAACATATTTATTTTGGCCCAGCTGGGTGTTTCTTCAGTTTTCTGTCTGCAGAAGAAAGTGAGCACACACATTTTGGCTCTGCCTTCCACAAGAGTCACCGCAAGTGTCACCTCCCCTCTCCCAGGCAGGGACCAAGGAGGTGTCCTCAAGGCCACTGCACAGAGGATGCTCTTGTTGGGCAGGACTTGGGGCAGCTGAATGAGCACTTTTGTGCTTGCAAGTTCTCTATTTCCAGCTGCTGAGCTGCTCCCAAGGATCGGCAGCAACTTTAAACCAGGCAGAAATCGAGAATGCACAAGCTGACAAACTCTGTTTGTGCCAACCAAAGAAAACCAGTGTTCTGCTGGCAGCTGGAAATGGGCTCCAGACTTTCTCCTCAGGTGGAGGAGACATGGGGTGACTGCTCAAAGATGTGAGTAGCTCCTGAACAGGACAAGAACAGTGATTACAGCCTGATAGGGGCTCAGCATTTGCATCTCCTTAACCAGTCAGGCTCTAAATCTTTCTATGTATTGATTGTTATAGTAGCAGTATTAGTAATAATGCTTTGTGTACTTCACTGTGTTCAAAAGATGATGAATAAAACCATCAAAGCAGTTTTTACAGTTTGAGAGAAAGGGGGAGATGTGAGAAATGGATTTGCAAAGGGTTCTCAAAACCTGACAGAAATCTCACACAGTTTTGTACATCTGTATGCAAACACTGAGATAAGGTCTGCTGGCTTGGGAAGGCCATGGGATAGAGATGACATTGTTGAGAGATTGAACTAGAAACAAATTTCAAAAAGTTTCAAAATATGGCCTTGCAAAAAGACCAGATATTTTAGAGAATTAGAACTGTGAAAGATGCATTGTAGCAGGACCAGGTGGGGTAAAAATATAAGTGATTGGTGTTAGAAGTATGAGCAGCATTGTGGGGCAAAAGCTAATAGGCTGAAAAACATTTATAAGGTATTGTAACCAGGAAATGGGCTGGCTTCTGATGGAATGGCAAAGAGCTTTACATCTCTTATGTCCCACCCTTCATCGAGACTGATCATGGAATAAAATCTTTTAAAACACCTCTCAGTTGGCCATCCCTGTAAAAGCTGGGAAACCCAACAGTCTGGGAGAGCAATGTTGGGAACCCCACAGTCTGGGAGGGCACTGTTCTTCCCTGAGCTCACTGGAGGAGGCTCTGATTTATCCTGGGGCACGGGGGCAAGTGGCTGATCCTCCAGAGGCTCAGTAACACAGACCATCTGCACGCCCACTGCCATGCAGCTTCTCCCCATCCTTTCTTTCCTTTTTTTCTCTCCATGCAGGACAAGGAGCAGCCCAGATCTGAAGGGAGGTGCAATTTGAAGCAGGGCTGACGTGCCTCTGTGCCAGCGTGGGACAGATTAGAATTAGTTTTTTGCTAATTTGCTCCACATGGAGCTTTCAGTTTGAATTCTGTCTCCTGAATCAACAGGCAGACCACCCTCTTGGTATCCTGACTGCTGTACTTCCCAAAGTGAGGGAAGAATTTCTCATCCATCCTGTTTCCTGTGGTTCAGGCAGCGCCGTACCCACTGCTCCAAGGAAAGCGGTGTGTGTGTTCAGCTTCCTCAAACCTCACAGCTGATCCAAACTTGGGCAATCATTTCAGAAAACAGTCAACTCTGAAGTTTGGGAGCAAGGAGGATGCACAGGCTAGTGATTATAACTTCCTGAATTTTTGTTTGTTTGTTTGTTTCTGCATGAATCTCAGATTTTCCTGTTCAGGAGCCTTGCTGCTCTTCTTAGCAGCGAACCCAAAATAAGTCTTGCCAGAAAGCACCCAAGATCTCTGATTTTTTTTTTTTTTTTCAAGTACTCAAGAAACCAACTTGTGTGAATTTTCCTCTTTCTCAGGATGTATTGACACCCTGTGTGCCTTTGCATGGTGGTTTCAATCCCTCTATGGTCAGGTTAGCCCCTGAAAAATGAGATTACTATAATAACAATTCCTCTCATGTCCACAGCAACCTGGGTAAATTGTAGCTATGTAATTTCTCAACAAGGATCTGAGCATTTCCAGCAGCTTCTCATTCGTTAGGAAGCTGTTTACTTGGAGCCATAACTATTCCTGAAAATATACTGAGGTTTTTGAGTACTTCTAGGGGCCCTGTAGGTGTTCAGGAGGCCCACATGAACCTCAGGCAACAAAGACCTTGAATCAAAAGCTTGATTCCCATAACACAAGTCAGAATGAGCCTGAATGGGGCCATATGAACCCAAAATACCACCAAGGGCTGAATTCTGCCTCGAGCCACTCTGCTGGTGAATGAATAAATTCAAGTGAATAAAGCTAAAAACATTTTTATAATGTTATCCCATTTGCTGTGAAGCAGTAACATTTCTTTCTGTCTGAACTTTCAGAGGGCTCCCTATTTCATCCTGGCTTTTTATGATTTTTGGTTACATTCTGATGCCAGCCTTGGTGTAAGGGCTAACTTTGTGCTGCTGGATTCTGCCTGGAATGATTGGTGTTTTGTGTTACTGCAGTGATGTTTTTGCAGGCAAAGGCTGGGGAAAACAGAAGGAGCAGAGCTTCTCTGAGCTCTTCAAAGCTGGTGTGTCACAGAGCCTGTCCTGGTTTTGGTCTATGTAAAATAGAATAAAATTAAACTTTAGAATAATATAGAAAATATAATAATAATAATAATAATAATAATAATAATAATAATAATAATTATAATAATAATAATAATAATAATTATAATAATAATAATAAATTTTATACCATATATATAATATATATATTTCTTTATAATAATATATAAAAATTTAGAATAATAGAATAAAAGTAAAATGCCAGTGCTTCTGCAGGGATTGTATAAAAACTGCCCACAAATTTACTCCCTAATCTCTAATGGCTCCAACTCAAACGGTTTCATTTTTTCATTCCCAAGCTGGCATAATTGTCTTGGTTATTTCAAAGCAGGTGTCTTAGAATTTAATTTCTACAGTTAATTTCTCAAGAGCCTTTTTCACAGCCCTCAAATGAAACTGGACAAAATTGATGAAACATTTTATTTGTTTTCGATGCATCTGTAATTTTCTTTTTTTTTTTACTTTGAGTGGAGTGAATTGATCTTTGTGCCTTTCACTTCAGGACCACAGCAGCAAAGGAATAATTTATTCACCTATTTCTGGGGTTTACCTCTTTCCCAGGGCCAGCAGGAAGTCAGTCCAGCTTTTACCTCTGTCTGCCCTTCCTCCTAATTTTTATTACATATTCTTGAAGTTGGCCATATAGATTTTTTCAGTGAGGGGGTATCCAAGCCTGGGATAAGCACAGGATTGTCTTGGCATGTGACCATTTCCCCTGTAGTTTTCTCTTTTTCCTGACTGCTGGGAATTAAATGAAAATATACCTCTCATGTTTCCCAAGATTTCCCCATGTTCCCCCATGATTTCCTCAAGTTTCCCATGATTTCCCCAAGATTTCCCCGTATTTCCCAGGATTTCCCCATGTTTCCCCAGGGTTTCCCTGTGTGCAGTTTTAACTTTCATATTTTCCAGACTCTGCACTGCATTGGTGCATAACTCTGAGCTCCATATAAAGTGTCAGCAAGTTCTCCTCACAGCTCAGTCAGACACAACAATCCTTTTCCAGCCCCAGAACCAAGGACACCGCTGCAGCTTCAGCCCCAAAAAGTGCAAACAGCAGAGAATTGAGGAGAGAAACTGGGAGGGTGGGACTGCATCACCTGGACCTGGAACTGGACAATTAACCCCAACATGGAAATGGACCAAAACTTATAAAAGTGTGAAAACTTGTGACTTGGGGTCCATCTTTGGTCCATTTTGGGTTCATCTTGAGTTGAACCATGGCCAGGCTCTTGTGCTGCCCAAGGTGCATCCTTTGAAGGCCTCTTTAATAAATCCCTACTTTATTCCTTTAACTCTGTCTAGCCTCTGCTCCAGCTCAGCCTCTCAAGGCATCACTTACACTCACTCTGCTCGCCTTCTCCATCTGTAACTGAGCAGTCTGATACTTCTTTTGTTTGTGTTTTATGGCGCAAAAGAACTCATGCAAGCTGGAAAGGCTTCACCATTATTTCCCAAACACAGAAATATGTGTCTGCAGTGTGGTGCTTTTTAGAACAGCATCCACTCAGATGGTGGGGAATTCATCACAGCCCAGGGTGAGTAAATTCCAATGGCTCATTACTCTTTCAGTTACAAACTGGCACTTTCTTTGCAGTCTGAATTTGTCTAATTTTGGTTCCAGCCACTGGATATTGATATAGCTTTGTCTGTCAGATTAAAGAGATTTCTGCTATAGGATACCTCGTCTTTAGTAAGTGCTTTTCATCTTTAATAAGATACTTCTTCCTCTCCTTTTGATAAGCTAAATTATTAAGCACCTTCAGTATCTCAGTGTGAGCAGCTCTGCTCACTCCACAGCCCTCAATCTGTACCTTCATTTTCCTCCTGAATTCCTGCTTGGATACTGCTTGGTTTCCCAGTAAGCCCATCATGCCATCATGAGACCTCTGTGTGGAGCTGGCTGATCTGCCACATCTGCAGAGACACTAGATGCAGCTATCTGCACCTGGATCAAGCCCTCAAATTCTATAAAAAAGGACATAAGATCCATCTCCCCTAAACTGAACCACCAGCAGGTGTAGCAGTAGACCAAACCTGTCACCTCCTCTCCTGAGGACATGTAGCTCAGTCAAAGCTCTCCAGTGGTTTTTTGGTATTTAGGATAACACTGATTTAACTTGTTAGGTGTCAAGGTGACTGTGGTGATACATCTGTTGTGGTTATGGAGACTGAGAGGTCTGGGCTTCTGTCAGCTTTGTCTCTGTGGGTTTGGGAGGAAGACATGCTGGTGATGTAGGCCCATGCCCTGCTTTGCCAGGAAAATCCAGCTGAGTTAAACTGTTGGATGCTGTTTACTGTGGCCTCAAGGACAGAGTGTTGTGTCACCTTCTCTTGTTTGGTTCTAGGTATCTAAGAAATTGTCCCAGCCTTTGTGCTGGGGTCCAGAGATTGGCCAGGAACTTTCAGGAACAACCATCAGCCATGTTCTCCACCTGGAAGTCTACCTGGGGGGGACCTGAACAGCACTGCCAGATTTCTCATGGCCCTTCAGAATTCCTGGACTTGGGATGGCCCCTGTTTTAATGACATTTCAGAGCTGTTTTAGTGGCTGTTCGTAGTGTAATTTGGGTTTATATACAGTGACTGATCATGTGCCAGGAGTTTTATTATGGACAACAAATCCCATTCAATCAACAGCAAAGACCAAACAGCCATTGTTGAACCTCAGTGCTTAGAACAGCATTGGATGACTCCAGGTACGCCAGATGGGACCTACCACACTCACTCTGCTCTGTGTGAGTAATCAGCATGTGGATGGGCTGCAGATTCCCTCACCAATTGTGCTGGGTAGGAGCTTGTTTCAGGCCCAGCTGGAGAGTTCTGCTGTCTGGAATGGTTTGGGCACAGGAGGTTTTGCAGTGTCTGGCCAGTCAGCCACAGTGGAGCTTGATGTGAAGTCCTTGCTGTCAGAGAGCAGCAGCAGAGCAGAGTGCCTGGCTGTTCCACCAGACTGCATCCTCCTCCATGCCAACTTCCAACTGATCCAGCTGTAGAGAGGCTGTTTGTCCTCTGGGGCCCGTGTATCAAAGGCTCCAGGAGATCTCTCCCTTTGATGCCTTGTGAAGGCTGGCCTAGAGCAGAGGCTGGACAGAGCTAAAGAATAAAGCAGGGATTTATCCAAAGGATTTCCTCCATGGATCCACCTTGGGCAGCACAAGAGCCCAGCCAGGGCTGCACCCAAGATGAACCAAAATGGGCACAAAATGGACACTGGGCACGGGCTCTGGCACTTTGATCAGTTCTGCTCCATTTGCATCTTGGAGTTCATTGTCCCATTCCAGCTTTAGCCCATCAAGTCCCATCCTTCTTGTTTTTCTCTCTTCAGCCCACGTTGTTTGTGCTCTTGGGCCTGAGATTTGGATCATTTGTCCTTGGTCCCCAGGTGGAGAAGGAATTGTTTTGTCTCCCTGCTCTGTGCACAGAGCTCGCCATGCCCTGATGTGAAGCCCAGACCCACAGACTAAAGCAGCACAGAACCTGAAAAATATGAAAGCTAAAACCTGAGGCATCACCTTGTGCACAGCTGATAAACCAGTCTGCCCTCACCACCCTAGCCCAAGGCTCGGTAGGATGTTTTGGAGATACTCTGCTTGCAAACCCCCTTTTCAGGAGCAGCCAAGCTCTGCAGAGCACATTTAGTGAACACACAAGTAAATGAGACATGAACAGCCTGATCATGGCAGGGTGGAACACACAGATTCACCGCTCAGGTGAGGAGGCAGTGCAGCAGAGCACTGAGAGAGCCCCAAAGAACAAGCATGAGTGGATACAATCCATGGTGTGGAAGCTGTGCTATAAATAAAGGGCTGATGGAAACCAGATCTCTTCTGCATGTGCTTGTCATTTCTGCTCCAAAGCAAGAAACCTGTTTGCAGTGAAACTCTCATCCATGGCCACGCTTTGGCCTCTGCTCCTTCCCCAAGGCACGTGCTGCTTCTCCTGAGACCTTTAAAGTGAAGTTCTGGGCATGACAAAGCCATGTGATCTCCTGAAGATTTTTGACGGGCCACATCAATGTAGAAGGGTAGACCAGCACTTTTTTTTAATAGGAGATCTTCTCTCTCTCTCACTTGTTCCTCCATGCCTCTGTTTTGCAAAATAAAACACTGGGATCCAAACTAACTGAGGACAGAAGATGGCTGTAAGAATAAGTACTGCTGATATCAACAGCCAACAGTATTAATATTTGATATTTTGGTCTCTCCAATTTGCCAGTCAAGGAAAGCAGAGAAGGCAGGACTTGCCATGTATAGCTGTCCTCAATGCTAAATCCTGCTGTGAGCCATCAGACCAAGTAAATTCATTTCTCTCTTACCTTGTGTTCATGCAAATCACCACAGCAGTGGCATTAAGTCTGTATAAGGCCAGTGTGAGCAGTAAGCAGTGGCACCACAGGCAAGGAGAGCTGAACTTTGGCTCCCAGTTTTCAGGGAGTTAAAGAGAAGGAAGCATATTCCCTAAGGCAGAGACCCATTTGGAATAAATCTGCTTGCTGGCTGCACTCCTCACTCTGGCAGTCATCTCATTGCAATTCAGGCTAAGTTTTGCAGTATGGCCAGCTTTAACTAATAAAGATCTAGCATGGTACCTTGCTAATCTCATTAAATGGAGAGGTATATTTTGGTGGTGGTTCCTGGAGGAGGATAAAGAAAGAAAGAGGTTTAGCAATTCCAGATCAAGCCATTTCAGTTTTTTAAGGGGTGTGTATATAGGTGTACACAACATATATAAATATATATACATATATGCACATTCTCCTAGTTGTTTCTACTTAATTTTTCCACAAAAACTAGTGGTACCTGAGGCCCCAGGTGCCTGCCCTCAGGGATAGCTACATTCCAGGCTACAGGGAACTCCAATAGTGTCATTGACCATGGCTGAGTACCAATCCACAGAGGACTCAGGACTCTTCTTGCACCTTGCTGGCATAAAAGCTTTCTGTCCCGCCCCTCCCAAAGCCCAGGAGTAGCTGCAATGTTAAAACTTGCTGATTTCAGTGCTTTACCTAATGCCTCACTGTCAGGTGTATTTTCAGTGACACCAGTGGATGTTTCTCTGGCTCTCAACTAGGATTTAAAAATCCCAGGAATTTGGCATTAATAAATGGCAGCTCTTCCACTTGGAGGACGAGTCATCACCCACCCTGCTGAGCCAGACTCCCACAGAGGGAGAGAAAGGGAAAAGCCTGGTTCTCTCTCCTTTTTTTTGTTCCAAGACTGCTGTGGCTCAGTGCTGGAGTGTTAACTTTGAAATGCTGTGAGGATCCACTGGATTTTGGCACCAGTCCTCGGGATGTTTTGGCAGCTTCACTCCACCTTCCTCCCCCATGGTGGTGTTTGTCTAGGGACCTCTCCGTGGTTTCAAACCAGGTCCAGAGCTGGACACAACATCCTGAACACCACATTTAGATGCTGTAACTGATACAAAGAAAGGGGTAAAAATATTGGTATCACTTGATGAATCAGTTGGTGAAGGCAGCAGCACAGAGCCTTTGTTGTGCCTGATAATGTTGTTCCTTCCCCTTCCTCGTGTCACAACAAGGATGTCGTTGTGTTTTGCTGAGTCCTTCCTTGCTTGGGGCCAGTCATTTATCAACAGAGATTTCCATCTTGGCCTAATAATTAATCTCTTATTGCAGCCCTCGCTGCTCCGAGGGCCCTTTGTTTCCTCTTATCACGGTCTCATTATTTGGCGAAGGAAAATTTCTGACTGTCTTGGGGCCAGTGGCCAAGAGTTCAAGAAAACCTGACTCCCAGGTAGGGATGTGCTTGTGGGAGTGGGAGAGGGGCTCCCAGGGGCTCAGACCCAGATGCTTCTGTGGCAGGGAGAGGTTGTAAGAGCCCAGTGGGTCCAACATGAAACACAAAGTCTCTTTTTTTTTGGTTTAACCTTCCCTTTGTGCATTTGTCACAGCCAAATGCTCCCATGTACATCACACCCACAGATCTCCCACCACTTTCTCACACACAGACACACTCAGACTCTCACACATTCTACTAAGAAATCCTGTAAATTCAGGGGTTTGCTCTGGTTTGTTGGGGTTTTTTGTTTGTTTGCTTGGTTGGTTGGTTGGTTTTTTGTTTTGTTTTGTTTTTTGTTTTGTTTTGTGTTTTGTTTTGTGCTTTGTTTTGTTTTATTTTGCTTTGGTTTAGTTTATGGGTTTTTTGTGGGGTTTTTTTGTGTGTGTGTGGTGTTTTTTGTTTGTTTTTTTCTCCCTGGAAAACCTGGAACAAAAAGATAGTAAGGATTTGTATTCATACAGACGTGGCCAGTGCTGGGATGCTAGAAAGGGGAATGAGTGGATGAATGAACAGATAGTAATCACAGTAGCATAATTAATAATAATGACAGAAAGGCACCCTGCTCCTATTAGGAGTACATGCATAGCTTTGATCAGCTCTATCCACCATCCAACAGGAGACTTGAACTAAATCAATTGCTGATCTCTATCAGAAGGGTTGCTCTGACCAGATTGAAGGAGGGATCCTCTTGGTTCTTTATTTCAAAAAAGGGAGAAATTATTAATTTATTGTTAATTTATGTATCTTTATTGAAATCAGGATCATTTATTTGTTTGATCCAATGACTCCATGGCAGCTCTGAGGGTATTTCAGGGAGTTTCCCAGTTTGCTTTCCCCTGGATGAGCATCCTTTGCTCCTCAATCTGCTGCCTCTCAAGCTCAGTGCAAAGCTCAGAGGTGGCCCTGGACAGCCAAGCTGGGGAGAGAACCATTATTAAGAGCAGCAGGGCTGCAGTCCCTGTGCCACTGGTGTCTTTGTACCACACTCATTGCTTTATAAAGCATTTTGGAATCACCTGGAGCATGTGAGGTGTGCTATAAAATCAAACTCCCTCTCAGTCTATCTTGCAGCCATTGCCTGACTCTGAAAGCAGCAATAAATTCAGCTGGACTGGTTATGGCCACTCATACCACTTCAGAACTGTTCTTTAAAGAGAAGTTCTAAAATCTCGTTGCTTTATTAAGCATTTCATACATTTGAATTGTCAGTTGATGTATCACATGCAAAAGAGACAGCGACTAGAATAATAACCTTTCCCAGCATTTCATTTTGAAGCCCCATTTACCTGAGCCTGGCTGCTTCCAATAAATATTTCACAACATGTTTCTCCTCCACAAGTGCACTTACAACTTATGAAGCAAACACAAATGTTTTAATTCTGACAAAATGAGCATTTTTTCATGCACCAGCCTCGATTCGGCACATAGTTTTGAGGCTAAATGGCTTTCTGATTATCGTGTCCCAGGATATTACTTCAACTGAAGTGATATGAAATGTCATTAAAAAGTAATGTTCCTCTGCTTTGACAATCATATTAGTAAACACTGGAGGCTCTGCAGGTTATATGTCAGGCAGGCCGACACTAATGGGTTTATTAACATATACAGTAGCACTTTGTCAAACCTCCTTGTTAATCTAAATTTGCAGGTGACAAAAAAGAAAGTGAGCAGGGAGCAAGGAGATGGTATTTAGGAGCTCTTTAGGTTGGGCCACAAGTTAAAGGAGCCAGGACACCCTGAGCAAGGTTGGATGTTCCCAGGGCTGCTTCCCTGGCTTTGACCAGCCCTTGCTGCCAGGGGAAAGTCTTCTCTGAGCTGCTGGGGAACATAAACACCCATCTCAGAGATGAACGAGGGCAATGGAAAGGGCACAAGTGCATTTGGTCCAGGGTGGGGGGGAATAGCTGCATCCCCATCCCAGGCAGCAGGAGTCTGGGGCAGGAGCAGCCAGCACTGGGCTCTGCTGGGCAATGTGGGGGTGTCAGGGACTCTGAGAGGCAAATTCCACAGGGCAAATTCCACAGGGTCACGGGAACAAGGATGTCAGGTCCCAGGGACAACTGCTCTGAAGTGTGTGAAGATATTTGTAAAGATATAGTATATTGATAGCTATAAATAAACTCTGGGGGAGAGTTCAGGCAATATTGCTCCCAGCAATGGAGCTGTGTGGCCTTGTGGAGGTGGTGCAGTGCTGAGATCAGATCTCCCCTGGGATTCAGGCAGAGGAAGGATGGACCCCTGGGTTGGAGGAGGGGGTGTGCTCTCTTGATGTGGCTGGGGAATTCCATGCCTTGGAAAATCCTACAGCAACCATGTGCTGTGTGCAGGGCTGGCAGCCTCGTGTGGCCTTGCCCAAGTCCTGACAGCAAGGTGGGAGCCTTGAGGACACCACTGAGTTTGGGGACAGCTGAGGTTTTGAGCTGTGCAAGACAAACACACATCTCTCACCTCAGAGGTCCTGACCCAGTTGAGAAGAAGGGAAGCCAGGTGCTGAAATTTGCACCCATGGCCAGACGTCAGTCCCCAGGAGAGGTAAAGCCTGGAGAGATCTGCTGCCACCCCTGCATGCCCCAGACACCCTGGCAGTTGGGATCCACTGGGATCCATCCCGTGGGGTTTTTTCCCACAGGGAATAGTACAGGTCTGTATGTGGCAGAGTGGTCAGGTGTGTGTCTAAGGATGTGGGGTGGGTCAGTGAGGTTTGGGGATCCTCTGGAGCATCACTTTCTTGTTCCAGAAGAAGCTTCCATTCCTGGAGCCGCGTGGAGCCCAGGATGCCCTGGTGCACTCCTGCTGTGCAGATTCCCCAGCTGTGGTTCTTGTCCCTGACCAACCCTTATCATTTTGGGAGCTGGCAGCCTGAGGTTGAATTGGCCAGCTGAGATTGCAGCATGAGAGCTCTTTGAAAACAGGCACAGGGCTGCTAAGGTTCCACAGCCCAGGCTGGAAAACCCAGTTATGCTTCCCTGCCTGCAGCAGCACCTCTGGATCTGCAGCCACTGTCTTCACCCTTTGTGCTACTTCAGCAGGAGGTGAGGCAGAGAATCTGGGCAAGAACATCACCCCAGAGATCATCTCTTCCCCTGCCCCTCTTCCTCCAGCCTGCAGCCTCCCCCTGCACCCACCTTCCCTCTGCTCCTCCTCCTATGACTGCAAAAATAAACCAGTTGTGCCACTGTGACAAGGTACCTGTGTCAGAGAAATGGGTGTTACAGCCCCAGGAGTGGATCCTGTCAGTCTACTGCTTTCTGCTTTGTGGCAGATAATTACAATGTGGAAGGGAAAAGTGTTTGCTGAAAGCAGGAACTTAATGGGGTTTACAAAGCATGCTTTGTCCAGGCAGCTACTGGAGTCAATAAAACTCACTTTGGGCTCCATAAAGCTCTGTAGAGGTTAAAGTCTGAGTTCTGCTGAGTGTTGCCAGGCTGGGAATTTGGGGCTGGCATTCATGATTCCTGGCCAGTGCTCCCTGGAGAGTGGGGGGTACAAAGGGTAATGAGGACTCAGGGTTGTATGGGAACAGCTCCTGAGCATCCCAGTCCACAAAAGCTGGAGCCAAACTGTTTGTTTGCCAGCCAAGGAGTTCTGTTGCTGGATTTCACAGCAGTAGAAAAGCACCAAAAGCTCCCAGAGGTTTTCTGTTTTGGGGACTCATCACTATTTAAGTGTATTTGTCTTCATTTGGTCTCTTCTAGCTTAAACAGTCAGCAAGACTCAGTAGCAAAGAGGTGAAGAGGGGATGTGGGTTTTTAATGCTGGGCTGTTATTTCTATTTTTGTGATCCCACCCCAGTGCCCAGGTGGGACATCAGTACAGGGTGTGGGTGCCAATCCAGCCCAAAATAGCCATGGACCCAAAGATGCTCACTTGCAGCACCAGGAGCTTCTCCTGCACTTGCAGCTGGTGCATGTACTTGGTTCTTATGAGCTTTGAGTTTCTCAACCTGACACAAAGACAATGGGAGCTGAACAGCGGCTCATCAGGTAACTTTTGGGGGAGGGAGTTCCTACTCTTTTCTTGTCTTTTCCTTCTTTCCTCCAGTAGCTGCAGCAGGAAAAAAAATACAGGAAAAGGGAAGAAGGGCCTGGAGGCAACAGGTCAGAAAATGAATAAAGAATGAGAAATGAAGTTCTTTGGAAAGCAGGAAAGCAGAGTTATTTGCTTTGAGAGACGATTTTTTTTTTTTCGTAAAAAAATGGGAAAAATTTTTCTCAAAATACCACTTTTTTTTTCTTTCTTTAAAAACTTTAGGCAAATTTTTGGTGTTGCCTTTGCTCAGTGTTTGCAATTTAATAACCTTGTTATGTTACAAATCCCGAGACTCCACGACTCCTACCCTAGTCCATCTGCCAAGCAGAGAGTATTTCTTGACCTTTTAAAGAAAGCCAGAGATAATGAACCATTTGGACCACAGGATGCCCTGGCTGCTTGAAATAAAATCAGCGTGGCTGTGAATTTTGGAGAGGAACAAACATGCAGCCCTGAGCCAGCAGTGTGGCCTGAGCCTTTGTGGTGATCCCCCACTGCAGAAACAGCCATAAAATCCTTTAAAACAGTTAATAAATCAGAAGTCATGGGCAGAGTGAGGCCTGGGCTGCACAAGGACTTCAGAAAGTTTTGAAAGGTCCAGAGAGGGAGGATTTGCCTGGCTGCCATTGAGTTTCAGCTTGTAACTAGTGAATTTTTCTCCAAAATTCTCTGGTGAAGATAGCTCTGGTGAAATGTGGATGCTGAAGAGGCTGATGCTACTTGAGGGGAGCTGGATGTCAACATCTGCTTTCCCTCTTGTTGATGGCATTAGAAATGTGCCAGTGTGTGCCACATAATTTGGACCTCAGGTGTTGGAAGTGCAATGGTAAGGTGCTACTTTCATCAGTGTTTTCTGTGGTGAGTTTTAATTCCTCTCTGAAAATGGAAACACCAAACATTGCAGCTTCACAGGTGTTGTCCCAGATGTTCTGGCTGAGGCCAGAGATGTTCCCTGTCAGTGAAAAGACCTTGTGAATCCCCTGCTGTGTACCTGGGGAGTGGAGACTGAGCATCCAAACCTCCCTTCCCATGGCCCAGCAGCCCCTCTGAGGTACAGGTGCTGACCTGCCCCTGAGACCACCAGGTCCAGCTCTCATGGGCTGAGCAGCAGCCAGAGCTCTGCTAGCCTCTGAGGGCTCCCACACAGAATGAGAGGAATGTGGCTCTCTGGTCCTTTTGTGACCAGCAGGTGTCCAGGGATGGCCTTGTCTGTGTCCAGGGATGGCCCTCTCTGTGTCCAGGGATGGCCCTCTGTGTGCTCAGGGATGATCCTCTCTGTGTTTGTCCATGGATGATCCTCTCTGTGTTTGTTCATGGATGACCCTCTCTGTGTTCAGGGATGGCCCTGTCTGTGTTCAGGGATGATCCTCTCTGTGTTTGTTCATGGATGATCCTTTCTGTGTTTGCTCAGGGATGACCCTCTCTGTGTTTGTCTATGGATGATCCTCTCTGTATTCATGGATTACCCTCTCTGTGTTCATGGATGACCCTCTCTGTGTTTGTCCATGGATGATCCTTTCTGCACTATTTGACTCACCAGGTTTCTCCCACTGCCTGGGCTGTGATTTCCCTGCCCCCTGCACGTGGTTGCTCCTCCCAGTGGTCTCTGCTTAGCCCAAGTGTTTATGCTCTTTTCACATCCACTAGCTGAGTTACTCTGCCCCTTTTCCTTGCATTTTCCGTGGCATTTCCATCTTTGTAGCAAGCACAGCACAGGAGCACCAAGCTCCTGCCTGGCTCTACCCTTGATCTTCCTGCTGCAGCCAGGTGATTTTCCCTGGTTTGTTTGGAACCTCACTGAGGATTTGTGTGTCCTTTTAGTGCAGTGAAACCAGAGCCTTGGTCTGTCATTCTTTTAGGGAAAGATGTCATAGTTGGTCTTGATTAAACTTTTAGTTTAATGTTGATCAAATCATGATTAAATTATTCATGTGTCTAGCTACTCATGCAGCACAGAAGGAGTTTACTGCAATGGGATGGGTTGACATGTCCAGTGTTAAAAACTTGCTGTTGTGCTCATTAGTAATGAGCATGGAAAAATAAACAAATGGGATTGTAGGGGAAGGCTTTTCTTCGTTCCCACCACAGTGTAAATGGAGCTGTCATTTAAAGTGAAATAGCATTGGGTTTATGGTGATTTTTGGCCACAGATCTCATGTCATAGCCTGCTTTTCTGCCAAGGAAACATGGGCAGGCTTGCTCTCCTCTAATGGGGAAACCCAAAGCATTACAGAATGTGGCCACTGCCATGGTGGTGGCACAGAGCCAGGCAGAACAGTCGTTCACTGCCATAATAAGTAATGATTCAGCTAAGGGAAACCTCCAAAATCAACGCTCATAAGGAAAATCCCAGGGCTGTTTCTGTGTCTGGCAGAGTAAAAGCAACACCAGGCTGAGGGGATTTCTCCAAGAGCTCTCCCACTCTCCACACAGTGTTGGCTTTCTTCCTTTGAAGCTGAAAAGCTTTACACTCATATAGCACAGCCCACGCTGCCAGAGCCACGTTTGTATTGGTCACTGCAAGGTCTCCTCGTTGCCATCATCCCCAGGGATCAAACGTGGCCATCAGCAGTGGATGGGCATGAGCCTGGTTGGGTCAGACCTAGGGTCAGGGGGTAGCTGGGTTAGAGAGGGGCAGCTGATGGAGGCTCCCTTTGCATTTACAGCGTCTCCCTGCTCTGCCATGCAAAAGCTGAGGGTGAGGAAGGAAGGAAGGAAGGGAGGAATTTCCTGCTGGGGATGGTCTCGGCCCTGCCACGCTCAAAGAGCTGCTGTGGGGCTGGGCAGGGGGAGCTGGCACAGAGGAGGGGCAGGTGGGGGCAGAGGGACCATATTGCATCTCCTCTGCTAACCAGGAGCTGAGGGAAAAGCCGGAGGTGGTCACATTTCGCAGAAAAATAAAACCGTTTTTGAGCATGGTAAGTTAGCAGAAAGGATGATACAGTGAGTCAGAGGAAATCCATGGCCCAGCACAGCCCTGTACTGTGCTGGTACCCCCTAGGAAAGCTCCAGAATTTTGACAAAACCCCAAATCTTGAAATTTTGTAGTGTTGTCCAGAGGCCTTTCTATGCCTATCCTTGCAGAAACGGGCACCCACTGGCTTGACATTCCTGGACTGCATTCCTGGACATTCCTGGAGTGGTGCTGCTGGCAGAGGGGAGGCAATGAGCCCTCAGGGGCTGGGCCATGTTGGGCCCCCCAAACCAATGGTGCTCGCCCATGACTGCCTGGGTTCCTAATGCTCCTCTTGAGGGCCCTGAGGCAGGTCAGACACTGCTCTCCTGTCTTCATCATCTGCAGACCAGCAGGCCCCGTGATGCCTCAGGTTTTAGCTTTTGTAGTTTTCAGATTCTGTGCTGCTTTAGTGTGTGGGTCTGGGCTTCATATCAGGGCATGGTGAGCTCTCTGCACAGAGCAGGGAGACAAAACAATTCCTTCTCCAGCTGGGGACCAAGGACAAATGATCCAAATCTCAGGCCCAAGAGCACAAACACTGTGGACTGAAGAGAGAAAAACAAGAAGGATGGGACTTGATGGGCTAAAGCTGGAATGGGACAATGAACTCCATGATGCAAATGGAGCAGAACTGATCAAAGTGCCAGAGCCGTGCCCGGTGTCCATTTTGTGCCCATTTTGGTTCATCTTGGGTGCAGCCCTGGCTGGGCTCTTGTGCTGCCCAAGGTGGATCCATGGAGGAAATCCTTTGAATAAATCCCTGCTTTATTCTTTAGCTCTGTCCAGCCTCTGTTCTAGGTCAGCCTTCACAAGGCATCATTTTTATGGCCTCCTTTGGATGCTTTCTAATAGTTTAACATCTTTATTTAATTGTGGTGCCCAAAACTGCACGCAGGACTGGAGGTGAGGCCGCTGCAGTGCAGAGCAGAGCAGGACAATCGCCTCCCTTGCCTGGCCAGCAGTGCTGGGCCTGATGCCCCCAGGACAAGGTTGGCCCTCCTGGCTGCCAGGGCCCTGCTGGCTCATGTCCAGCTGTCCATTGAGCAGGACACCCAGGTCCCTTTCCCTGCTTTCCAGCAGGGAGCTGAGCTCTTCATCGTGATGGAGACCTCGTGTGGGTTCTCCCTCTCACTGATGAGCAGAGGGTGCATCTCCTGGGGCAGACAGCTGAAGGGGACTGAGCAGTTGTGCTGAGCTAATGACAGTCTCTGGTGTGGAGCTCTGAGGATTTCCTCTGGTTTATGCTCTGCCCCCAGAATGAGTAAATAAAAGCCTCCTCATTTATTTATGATGCAAATAGCAAGTGTGCATTCAGCTCTAGGATTTGTTATTATTTATTTAGAGCCTCTTGTCTCAGAGGCACTGGCAGTTTGCATGCAGGGGGCATCTGTCTGCCTTTATTACCCACAAATAGACATTTTTCTTCGTAGGCTTTGGCTGTTAATGCTGTTGAAAGTCTGCTGTGTAAATGTAAATCCTTCCAGGGAGACACAGATCTCTTGGTCCTTCCTCTTCAGAGTCAGTAGCAGCAGCTCGAGGTCCCCCCAGCCCCTCTCAAAGTCCCAGCCACATGGAAAAGCTGAACACTGAGCTCCTCTGGATGGGAAGGGTTCCACTGTGACAGCACCAAAGAGAGATAGCTAAAATCTACTTGCTGTAGGTCCTTAGCAAAAAGCTAAAGGGAAGCTGAGTAGGTGATGGATATGGGCAGGCACAAAAACAATGAGGTAGTATTTGGCTAAATATGTAAGTGGTGGCTCTTTGGAACCCCTTCCTCTCCCCCCACAATGGAAGACAGAGTGTTACTGTGTGCCAGAAGTGTTGGATTGGTCTTGTTTGACAGCCAGACACAAAAAGCAGCTTTGTTGGGCTCCAGGATATCAGGGATGGAATTGATGCTGTCTCCTGAGTGTTATCCCGAGGCACCTTTAAATATTCCTGCTTCTTCTCAGCTTGGTGGCTGACTCAGTTTTGGCACCTGGCTTTAGGAAGCTGATGAGACTCATTTGGTCCATCTCAGGTCATCTCATGGATGGAGCACGAGCCTCCCTGCAGGCAGCAGCCCATCAGTGCTGCATGGCAAGGATCAGCTCCAGAGCTCTGGGGAGCTCCCTTCTGGGCAGCATTTCCAGTGAGTGCAGAGGTGGGGAGGGGAGGGCTTGTCCCAGGAGATGGACGAGCCCAGGAACATTAGTTTGTGGTGAGGGAATTCTGTCCTTTCCTGCTGGTCACTGCTGTGGCACTGTCACAGGGCTCTCTGAGGAAAGGCCCTGGCAGCTCACCCTGCCACCATCTCATTATCCACCAAACCATCCTTGCTGAAATGTCTTTCACTATCCTGTGCAGGAACCCCTTCCTTGTAAGATGATGCCACAGTCAGGGTTTTGGAAATAAGCTGCAGTGACTGCTGGACCCACCAGCTGCAGGACACCAGCTCAACTCTTGAGTGGCAGCGTGGAGAGGGAGAAGAAGGACCAGGACCTTGCTGGGCTGGACCTGAGCTGATGTGGATGATACAAGGAGTTCTGCAGTACCTAACCCGAGTGCAAGGATGCCAAGTGCAGGAATCTTCAAACAGGACCTCCTGCCAAAAGGTAGCCAGGAATTTGATGTAAAAGCAGAAATTTTCTGCAGTTGTCTTGGGATACAGAATCCTCCTGAGCTGGCTCACTTTGCAGAGATCAGCTGTCCACCCATCTGCCTCCCAAACCCGGCTGAATTTCAGTGCCTGCAGGATGTTGTATAAAAAGAACAGAGGGATGATTGAGTGCCTCTGCTTCCAATTGGCCACGGGGCAAAGTGCCTGAATCTAAGCCTGAGGATGGAGCTACACCCTGTTTGTATGGAGAGCTGCAGGAGTTCTTGGTGTCATGTCTGGTTGGACATGGGTGTGGTGCTGCTGGAAAGGAAGGAGAGCTTGGAAAAGGAAGTTTCCAACAGGGAGTAACCCAAGGAAACTGGTAGTTTATACGCCAATAAATTGGAATTGAGATTACTAAGGCAGAGAGTAATTTTATGCCCTGGAGCTCATTCATCTGCTTCATTCTGGGTTTGGGTGGTTGGCACATGGAAGGATGAGGGCCAAGGGCTGGCATGGAAATCCCCAAAGCCTGTATCTGACAGAATGAGTCACTGTTTTCTCCTGAGCAGCGTGCCCAGGATGGTGGCTGCTGTTAGCCAGTGCCCAAACCACAGTGAGTGCCCCTGTGTGTGTGAGAGGGAGAAGGGCTGGCAGGAAGGACGAGGTGGAAAAGCCTGGAAAAGCCTCATGCTCCAAGGCCAGGCTGGAGATGGAGCAGAGGAGGGGGGTGAAGCACAGATGACACTTCTGCCAGACTGAGCCCCACAGAGACAGCTGCTGCTCTCCAGTTACCTGGGCTCTCCCCACCTGCTCCCTGGAACCTTCCCTTTCATCCCTCCCATCTTTATTCCATTTGATTAACAAAACCCTTCTTCTCCCAGCAGAGATACTGGAGCTCAGCCCACGGGATGGGAGAGGAAGGAGGAAATAGCTGCAGCTTGGCCTCTCCTCTCTGAGCACCAGCCAGCTCCTGCCTTGGGATGGATCCAACAGGAGCATGGGAGCTCACATCCAAGAAACCCCAGTGCTCTGCCAAGGCCACACAGGTAGCAAAGAGCCTGATAGAAAGTCAAGTGAAACATCTGGGAGCCTTTCTTTTTTTTTTTTTTTTTTTTTTTTCCCTCCTNTTTTTTTTTTTTTCCCCTGCTGCCTCCACAGTGTTTCAGGGCAGGAACTCTCTGATCCTCTGCACAGAGGATTTGCCAGAGCTCCAAATGCTCCAGTCTCCCACAGGAATACCCCTTGGTGTGTCCCTCTAGGAAATCTGCAATGATAATCCAAACCAGAATGTCATTGATTTATTACAATCACAGAATGGTTTTTGTTGAAAGGGACCTCAAAGCCCATCCCATCCCACCCCTGCCATGGCAGGGACACCTTCCACTGTCCCAGGTTGCTCCAAGCCCTGTCCAGCCTGGCCTTGGGCACTTCCAGGGATCCAGGGGCACCCACAGCTGCTCTGGGCACCCTGTGCCAGGGCCTACCCACCCTCTGAATAAAGAATTAAATTCTGGTTTAAAAAAACCATCAGATCTGGTGCATTTCTGCCTAAGGAAGTGGTGGAATCATCATCCCTGGAAGTGTTAAAAAAATGTGCAAATGTGGCTCTTGGGGACATGATTTAGTGCTGGACCTGGCAGTTCTGGGTTAATGGTTGGATTTTATGATCTTAGAGGGCTTCTCCAAACTTAATTATTCTATGATTTTAGGAGGGGAAGTGAAGCATCCAAAATGTATCCAGTAAAGCTTTTTAGTAACTTTTCCTTTCTTCCTGAGAGATGTCTCATCCAGCCTGGGAAAAGGAGTCCTGCCATGTAACTTAACTGATTATTCCCTAATACCAACAAATAGCTTAAATAAATAATTTCTTACCAACACAACTAGCAAATTCTGTTTGTGTGAGCCATCTAGCTGAGGAACAGTGACAGAAGAGAAATAAATTATTTCAGGAATTAATTGTGAGCAGAGAAGAAATCCAGTGTCAGTGATACAGGAAAGACACATGAAACAGGGGGAAAAAAAAAAGCAACCGCAGGAAAATATAATTTAAACATCCACAGAAGACATGCAAATGCAGGCACAATGAGGGGCCTCTGGATTTTTCCTAATGAACTGTAATGCAAAGAGGAAATTAAAGAAATTTTCCACTTTCCCCAGTTGCAGATCCTCTCTGCAGGGGTGCGGGGGATCAGGCTGAGGAGATGGAAGGTGGGGGACAGGGAGGGACATGTCTGCTCTCAGCCTGAAAAGTAGGACTCTATTTTTAATGGAATATTCTTGTTTGTTAAGTGAAACAAAAAAACTAACTCAGCAAAACTGGAATTTTCAGCAGGAGGAAAACAGCCTGAATAAACTTCTTGGCTTAGTGGTTTTGTTTCTCCTTTTTTTCTAAAAAGGGTTTTCAAGATGGTTCAGTATCTGAGGCCATTTATTTTTTCAAATAGAAAGATCCAGTTTTATACTCTGTAATACTTTTCATTTTGAATTGTAAGCTAAATATTCCATGAATGGAACTTCTCTACTGAAGGTTTGGGAGAATTGAAACCAAATGTTTGAAAATTATCTATTCAAAAGGACTTGGCTTGACTTGACTGAGACAACTGTTGCTTTTTTAAACTATAAACAATATTAAAATTCTGACTGTTTATCCCCATATGACTTGAGGATTGTTTACAATTTTAGACATTTTTCAGGAACTGAAAACCTGTTTCTCATGTATATTTATGCTGGCAGCTGCTATCAAAAGGACAGCTCAGCTCCTCGAAAAGTGGAAGCATATGACAATTTTCTCTTCAGAAAAGCTGGTAAAATATGGGGTGTCAAACCAGGATGAATTTCCCAGGCTGGTGGGACAGTTTGGCTGTCCAGGCAGTGGTTGCAGGCTCCTGGGTGGCACTGCCCTCTGGAGTGACAATGCCCAGGGTCCAACGTGCACCACCAACCCCTCCCTGTCCCCATCCAGGGCACATCATTTCCAGATTGATCTCCATTTCCAGACTGATCTCCATTTCCAGACTGGTCTCCATTCCCAGGACTGATCTGAGTAGCAGGGACACGTATGTGGGGCTGATAAGCAACATCTGAAGTTCCTCTGCTGCACTGAGGACCTTGGGTAATGCTCACACCAGCAAGTTTTGGCCTCCAGAAGTTACACAGCTGTCTGAAGAACCATGACACGATGATGGCCATTATCATTCCTAATTAATGATACAGAAATGCAGGCACTGGCTCTTTCTTGAGGGGCTTTGTTTGGCTCTCAGCAGCTTTCCCCACGAGCCAAACTGCCTGTGGGGCATTCCTGGGCCAGCAGAACTGGAAGGCCAGGGGCCAAGCTGTGTGTTGGCCTTCTCCTGCAGCTTCACACCGTGGTGGGTGATGATCCAGAGCTGTGTCCATGAGTGCTAAGCCCGAGGGCAGTGCTGGGCCCTAACGAGAGCTTTCCCAAGGAGCTGCCTCCAGGATGGACAGGCAGAAGATGAAGGAGCTGTAACTCTTTACAAAAGCCATGGCTGGCCAATGTCTTGGGTAATAAATGCTCTGAGCTGAGGAATGCAGCCTTGTTACTGCCTGGCTGAGTGGAATTAATTCTGCACATTGCCTGCTCCAGAGTTTTCTGCCCAGGTGTCGTTGAGTTCTTACCACCACATCGATATTTCTGTATTTCAGCAAAATTCCCCACTTCTAATCTGGATAGTCCTTTCTGGGTGGAGTGCAAACCCTAGATTGTTAACTCCGGATAACAGTAATTAAAAGAAAATAAAATCAGTAAAGAAATGGAAAATTTTTTTCTGTGGAAGCCAAAAGATTATATTAAACTTCAGTGGTTTAATAAAATATTATGAAGTTTGGGAGCATATTTTCCCTGGGACCTAATCTGTTTATACATCTAAAAAAGTAAATAGAATATCATTTTACTTGACCACACAGCAAACCTGATACAGGGGGGCTTCTCCACTGTATATATTTCTTGAGGAATTCCTTCCCCCTCGGGTTTCACACAGTGCACTGTGAACTGGGACCATTCCTGAACTACCCGGGTCCGGGGAAGCAGCAATTCATCCATCTCGTGGAGAAATGCTGTGGATGTGTCAGGGCAGGGACAGCAAAGGGGTGAGCACTGGGGGAGACAGGGACACTTGACTCTTTGAGGATTTTTGCCATTTAAAGAGAGGAGTATGGCATTGACCTTGATGTGGTGGGAGACAAGAGGTCACGAGAACAATGCCAGTGATGCCACTGGGGAGTTCACAGAAGGCAGAGCCATGGAGTGAGTTGGGTTTAGCAGACTCAAATCAGACACAAATGGGAATTTTGTGGTTTTCCCCCTTTTTTTCATAAACCTGCCCCCTCTTTCCAGGTTGCTGCCACCAGCGAAAAGAGAGCACAGCCTCTCAGTACCCGTAAACTTTATTAAATGTGTGCTTTTTCACTCTTAAATTAAATTAAAATCTTTTTTTTTTTCCATACTGAAATAGCACCAAAAGGAGAAGGATGACAGTATCACCAAGTGAAGGGGAGGGAGGAGAGAAAACCCAGAAACTGCTGTATACAATCAAGGAATTTTTCATTGGTTAGAAAAATGGGAAATTTTTTCCCCTTCATGTGGAGACTTGATGCTGTATGTGAAGTGTGTATGTGGGAGAACTGAGAATCAGTGCAAGATAGAATCACCCTGTGCAGGGTAGGAAAGGCCAAATCATTGCTGGAAATTTCACCTTCCACCATCCCAGGGTGCTGCAAGTCCAATCTGGCCTTGGACACTTCCAGGGATGGGGAATCCACCACCCCTCTGGGCAGGCAACCCAGGCCCCACCACCCTCATTGTATAAAACTTCCTTTTCCTCAGTTTGGCACTTGATGCTGATAGGATGCCTTGTAAAGGTTGGTGTGGGTTGATGTTTTTTTCCCCTAAATCCAAAATTTGGATTTGTTCTAAAATCCAAATGTTGCATCGTGTGTAAGCCTAAGCTTCATCAGTGCCTAATGGCAGATTTGATTATTGAGACCAGAAGCATTTTAATAACCTAGTTATTTTCTCATAGTTAATTTTTTGATTTTTCTGCTTATTTTTTTATTAAAGAAAAACACCATACAGGTGACTTTTTTATTTATAGCTACTTTTGATTTCCCCTCCAATACATGTGCTCAGCACTGCAGGCCCAGGAGGGATGAGGTTTTCAATAGTTTACCTCCAATTCTTCTTAGGTTAAAATAATCTAAACTTCATGGCTGGATTTTCAAATAAGCCTAAAGAGTTTAGAGGCTTAAATGCTATTAGAGTTCAAAGCAATTTGGTTGCATGACCTCTTTTTAAAAGCCATTGTTCATATGTGGAGGGATTTTCAAAACTACTTATGGCCCAGATCAAAACCAATCAATCACAGTCCCAGATCCCTAAATAGCTTTACAAGGTGTGCAACAAGGTATTCAAACCCTTGGAAATGAGGGGGAGGAAAACACTGAAGTATTTAGGGGGAAGTGGCTGAGCTTGATGTGCTGGGAAGAGTTTTTAAAGGCACACATGATGGGCTTGTGTACTGATTTAATGGCAGGGATTTGGTGGCAGGGGCAGATACTCAGCTGTAAGAAATGCTTAGTATTGCTGTAGCTTGTCCAATATGGGGAAACCAGTCTGTGGCCCTATAAAGCTGTTTTATAGTGGTCTAAATGTGACTGTGTGGGAGAAAACAGCAATATAACTATATTGATTTTTTTAAAACATCATACTCATAAGTGATGTTTGTACTTGTCTGCTGGTTTTGGCTGGGGTAGAGCTCATTTTGTTCCCAGGACTGTGGTTTGGATTTGTGCTGGGAACAGTACTGATAACCCAGGGATGTTTTCACTGGGGCTGAGCAGATCCTACACAGCATCAAGGCTTTTCCTGCTCCTCCAGTGAGGAGGCTGGGGATGCACAAGGAGCTGGGAGGGGACACAGCCAGGACATTCCAGGGATATTCCAGACCACGTGGCATCATGCTCAGCATATAAAAGTGGGGAAAGAAGGAAGCAGGAAATTTTTGGAGTGGTGGTGTTTCTCTTCTCAAGTCACCATTCCAAATGTGAGGGAGCCCTGCTGTCCTGGGGATGAGCATCTGAGCACCCATGGGAAGTCTGGAATTAATTTCTTGGTTTGCTTTGCTCGTGTGTGTAGCTTTTGCTTTATCTATTAAATTGTCTTCACCTCAACCCACAGGTTCCCTTAGATTTACTCTTCCAATTCTCCCCCTTATCCCACCTGCAGAGTGAGTGAGTGGGGCTGAGACCCCAGCTGGGCTTAACCCACAATCATTTGTCAAACGCACGTCCATATTATCCCAACCTTAATTCTCCTTGAAATACCAAAGAAATGGCATGTTTAAATCTTCTTTTCAGCTGGGAAGACCTCAGATTTTGTGCCTTGCTGGTGCTGGCACCGTTTGGTTATGCCTGGGAGTGACTCATGCCTCATCCTCACTACCACCGTGGTTTTTCCATTGGAATGAGAGAGCACAGCATGGGAGGGTGTCCATCCCCCATTCCTGCCCCAAAAAGCCTTGCTCTCAGAATATTTGTCCCAGTAGTTACCCACCATCCTTTTGGCTACACCTCATGCCCATTCTGACCAGCACAGGCAGATTGCTCCCCTCATCTCCTGTGACAAACTGGGGAGACCATTACCACAGCCCAAAGTTCTTCCAGCTTCTGATTTGAACTGCAGATGCTGGGAGGGACCATGGTCTCATGGAGCCAAAGCTCTGTGACCATCTCTGATCTTCTCATATCAGGTCTTGCATGAATTTTGAGGGGCTGAAGGGAGGCAGGCAAGATAAGGGACTGTGAGGGGTCTGTGTGGTGCCTCGTCCTCCTTTCTGCTGCCAGGTAAACTGTTAATGCAGATGTGGCATGGGACATTGCCAAAAAAGGCCTTAAAATGGGACAGAAATGGGGGAAGAGGTGAAACCATCAGTGGAAGCAGTGAACATGGCCCTGAGCTGTGCCACACCAGGACAGAGTCCTGAGCACAGCCTGGCTTTGGTGCCACCAACCCACCACCACTTCTCCACCAGCTGGGGCATGGGGACCTGGGCTCAGGTAGAGCTTTGCAGTGGGAGCTGTGGGAGAAGCTCCTGGGGCCTCACAAGCTGAATGAAGCTATTTTCATTCCCTGGGAAATGGGCCTGGCATGCAAAGCCCTGTGGGTTTGTGTCTTCAGGGGGTAGGAAGGTCCCAGGACTCAGCATCTTTGGGAACAGAAGGAGGCTTGTAGGGTTGAGTAGAAAGGTGGTTTAGGGCAGCCAGGAGAAGATGTGGCTCAGCAGGTGCAGAGGAGCTCAGTGCCATGAGGCTGAGTGGGTCACCAAACTCTTCTGCTGACTTGCTGAGGTAGAAATGCCTCCCTCTCAGATGAAATTGTAACTTCTGATACAATTCTCCTTGCACTCTGAAATCTCTGCTCTGCTGGGATTTTATTAATATCTTTGCTGGTATGCAGGCAGCCAGTGAACTGCATTCCCAGGCTTCTTCCTAACCACATTCCTGGGGGATCCCCACTTTGTTTTACCCCCTCAGGTACTCTTCAAAGCTGGGCTCAGGAGAGGGAGCACTACCCTGTTGTTTGTGCAGCACCAAGGTGTAACTGGGTACTCCCATAGCTCAGAAATGCTGAAGATCAAGAGCCAGCAGATAAATGAGCCCATGGTAATAAAAGACTCTGCTTCACCAACAGATTTCTGTCACTGAAACACTTCCACCAGCTAAAAAAATGTGGTAAAGGAGATTTGTTTTGCCTGACAGTTTTTAAAGCCCTTCACAACCTTCCAACTTCCCCCTCAGTTCTCCTTTAGGAAAGAAATATTGTTTTCTCATTCCTCTTCCTGGACATGATTATTGTTCACCTTTTCCCAACCAACTCTTCCTCCAGCCTATTTAAGACTGGCCCAACTTAAAATATTCATCATTATGGCTTAAACCACGTCCAGTGGACACTGAGAAGTTTCCTGCATATGCCTGGTGGGATGGTGGGTACCCCCCAACACCTTCAGGGTGTGCCATGAGCATCATCTCAGTGTGGACCTTCCTTCCCATCCCCAAAATCCCTTCAGATGGGCCCCCCTTAGGAAAAAAAAAAAAAACAAACCCTTAGGAAACCATTTTGCTGTTGGAATAGCAAAAGGGATGCAATAGGGAATGCTGGTTCAGAGCCAGCTCCTGTGAATGAGGCCTTTTGACTACCTGGCAATTTTCATTATAGAGTCAAAAGAACCATTTGTGTTCTTTCACTTTTGGCTACCAAAATTATTTTGTCTCAAAACAAAACAAAGGATTATTGGTTTTGGCTTCCTTAAGAGGAAAAATAAGTTTGGCTGATGAAAAGAGCTTGATTTAAGGGGGGTAAAAGTAAAACAAAAAATTGGATAAGTGGAAGCAAAATTCACCGAATGTTTCATGCAATAAAAAAATCCCCTAAGGTAACATTTGGAAAGCCAAATTAGGTATTAAGCCACCTTTGTTTTATTGTCAAAAGTGGTCAGGTCTGGCCAAAATGGCTCTTGCAAGCCAAAACCTGGCTGAACTTTCAGGAAGACTCTGAGCTGCCCCAAGCACCCCTGTCACTGCTAAAAACTTTGCACCTGTGTGTTTTTTTTTACAGAGGCAGTGCTAAACCTTGGGCCCACTGAGGGAAGCTGCCCATGTCAGTAGGACCAGGCTGCTGTTCACAGCCTCCTTTTCTGCATGTACACAGGACCTCTTCTCTGAGAGAAGAAAGGAAACAAAGCAGTGTAAAACAAGAAAAAAAAAATCAAATTGGAGCAAATCATGTTTCAGCACAGCTATTATTTTTTTTTCCCCCTATTTCCCCCCTCTCTGCTGATATGTAAAAAAAATATATATATTATATTATATTTTCCTTTTCTTAAATTATTTCTTTCAGCCTCAGTCCCAGCCGAAGTCCTGCCCTGTCATCTGGTAGAACTTCATGTTGAAGGGCCGGTAGAAGTCCCGCAGCCTCTGCACCACCTCCTGGTCGATGTCAGGGTGGGTCCTGCCTTTTGTCTTGCCCAGGCAGTGGGGTTTGCTGCTGCCCTCCGCCTTCTTCAGGCACGGGAAGCCCTTGGTCTTGTTGAAGTAGAAGTGTTTGTCAGTGATGATCCTCTTGAGGCCCAGAAAGTCCTGGACCCTCCCCAGCTCCCCCGCGGGGTCACTGATCAGCCTCTCCCCGCTGACAAAGAGGATCTGCCCAATGGGGAAGTGCAGCAGCCAGTTCTCCAGGTGCTTGGCGTAGATGCCAATCTGGATGGCGCTCCACGAGGTGTCGATCAGGCCCGTAGTCCTGTTTTTGAAGGTCAGGCTCTCAAAGGTGGGGATGTCAGGCTTCTTGGAGAGCGTCTGGGTGTAGTCCGAGATGGCTCTGGTCACGGGGTCCCGCACCACCACGATCAGCTTGGTGCCCCTGGACATGGAGGAGATGCGGGCTGGGGCCTCCTTGGTGACGAAGTAGCTGGGGGTCTTCTCCATGGTGATCTGCCCCTCCAGGGTCCTGGGCATCAAGTCCCTGCCAGGGGGTGAAGGAGGGACATGTTAGTGCCAGAATCCCCTGGCAGGGTCAGGATGTGGGCAGTGCTCTGGGGGTGTCCTGGCATCGAGGGCAGGATGGTCCTGAGCCCTTCCCTCCCTGCATTTATTGTCAGGAGCCCATAATGCTCTGATTCTGCAAACACCTGAGCTCGTCCTTGATTTTCCCTCTTCCTTTCACTGCCCATTTACCTGGAATTCGACCTGAATTCATTTTGCCTGTTCAAGCCCTGCCTTCTGGAGGGGATCCCCACCTCCCTTCTTGCAGTGGTAGGAACACAGCACATCTCAACCATCCTGATGTCCTATCCCTTTAAATTCCTCCCTGCCCACACTGGGGTTTCCTGCACAGAGGCTTAAATTCCCTGGAATAACAGTGAATTCCTGGAGTAACAACACTCCCTTCCTGTAGGATAGGGGAATTTTCAAGGGACAGGATGCAAGACTTTATTTTTTGGTATTTTCAAGGAGGCAGCAAGTTGGTGCCACGTAAAAATGTGCAACATCAGCCCCCTGACCTCAGCAATTTCCTTCTTTCACCCAAAGACATCCCACACACAGCTGCTTTGGGGAGCTCTCCTAGATTGAAGTGGGAAGGGGCTTGGGGCTCGGGCCAGGGTCCATCGTGCTCTACGGTTCCCTTGAGAGTTCAGAGCCCTCCTGGGCCAGGATTGGGTGTGATTTGCTAAAGAGCCACAGGATTTAGTGGTTGGATACCCTGAACTCCTTCATGTTAAACAAGGTACGCCAGGNTCTACGGTTCCCTTGAGAGTTCAGAGCCCTCCTGGGCCAGGATTGGGTGTGATTTGCTAAAGAGCCACAGGATTTGGTGGTTGGATATCTTGAGCTCCTTCATGTTAAACAAGGTGTAGGAGCCATAGGAGCAGGTGAGTCCCAGCTCCTCTCCCTCTCCTCTCATCCCCCTTGCATGCCACACCACATCCCACCCCCTCACACACATCACTGCTGCACCACACCCAGACCCACTGATGCCTCAGGTTTTAGCTTTTATATTTTCCAGATTCTGTGCTGCTTTAGTCTGTGGGTCTGGGCTTCATATCAGGGGATGGTGAGCTCTCTGCACAGAGCAGGGAGACAAAACAATTCCTTCTCCACCTGGGGACCAAGGACAAATGATCCAAATCTCAGGCCCAAGAGCACAAACAATGTGGACTGAAGAGAGAAAAACAAGAAGGATGGGACTTGATGGGCTGAAGCTGGAATTGGACAATGAACTCCAAGATGCAAATGGAGCAGAACTGATCAAAGTGCCAGAGCCCGTGCCCGGTGTCCATTTTGTGCCCATTTTGGTTCATCTTGGGTGCAGTCCTGGCTGGGCTCTTGTGCTGCCCAAGGTGGATCCATGGAGGAAATCCTTTGAATAAATCCCTGCTTTATTCTTTAGCTCTGTCTAGTCTCTGCTCTAGGCCAGCCTTCACAAGGCATCACAGGAGCACCTACAAAACACCAGGTTCCCATCATTTGGTTACACACAAATCCATCCTGCCTCCCAGCTCCTCCGCAGTTTCCCTCTCCACAGCTGATCTTCCCACAGTCCCGTCCTTCCCAGGGGTGTGGGGGATGGATGAGGGGTGGCTGCAGCCCTGGTGAGGTTCAGCTCCATGCCACCAGCAGTTCTCATGGCAGCTGCAGCCCCCAGACCCCGAGCCCTTGGCTCTGACCCCGGTGAGATGAGCTGCTCCCTGCCCGCCTCGCTGCAGCCATCTTGCACAGCAACATCTGCTTTGCAAACCTGTGCAATATGCCAGCAAAATTGAACCCATCTATCAAAAAAGCAACAATGAAAAGCCAACAGCAGCTAAAACCAGCAATAATAACCAAACCCCAGGCTGTTATGTTACAAATGAGAGAGCAAGGAATGGCCCTTCCTAAAGCAATTCCCTTTGCAACCACGTTACGCTGAGGCTGAGCAAAGACATGGTCCCAGAGAAGTCAAACTTTTGATGAGGGTTTTTGTCTGGGGGAAACTCCAAGAATTTGGGACATTCAGGCTGGGGAATAAGCAAGCTGAGGAGCATGAAAGACCTCTCATGCATCCTGGAGGATGGGAAGATAAAGGGAATCACTGCTGACTATAAGTGTGGCATTTGCTGAGCAGCCACATAATTCTAGAGTGGAATTTACTGTGATTTTCCAATTTGCCAATTTACCTGATGCTGCAAAAGACAAAAGTGTAAATGGTTTAGAAACAGACTGGCCAAATTCATGGTGGCTGAAACAATGAAGTACCAGAGTGCCAGGGCCCCTTCAGCTGTGGGAAGCCCCAAATGCGACTGCCCTCAAAATGGGGGAGGTAACAGGAGGAGACCTACAATCCCCAGCTTTTCTACATTTGTCTGTGGGTGCCTGATACCATCTGGAAGGAGGTACTGGGCTGGACCTCTCTTTGCTCTGGACCAGTGAGGTTCTGTGAGCTTCTGCTCAGGGCAGCCTCACTTTTGAAAACAGCATGGAGCGGCAGATGGGACAAGGGGTGATGGCTTTAAGCTGAAAGAGGGCAGATTCAGATTGGATATTAGGAAGAAATTCTTCCCTGTGAGGGTGGGCAGGCCCTGGCACAGAGTGCCCAGAAAGGCTGTGGCTGCCCCTGAATCCCTGGAGTGTTCAAGGCCAGGCTGGACAGGGCATGGAGCAGCCTGGGACAGTGGAAGGTGTCCCTGCCACGGCAGCGGATTGGAAAGGGATCTTTAAGGACCCTTCCAACCCAAACCAGCCTAAGGTGATTCTATGGATCACTCTTTCCCCCCATGTGCACCATGTGATGTGGTGGTGCTGCCCTGCAAATACTGACTCACCCGGGAGCACCTGAACCTTTGGAAAGGTGAAGAAACCAAGTCCTACCCCCTTCCCCACTGCCTGCCAGCTCCATCCCCCTGCTCCCTGTCCCTGTAACAACCTCCCACAGCTGAGCTGATGTTGAGCAAGAGCAGGAGACACTGAACAAGCAGGAGAAGGGCAGGAGAGGGGCACAGAGCTCTGTTTGTGTTCTGTGAGGGCTGGATGTTCACCCTTACCTTTGCTCCCTAGATATGTCCAGGGTCAGGCTGGGATTTGGAGCACCCCAGCCTGAGGCAGTGCTGGGAAAGGAAGTCTGTCCTGGTGGCAAGTGCTGTTTTTAAGGAAGTGCCACTGAAGGGGTCATTGCAAGGAAATCTGTTATCAAAGAAATGCTGATCTTTCTGAAAGAGCTCTGCAATCAGCTGTGGGACCTTGGGTCCCGTGGAAAAGGGTAAGGAAAGGCCAAATCTGCTCCCAGAAATGTAACACGGTCACAGGGTGGGTGGGACCCTCCAGACAGGGGGGAGTAGCAGGGCAGAGAGGGAAAAGGAACTCTGAGGGGGCTTATTTCATCTCTGACTTCTCCACAGAAATAGTGCCAGAATTCTGCCTCCAGGCAGGAGCCAGACACCGTGGTGACAGGCATGTGACAGAGCTGGCAGCCCTGGGGGAAACACCATGGTGAAGCTGTCAAACAAGCAGGACAGAGAAACTGAGGCACAGCCCCAGAGGGATGTGTGCTGCTCTCTGGGCCACTGCTGCCACCAGCAACTTGCCTTCTTCTTCTCCCACCATCTCTCTTTTTCTTCCAAATCATTTTAAGCAGTGACTCTGCAACGGGAATTTATAAAAAACCCAAAACCCGCTCTCACAAGCACTCCCCTGCCCACACTCCCAGAAGTACCATTACAGCATGTTCAGGAGATGATTGAAAAGAAAGATGCTCTAGCAAGAGTGATAACTTGATGTAACCAGGAGTGTGTATGGATATATAAATTCAAAAATGCTGCCTAAAGAGATTAATTCCTGCCTCCCATGAGGCCAGCTGCTCAGCCCAGGGGCTGTGCTGCCCCAGCAGCTCTCACAAGGCTCTGTATTTGCTTTGATGAGCTGTGAGTGTACATGGGAGTTAGCTGAGCTCCCTGCTCTGCCTTCCTTTAGATCTCAGGTGAAATCAATTCATGGAAAGATGCATTTCAGGAAACTGAGAAACACTAAAAAAAAAATCCTCCAAGAAAAGCTGAGAGACTGAGGAAGCTGAAAGGAGAGGGGAGAAAGATCAGAGAGGTCTGCAAGGAAAAAAGAAAATCACTCATTGTGTTGTTGGATGTAAAATCAAATCAAATCCAATTGGCATTAATAGCAAAAGGACACCCTTGCCACTGATTTTAATGAGGATGGGTTAAGCTGAGCTTGGAGCAAAACAAGAGGCAGGAATAATCTATGAGAGGACAAGGAGCCCTGGGTCTCTCCTATCCTTACCCATCCTGCTGTAGAGGCATTCTCTCTGCAAAAAGGGAAATCTTGGTGTTATTGGAGGGGTCTATGATACAACTGCCATCTCTCAGAGGATGCTGCACCCTCACAAAAGAAGTCAGAGTGTCCTTTGTCTCTGCTCTTCCAGCCCCAGAGAAGCATTGCAAACCATGCAGGATGAGTGGATCACCTGCTGAAATACTCGTGGCTCTTTCCCTTGGCTGTGCTCAGAAAGGTGGCCAGCTTCATTCCCACTGTCAGGAAACAATCCCTGGATTATTTCCTTCCACAGGGTGTGCTGAGGTGGCTGTCCTGCCACCGTGCCACAGTCCCTGTGTCCAGTGCAGTGGGGTCCCCCCAGCACACAGATTTTCACCATCTCCAGTATTCCAGAGGAGCTCAGCTATGAAGAAAGTAGATCAGATAGCAAGAAGAAATTCTGTGCTATGAGAGTGGGGAGATCCTGTCACAGGCTGCCCAGGGGAGTGTTCAAAGCCAGGCTGGACAGGGCTTGGAGCAGCCAGGGCTAGTGAAAAGTGTCCATGGCAGGGGGGCTCGGCATGAGGTGAGCTTCCAACCCAAACCATTCTGGGATCGTGTGAACACTGAGCTCTGCTGGGGTGAAAGGGACAGTTCTCAGAGCACAGGGGACATGCTGACACTTTCAGGAACTCACAAAAGTACCCCAAAACCCAGACCTGGTGGCAGGCAGCCACCTACACCTGTGCCAGAGCCCAGGCTGCAGGGACAGTCACTGCTGGGTGACACAGCCACCGCTGCTGGGGACAAACACAGCACACCATTTATATGTCACCTTCCACACACTCCAAGAGGCAGAGCCCCTCCTGCCCCCAGCCCCCAAATCTCTCTCTCTGTGGCTGCTGCTGGCACACAGCAAGGCCCTGGGAGCTCCTGAGCCCGTCCTTACGGTGCGCGCTGGTGTTTATTTGAGCAAGCCTCAGTATTTATGGATCTCATTACATCTGCAGCCAGCAGCAGCTGTTTGCACACTGTGTCTGTCAGGCAGCATCTCAGCAAAACTGCCTTCCTGCCCCTCCCTCCTCTCCTGCCAGTTAAGCTCTCTCTGAAGTTTGTCTGACTGACGTGGGTGCAAACCTCCACCTAAAACGCAGCCACCGTGGCGCCTGAGGTGTCTTCTCTGGCCCCATCCAAACCCCCAGCACTGACCACAGCCACCCCAAATCCTTGAGGACACACCCAGGATGCCCCCTTGTCCCAGACCATACAGCAGGGCAGGGGTGACAGTGGGACAGGCCATGCCCACCCAGCCATCCCTGCTGTGCCCATCCTGGCACAAGTGTCCGTGTCCCCACCCAAGGGCTGTGCCAGGGGTCCCCAGCAGACCCTCCCAGCTGCACACCAAGTGCCACCTCCACTCCTTCCACCACTGAGTTTAACCACCTCAGCATTTAAGGAAAAACCACTCCAGGAATCTCCCTGCCTCCAAAAGGGACAGGGACACAGAGGTCCCAGTGCAGCGCTGAAGGAGGTAACAGCTGCTGTCACCCTGTCCCCAAGCCACAGCCAGGAAGCCTCATCCCTTCCTGAGGAGCTGGGAAATCCATCTAAGGAATGTCATGGAGAATGCAGCTGCTTTGCTGATAACCCCAGAGGCGAAGACCCTTCCTGAACCTCAGGCTGTGACCCTGCTCAGGAGGAGCAGCAACAACTCTGGGCTGAGGGCAGGGCAGCCGGGCCCCAGGGAGCCAAGGCAAGGTGAGCTGGCAGGAAGCAGCAGTGTCCCCAAGATAAGGGGGTCACACAGCCCCAGGAGACCCTGCCAGAGCAGCACAGAGTGACCTCAGTCAGCTCCCCTTCAGGTCAGCTCCCTGCACATTACACGAGTGGTGTAGGGGACAGAAAGAAGGCAATAGACTCCATGATTCAGAAGGTATAAAAGGTATTTATTAATAGAAATCTACACTTCTTCTATTAATAGAAATATTTCTATTAATAAATAAATCTTTCTATTAATAGAAATCTTCACTATGCTTATAGACAGCATTGTGAACCCAAGACCTGATTGGTTTTTAGGAGGCTCCTCTTACACTATTGGTCAAGAAGAGGACAACTCCTTCTTGCGAACATCCCTCACAACACCAGGTGCAGGGAATAAGATAATAATTGTTTTAATTCTTTCTCTGAACTTCCCCAGGCCTGGGATGAGCTGTGTCTCTCTGTTACAGAGACTGTGACAATACCACACCTTCAGATCAGCTCCCCTGGCTGCAGAGGGCTCTGGGCTGAGGGGGAGCATCTGCACGCAAAGGGGGGCTCTGCTCGCCAGCCCCGAGCCCCTGCTGAGCTTCCCGTGCTCAGCTCCTGTCCCCCTGCTCCCCCAGGGATGGAGGCTGTGTGGAGCAGAGCTGATTACAGCACGCAAACCCTCTGTCTAATTGCTGTGATGAATTATTGACGGGCTGAGCTGCTGTTTGGGGGCAGCAGGCAGTGAGGAGCACTGTGCTCAGGCAGGGCAGGGCCCTCCCTGCTCCTTGTGCTGAGAAGTGATCCCGCTGTCCCAGCATCCCCTGACCACTCTGGGAGAGGAAACTGTGCCAAGAGGCTCCCAAAAAATCCAAGCACATCTGGAGAGCACCAGTGCCTAAGTGCTATCGACAGGCAGAAACTCCCCGATGTCATTAGCCCTGCAAGCCATTGATTTTCTCTGCTGGAACAAGAAACTCATCAGAGCTGAGGCAATCACAGGTGGCACTGCCACCTCCTCTGGGCTGTCCAGCTGGGCCTTGGAGAAGGGGTGTTTCAGAGTTGTTTTCTTTCCAATGGCTAATTGCTGGTAAATCCCAGCCCTCTGCCTACCAGGAACAGATGAAGAGCCCCAGGGTTTCTGGTCACAGCCCCTTCAACACGTGTCCATCCTTTGTATGGGAATGGAGACACCACCAGGCATCTTCTAAAGGGTTTTTCTCTGCCAGGGTTGGGGCTGGGACTGGGTTCATCAGCCATCTCTGCAGTGCTTCCCCCTTGGGCTGGCCATGAGCTCTTTAAGGCAGCCTTAGAGCCCCTCTCCCAGCACTCCCAGCACTCCAGTGAGTGGGGTAAGTCATGCACTGGGAAGGACAAACTCCACCTGTCCCATCAGACCCAACGCTCATCACCTCTGCTCTCTCCAGCACCATGTACCTCTCCCAGGGACAGCTGAACCCCAGCAGTGGGCAGGGCTCCACACATGAGCCCTCTGCCACATTCTTGCAGCACCAGCTGATTCTTACAAGGGAGAAAATCAGCTCACAGCAATTTCCTCCTATTTCCAGTGCTGTTCCCAAATGAAAAGCGATTCTTTATTACAGCCTGCTGACTCCCCTCAATGTCATGCTATGCCAAAGGAGGATTTTCCAGCTGAGACAGTGGACATGATCCTTTTACATCCTTGCATCCTGCCCTTCTCCCTTGCAAGTGCAAATCAAGAGCTCCCTTTTGCCATCCCACCCACGTGAGGGTCAGTCACTGCTGGAAGAGGACAGCAGAGGACGTGGCTGGACACAAATCCCATGGACCCAGCATTCACCTAAGGCAGAGTTTTGCTGGGAAGTCCTTGCCTGTTTGTGCACTGTGTGTCTGCACCATGGAGAGGGAGCTCCCAACCTCTTTTCATCACACAGAAGGATGCCAGGAGCCACAGCCTTGACAGGGATAAGCACAGCCTTCAGCCTGGACCTCACCTTCCTCAATTACCATCTCAAACCACCCAATTTCAGCACCTGCATTGCAATTTTTGTTTGTATTAAAGTTGTGCCTGTGTGGGCTGGGGTTTATGCCCAGCTAGGATGTGAACAGAGCAGGAGATGGCACGAAAAGTTCTGAAAAGTTCAAAGAGTAAAGACTGAGGGATGAGAAAAAAATGGGTGCAAATGGCCCAGCACCTGATATAAATAAATCTCAATCTCATTCCTCCTCCCTAAGGGCACCCCTGAAGTCTTACAGGGGTACATCCTCCCAGACATCCTCACAGGAGCTGCTGCTGGTCCTGGAGGGACCAGAACTGCATCTTCCCCCTCAGCCAGGACAGAAGGCTCTGTGAGAGAGAAAATGTGGAAAAACCTCCATCCCCAAACCAGCAACCACCTCATGTCTCTCTCACTCAAGGATCTCCAAGACCACACATTTCAGCCCTGACTAAGCAAATCCTCTTAAGGAGGAAGGTTAAAGAACTGTTTGTTATTGGAAGTGTCTCCCTCTTTAGGATTCGTTTTTGGATAAATTAACTCCAGCTTCATTACTTCATGATATATTTCCCTTGACATTTAATTATACTTACCCCAAACACATTAAGCCAATCAGTCTGAACAGCTTCTTATTAATATGCAAATTTCTCCTTTGAAAAGCCATGAATCTGTGAAAAATCTCTACAGGCTTCAATTAGGCCCTTTTGGGAAGTTGGGAAGTTCCCTGAGAAACACCCTCCTGGCCCAAGGCAGGATCCCAGCCCCACAGACACTTCCTGGTGCCTGCTTTGGGAATGGGAAAAGAGGATGCAAAAAGCACTTCCTCAGGTGTGCAGCCACAAGCACGAGAGGTTGAATCCTGCAAACCAACAGGGTGTTGGCAGCTGATCCCCATCCCAGCCCCGTTCCATGGGAACCAGAGTTTCTCCTGTGTGCACGTCATCCTCCTCAGGGACCACAAACAGGAGCGTGATGTGGGAGCTGCAGAACATTCCCTGAAACATCAGCTTTTAGCAAAACAAACAGGAATCTGGTTCTCCTGGTGCCATGGGCAAATGGGACGTGATTTGCATTAGGCAAATAAATTGAGCTACACAATTAACCATCTGCCCTGGAACAGATTTAAGTTTTGCTTTAAAGCATCACTTCCAGCCTCCCTCCACTCTCACATCCATCTCTCCATCTCACATCCATCAGGCTGCAGGATTTTCTGCTGGGAAACCAACTGGGAATTAATTCATTGCTTCATTCCTGTAATTGGAGAGAAACATCAGTGGAGGTACCACAGCCTTGGTGGCCTTTGGCCTCACGGATGTGTTTCCTGTGGATTACACCAATGGACAAACCACAAAACTGCTTCAAAACCTCCCAGAGCCTCCAGTTCCCACCAAAAGTCTTTAGTCACCAAACCAAGATGATTTCCTGGGAGCTGCCGAGTGCCACGTCAAGGTCTCGAGAAGAAGTTACCCATTTCATCTAATCTCAAGAGAAGTTGCAGGTTTTCTTTAAAAAATCTGATTTCCTGTAATTTTTTTAAAAATTCCCTACAGTTAGACATCAAAATCAGAAATACATTGCAATCAGTGCACTATATAAATTGTCCAATTTTGGGAAACAGCTCTCATGAGCAATAAAGAAACCAAATTTACTATGCACTATAATAAAAATATCTCTTTTACCATATAAATCAAACCAAAGTGAAGAGATAAAAAAAAAATAAACTCAACCCCCCTGGTTTCTGCCCACAAGCACAAGTAGACAGCCCTGGGGAAGGGCTCGCCTGCCCTGTATAAATATATACAAGAGCAAATCTGTTAAAAATTGCAGCCACCACTTTGTTTTCTAAAGGTCCCAGTTTATCCTTCGTCAGAAGAAGGAGGGCTGGGGAGAGGTCGGCCAGAAACACAATCCTTTCCTGTATAAACACCCAGCCTGTGCTGGTTTTAAATGCATCATATGGTCTATATTTTATACGTGTATATATATAGAGAGAGGGAGAGAAAGAGAGATTTTTCAAGCCAGTCAGAGACATAAAGTGATCTTATATCATCTAAAACCAACAATCAGACTTGGACTTCTGGCAGTTTTCCTTGCAGTCGTCCCTGCCACCCCCCTGCCCCTTGCTCCCAGCTGCAGGAGCACACTGCTGTCTGCCCCCATTATTTTTCACAAAGGCATATAAATCACTGTGGAAACTCTTATTATCTTATTTTCCCTCTGCTTCTCCCTTGTCTGTTTGGAGAAAAATTAATGCATTTGTCTCTGGAAAAATGTGCAGTCTCTATAATTCAGTTTTAAAACAAGCACAAGTAGCAAATGGATAGACCTCCGTTAGGAGACTCATTTTTCATGTGAGTAATTGAACCCTTCCCTTCGATTTTTCCTTTGGGTGTTAAGGACAACTGATGCCTTCCTGGAATTTGCTTACGTCTCAGAAAGGTGGAAAGACAAGACAGACAGAAAAAGCAGAAGAGAGAAAGGAAGATGAGACAGAGGGAAAGAAAGGGAGAGGAGACTCGAGGAGAGAAGAGAAGAGAAGAGAAGAGAAGAGAAGAGAAGAGAAGAGAAGAGAAGAGAGAGTCCAAAGCACATCTTAGAGCCTTGGCTGTCTCTGTAGAGCCCCCAGTCAAACTTCCCAGATGGGATTTTTCCAAAAGCTGGTGGAGCTTTTTTTGGACAGCTTCTCACCACCTAGGCTGCTGAGGAAATCCATCCCCATCACAGGGACAGTTCAGCATCCTGTAAAGCCATGGATCACCAGCCCCACCGTGTCCTGCAAGAACCCCAAGCCCAGGTGTGGCCTGGGGACACACACACTGCATGGCTGATGCCAGTGGTTTCATCCTGATGCCTCTTTCTGTACCCAAAACTCATGGAATCTCCACTGCTTCCCTCCCACTGCCAGTGACACATCTGCCCTCACCACAAAATGGGAACCCAAACCATCAGTTCTCCAGAAAACGTCCCCCAGACAGCCAAACCCCAAAAATCACAGCCAGCTTGAAAATAACCCCCATGCCTGGTGCTGGGGAATGCCTCTGCCCCCATCCTGATCCCTCATCAGCTGTGGGGCTCGATTCAGAAGAAACCAGACAAAAGTGAAAAGTCAAAAGAGTGACACAATCACACAGAAGTCAGGAATAATTCCAGAAAGGCCACAATCAAGTGAGTGCTCAGGCCAGCAGAAACTATTGTTCCTTTGTCTGTCACTACATTATCTCTGTCCCCTGGGAGCTACATTATTGCCTGCAATACATAATGCAATTTGCTGGTTTTCCATGTCTGCCTCATTTTTCCCTGGTGCAAGTGCAGGCCATGCACTCTCACTGCAGTGCATGTGCTCCTCCTGTGGAAGGAGAGAAGGATGGGAGAGGAGTTAGGATGGGAACTGGAGCTGGAGAGAGGGGTGGAGAAGCTGCAGGCAATGGAAAGGGGAATAAAATGTTGTCTGAAAATTGGAAGGACACAGAAAAAGTACTAAATGGAAGTGATTTGTGGGGAAAAAAACACAAAACAAAACAAAACAAAACAAAACAAAACAAAACAAAAAAAAAAGAAAAAAAATATATTGTTCCTCCATTCTCCGTCCCTCTGAAGAAATACCACCAAATCTCAAAGATTGAAAATCAGGACCTAGTGAGTGCAGGGACTCAACCAGCAAAATTAAGGCAGTTGAAGCTGGAGGTAGGGAAATAATATGGGAAATGGGCAGTGGATGCAGCAGGGTGGGACCCACTGGGCTATACAGCCACACCTGGGGAGGTCTGGACACCCTTGTTCTCTGGAGATGAAGAACTGGCTGCTGGGGTTTTGGGAGATGGATTTTCTCCCTTATCTGCAGAGGTAAAAGGATTTGTCAGCCAGGATATTGTTGTGGAATCCTGAACAGTTCAACAGAGATTATGATAAAGTTTTGGAAATTCCTGTGGCATGCCCTGTACTGCTGGAGATGGTGTGTGTACATCTGTTTGTATCTGAGCCTGCAGAGAGTTTTATTAAAATCCCAGACACCCCAAAGGACCTCGCTGTTGAAAATAGAGGTTGTTCCTTAAATTATGCTGAGAAGTGACTTTTTTTATGTTCCACTACACATCTCCTCCTACTGCATGGCCAAAAAACCCTTTATCTGTATTACAAAAAAGGGAGCCTGACCTCAGGCTATGATCTAAAATATATAGAGTCACACAAGTTTACTCTTGCAGTGGTTCTTCATCCTTCCTGTGCCAATTCTTTGTCCTTTTGCTAACTGAAACCTCAATGGCTGGAAAGGGCTCTGTACTTTCATTCCCAGAGCAAAGCAGTCAAGTGCAAAGTGGGCAAATAGAAAGCTGAAAAAGATTCTCGCTGTTCTAATTTGCAAGTTCTGGGCAAGGCAAGGGCCAGTGCTGAGGAAGCTGCACAGAGATGGATGCTGGCCTCTCCAGCCCCACAGTCAGGGCAGGGAGTTTAGCCACTATTCACAAGATCATGCAGCAAGAGCTCTTCCCTGAGCTCAGCAATTCCACCTTCTCCCAGGGAATGCATCACTGTCTAATCCAGTATGGGATTCATCTGACAGATTTCAGGAGGTTTTAGTTTGCAGAAGATCTAAATTTCATGAGTAAATGACACAGCAGCCAGCTCAGCTCTGGCTGGTCTGTAGGTTTGTACCCTGCTCACCTCCATGTCACAGTGGAGGGGCTTGGGCATTAGTGTGACACTGAGGCTGTTCAGAGTGAATACAGCTCAATAATGTGAAAAGGAAAGAAAAAAAAAAAAAAAAAAAAAGGAAAAAAGAAAGAAAGGTGAAGCGTTCTCCAGAATATGGATGGACTAAAAAAACCCCAATTAGTGACCTCGGGTTCATAAGTCAAGTTGAGTCATTTGGATCCAGGTCAATAAGCAGTGCTCTTCCTCACCCAGCTGTGAGCTAGTGTGGGCTGGAGGCTTCAGATCAGCTCTTGAAAATTACCCCCAGCCTCTCCTTTTCCAGGGCTGCCCTGCTTAGCAAGACCAACCCTCCTTCCCCATTAATTTCTCAGCATCTGAAGACAAAACCCAGCCTGAGTGTGCGCCCCCTTCCATCACACTTCCCTGGGAATCCGTAAAGAAACACTGCAAGAACTGACCAAGCCCAGGCTGACACTCCTTAGAGCAGCAGGGATTTTAAACCCCACAGCCCACAGAGTCACCCATCAGCCCATGGTGGGTCCCACCTTGCAGGGCACTGGGACCACGGGGACCCCTGGCATGGTGTGATCTCTGCATTCCAACATGGAGAGCCACGGAGGGACTTGGAAAAGGATTCTGAGCCTTGGGAGCCCAGGTCTTCTGCTCTTAAGGCACTTTGGAAAGGCCAGACAGGACCCCTGGAGATGAAGATTTTGAAGTGTGATCAAAGAGACTTGACATAGCAAGGAGGATTAATGTTTCTGCAAACGCACAGTGAAAGCTTCTTAGTTATTCCAGTGGGGTTTTTTCCAAAGAGGCCTAAGGGAGTTAGGCACTTAAAACTCACTCAGATCCTTTATTTAGTTTGCAAATCCTGCACTGGAGCAGTGCAGCAGTGTGACCCCTGAAGCATTACTTTCTGAGCATGTCTGCTTGAGTGAAAAGCTGAATTGATCCTGGCTGTATTGGTGGCCTCCTGCAGCTGCTCCTTCTCCACGTGGGAGGGAGGAAGTCTGCCTGAGGAAACAGCTGAGGGTACAGAGCATCTGAAGAAATAAAATCAGACACCACACTGAAACCATGGGCTGTGTGTTCAAGGGGATAGCTAGGAGCAGCTCCAGGTCTGATCCCTTCCCTTCCACAGGGGTTTGTGCTGGACATAAGCTGGAGAATGATCTCCTTCTGGGCAAGTCCTTCCTGGTGGGTCTCACCACCATCTCTAAGAAAGCTGCAGGAATCACTTATCTCATGACTTTCATTACTCTTCACTGCTCACATCCCCCTGCTCGTTTTTCTTCTCCATCTCCAGATTTTACAGTCAAAAACTGTGGAAAGAAGTCACGGTGGGGGCTTTGTTCCCCAGCTGGTTACATACTCGTGATGTCCTCATCATTCCAACTGATGCCTTAAAGAGCTGGAACAGAGGCTAGGCAGAGTTAACAGGAAAAAAGTGGATATTTATTGAAGTGCCTTCAAAGGCCACACCCTGGCAGTGGCTCTGCCCAGAGAGCTCCAAGATGGAAGCAAAAGAGATCTCACATTTTTAGAAGTTTTAGTCCATTTGCATATAGGAGTTAACTGTCCCATTAATAGCTTCAAATGATGAAGTTTCATCCTCCCTGCTTGCTCGCCCTCCTCTTTTCACGTTGTTTATGCTTTGGGCCTGAAGTTTGAAGAGATTGTCCTTGAGTCTCCAGCTGGAACAGGATTGTTTTGTCTTCACCACCCTGTGAAAAGATCCTAGTAACACTTAATATAAAGCTAAAAGCTGCACACCAAAGCAGAACAGAAAAACTTAAAGCCTAAGGTATCACTACCACCACTTCTAATCCTATTTCACAGGGTTCCAACTTGGGAAAAAGCAGTATGAGGAAGCTGGAAAAAAGATGGAAACAATAAACAAAGAACCCGTTTTCACACAAATATTCCTCATCATAATAATGGTAATAAAAATAGTAATAAGAAGAAATGCAGATCATGGTCTGGCTGCTTTCCAAGCCTTCCCACAGGGTCCCCTGGGTTTCCCTTCACCCACCTCATCAGCACAAACTGGTCAGGGAGCCCCACACGGCACAGCACAAACGGGTTGTTGGGAACCAAGGCACACATGTGACATGCTATTGTCCCTAATTTGATTAATGAAGCCATCACGCTAACAGAGCCTTCTACACACCCCCAGCACCTTGTTACTAACCCACACCAGGAACTTCCCAGCAGAGCATTAATTCCCCAATACTCGCCTTTCTCAACTTTGTCAGGTAATTGTTTATGAAAAGATGAATGTACACAATAATACCAGGTGAAGGGAGCTGATGTATGTGGTGTTAATGAATGAAATAATCAGTTTGGTAATAACTGGCCTGTGTATTTGTCAGAAGGGAACCAGCAGGACATTAGCATTCTGCAGCCACCGAACCTTTATCTCTGGCCTCGTGTTTGACAACCGCCCCCAGATAGTCCATGAATAAAATACAGAGTAGCACCCAGACATAATTAAACTGCCAATGTGGATGTACCTAAATGAACTTGATATCTTAATGACACTGGATAGCAGGGGAATAATGCGGGCGGGTGAAAGGGAGGCGCACAAAGAGCGCGGACAGCGCTGCCCACGGGGACCGGCGGCTCCTCAGCGCACCCAGCCCCGCCACCCGGGCACCCTGCCAGCCTCACCCGTGCCCCAGGACAGTGCCACCCTTCTGGGGCCACGGGGTGCTCCTGCAGGGCTGCCCGGGCTGCATTCACAAAGCCCCCCCTGCTCCAGGAAGGCCTCCTTGGCCCCATCCCTCTGCACCCAGCCCTGAGCTGTAAAATAGATTCCAGCAGGATCCTGGAGATGAGGAGGAGCAGGGAGGGACACTGTCCCTGTCCCTCTCTCCTCCCCTCGCAGCAGCCCTGCTGGGCAGTGCCAGAGGCTCCAGGCACATGCCTTTCTGGGAGCCACAAGCCGTGGTACTCCAGGGGAGAAGAGTCAGGAGGGAGCTTTGGGGAGTGATGAGCAGCCTCAGCCAAGGCAGGGCCGTGGGTCAGAGAGGCCCAGGGATTTCATGGTGATGTTCCTGCTGGAGGGCACAATAAGCTGACATGGCAGACACAGATCTCCCTGTGCCCCCAGCTTTGGAGCAAAGTAAGGGCAGGGACAATGGGGACATCCCCTGAGCCCTGCTCTGCAGAGGGACTTTCCAGCCCATGAGTCACCCCAACATTGCTGACTCAGCCAAGGGCCCTTCCCTCAGCAGAGATTTCCAGGAATGCAATCCTTAACATCTCCCACTAGAAAATCATAGCCAGCATATGGTTAGGGAGAAATTGGATTTACCCTGTAATCTAATCAATGTTAAATAACAGTAATTCTAACTCCGAGCTCCGTGTTTAAAGTGCTGTTGGTCTCTGGGGTTCACTGGAGTTATTTAATCTAATGAAATCCCATTACTGTCTCATGAGGGTGCACCACGGGGATGTCTTTCCTAGGAAGGAAAGCAATGGTTAAAGGGAAATGTTCCCTTCTTTGCTACCAACCACGTGATGCCAACTGGAAAATTAATCCCTGCACACCAGCTGGATTTTTAACCAAACAACACCAACCATAATTCCCCTCCAGCAAGTTATGGGAAGATGAGCCTCCCTGGGTCACCCTGGGATGCACAAGGTAATTCCTGTGCCAGCAGCAGGAGCAGACCCCTGGGTCCCTCCCAGATAAGACTTGGCAGCTCCCTCAGCTGGACTTTGTTTCTGGTCCATCACACTTAGCAGCTCCTGATGTGTTGTTCTTTACCAAGCACTTCCAGGGTACTTTTTAGACTCTTTTAGCTAAAAACCTCCCGTGGCAGCCAATTTCACAGCTTAATCTCACACTGTTTAAGAAAGTCTCTAATTCCACTTCTTTCCAACCTGTTGCTGATAGTACAGATGGAGATGTGAGAGGGGGAGGAGGGACAGCCACTGCCTCAGTAACCACCCCATGAAATCTCCTCCCAGAGGCTTCTGGGCCCGTGGAATGAAGATGCACAAGCCAGGGCTCTCCAGGCCCTGCACAGGAGGTGGCTGTGCCAGCTGTCAGCCCCAAACCTCCTCTGGCCCAGCTCTGCATGTCACTGCCTGTGCTCTGCTTGCTGCAGGCAATGAGATTTTCCTTCTGTGTTTTTATCCTCCTTTTGAGGTGATGAAGGCTGTAACAACCTTTGCCACACACGCACAAGAATGCTGAATACCAGGCAAACATTTACGGGCAAATATTCATATTCACACAGCAGAGCTCAGCAGTGCAAGAGGGCAGGATTATTGCACAATATTCCCTTTATGCCTTGCTGTGACACGCAGCTTTTGCATGCAGAAAAACACAAATTGTCTTTCAGAACAACCATCTCACAGCAATCAAAAGGAGAGCACCCCAAGCCCTGTGGTGGGGCTCTGCCAGCAGGTCCATGGACAGGGAACAAAGGCAACTGCAGCCAACTGAAATGGCAGAGTTCATTTTTAGGGGCAGAGACCAGAATTACCTGAGATGGAAGTTAGCTCAGACGTGGGGATTAGCACCCCCAACCCTTGTGAGAGAGGTCAGGGAAACTTTTCCTGACCTTGAGCACAAGCAGCAGGTTGAGGGGCAGCCTGGAGGATGTGGCTGGTGCCAAGGGAAGCTCAGCACACACTGAACACCCATGGTCAAGGCTTGTACTGATGCCTTGTGAAGGCTGGCCTAGAACAGAGGCTGGACAGAGCTAAAGAATAAAGCAGGGATTTATTAAAAGGATTTCCTCCATGGATCCACCTTGGGCAGCACAAGAGCCCAGCCAGGGCTGCACCCAAGATGAACCAAAATGGGCACAAAATGGACACCGGGCACGGGCTCTGGCACTTTGATCAGTTCTGCTCCATTTGCATCTTGGAGTTCATTGTCCAATTCCAGCTTTAGCCCATCAAGTCCCATCCTTCTTGTTTTTCTCTCCAGTCCACGTTTCTTTTCAGTCCACGTTGTTTGTGCTCTTGGGCCTGAGGTTTGGATCATTTGTCCTTGGTCCCCAGCTGGAGAAGGAATTGTTTTGTCTCCCTGCTCTGTGCAGAGAGCTCACCATCCCCTGATATGAAGCCCAGACCCACAGACTAAAGCAGCACAGAATCTGAAAAATAGAAAAGCTAAAACCTGAGGCATCAGTACCAGCCAACCTCCCCTCTCACCACAGCCAGGGGAGACCAACATTGACTGATCTGCCAAGAGGTCCCACGTGCTCAGTCTTGCTCTGCCAGAGGCTCTGGGTGCTTTTCTGCCTCTTTCCCAATGGGCAGAGTGGAGCCTCCTCCATTCCCCCAGCGCTGCTGATGGCCCTGGCAGGGCACCAACCTGCCAAACACAGGGGCTGGGATGAGCTGTGCCGTGGCTTTGCCAACATTTTCTACCAGAAAGGTTTGGGGAAGTGAGAAACACCCCAGATGAGGCCACTGACCCAATGCTTGTGTCTCACAGAAGGGAGATCTCCCTCACTTGTGGCTCTGGCACATCACCCAGGCTCCTACTGCCATCACCAGTTTTACCTATGCAAATCACAGCATGTTAATTGCTCAATATCAATTGCACCCACTAATTACTTCCCCCAGCCCGGCCTGGGGACCCTGCTGTGGGCACAGGACCCTCAGGAGCAAGGGAAAGCTGTGCCTTGCTGCACCTGGAGACCCAGGGACCTCCCAGTAGCTTCTTACTGAGGCCCAAAACAAAACTTAGCAAGGTACAACCAGGAGTCCAGCAATGCTGGGGAACCAAAGGGATTTAAGGAGCAAGTTTTCAACTGAGGTAACAGCTCTGGAGCCAAAATGCAGCTGCAAAATGGGAAAAGCAACATGTCCTGCTGGCTACAGGGGCTTGAAGCACATCAGCACTGTGGGGTCACTGATCTGGAGGGTGTTTTGGGTGGCTCAGCTCAGCCAGGCACCTCCTTGGCACAGCATCCCTCCTGGGCATCACATCTCCAGCCTTTCTCTCACCAATTCTGTGCTGGAGGAGTCAGGACACAGAGTGGGAGAATCCAGATGTCTCCTCACTTGTTCTGCTAAGCCAATGCTTGGGATTTCTCCCCATAATGAGGCTTCCCAAACAGTCCAGTTCAGACTGTGCAGAAGTGTTTAAATAATGTCAGAAGATGCTCTGTGTTACAACACAAGGCCACGAAGGCAGAAGTGAAATGGAAATGACAAAATGCAACACTGAGAGCTGAAAGCTGCAGATATGAACACACAGAGCCACACATGGAAAAACACAGAAGGCAAAACTGTGGATCTGGTGATTTTCCTTAAAAGGCTTCCCCAGACAGCTTTATGGTTTATAGGAGGTTCATGGGAGGGAGCCTTCTTCCAACAGGCAGTGGCAGAACAAATCAGCCTGGCTTCTTGTGATTTTTAACAAAAAAGACCCCACTGGAGAGAAAAATAAATAATTAAATCGATAAATAGGCAGCTTCCCATCACAATGTTGCACTTGAACCTGAACATCTCCACCCAGGGGATGATGTGAGAAGGGTGGTTGTGGAAAGAAATCATCCAGCTGTTAATACCCCAGCTGTGCTCAGGAACTGGAGTCAAGGGGTAGAGTTGGGAGCCAGGCAGGATCCCACTAAAGCTGCAGGAGTTTGGTGCAAGAAAGGCCTCCAGGTGGTGGAATCACCCCAGTGGGATTTTCTTAGGTGACACTTGGGCACAGCTGCTCAGCCATGGGGAAAACAACCACACGAGGCTTCCAAAGCTCTCCTTTGGGGCAGCTATGAGAAGTTTCTCCTCTATCTCCCACCAGAGACATTCCCAGCAGCCTGGGGGAGTTTGAGCAGGGATCTTCATATCCTGCAACAGATGGTGCTGCAAGAGAAAGAGCACATAAAGAGTCTCCTCACTTCCAGGAAGCAAGAAGGATGGGCTTGCCACGCACGGAGGGAACCGGCGATTTCTTCTGCTGAGAGATTTCCTCCTGCAGAATCACATTATTCAATGGAAGAAATGCCAGGAATAATTCACTTCCTCGAGCAACTCTATTTATACTCTCACTGCAGGCACCATCCTGCTCACGTAGCTCCTGGCACAGGGCTCAGGTGGGCGCGGTTTGGAGCTGAACATGCTTTACCCCAAACCATGAAAAAGTGAATTTTCTGGGAGGTGGATCATGCAGGAGAAAGGCAGAAACACCAGCACTGTCACAATCCATGGGATCACCCCAGACCTTGCATGAACTGCCCCACCTGGGGCTTTGCAACGGGGTCAGGCCCCAGTATCCAACCCCAGCAAGACAAATTTAACTGCAACCTAATTCACTTCCCTCCCATAATACCTGCACATAATGAGAATTTGCAAAGATTTATGGCCACAACCCCCGCCCCTGCTGCCCCTCGTCAGCATCTGCTGTTTCCCTGTGAAAGCAGTTTGGGTTACCTCAGAATTCTCCAGGGAAAAAAGCATAATTAGCAGCTCAGGAGTTTCAATGCCTGTGTCGCACAGGGGGCTCATGGGGGGTTATTCTCAGGTTTTCCGATCACTGGTTGTTTGCTCTGAACTCTTTTGGAAATGCAGCAGCTCCCTTCCCCCTCCCCAGACCTCACTGCTCCCATTATAAACTTCAAAAGGTCAGGGTGAAATCCAAGCTGGGCTGTGGTAAAGCCATCCTGGTGGTGATGGTCTGGCCAGAGCATGGCCCTGGCCCCCAGACTCGATGGAATGGCTCCCAGGAGCCCCCCCGGAGGCAGCAGAGCCAAGGCAGCAGGACAGGCTACGAGCACAGCTGCAGACTCACAAAATCCAACCAGAGTGGCTAAAGCAGGTGAATCTGCTGCTTCTCCAAAGTTTATCCCAGTTTTTGCCATAAATGAGCTCTCACCCCAGGCAGCTGCTGCTTTGTGCTGCTCTCCACGAGAGCTGGCTCTGAGAATTTTACTGACAACATCTTGGACAGCCAAGGCCATATTTTCCCAATTGCTCAGCACCAGCAGACAGGGCCAGGGGAGCTCTATTTCCAAACATCTTGGGCCGAGGCAGAGCCACAAGGTGGGTGAGAAAGGTGCTGTTCTCTCCAGGACTGGGGTGTGAAGCAGTACTGAAGAGGAGGATGGGCTAAAGACTTCTGAACCTCCCCAGTTTACCCCTGTGCAGACCACAGCATCTGGAAAGAAGGGAATACTTAAAATCTGAAGTATTTATTTTATACTTTCTGATAGGAATGTGGTTGACTTCTCCTAATATGCCAACTGAGGAGCTCACTCCATCATCAGGAACAGACACAAATCCCGGATATGAACGTCTCCATTAACAGAAAACAGAAGGGACACGTAAAAGAAGGGATATACAGAAGAGATATACAAAATGCTTGGGAAAAACCCACCAAAAATAATAACCCTTTATTTATGGGGGTCTATTTAAGGAGTAAGAGGGGAAAGAGCACAGCCCCAGTTCTCTGCAGGGAGATCTCATAAGGAGTGTCTGTACAGTGCCATCCCTGGATAGCCCATCCAGGTGCAAGGGGACAGCCACCCAAAAAAACCACCAAAAAAAACCCAGTTAAAGCTGTGTCAAGGCTACAGCTGCTCTGCCAGCAGCTCTGGTGGGGTTCACCAGCTTTGGGTGGTATTTAACCCATCAGACTGCAGGTAACTCCTCGTGTCTGTGCTGGAGAGAGGTGTCACAGCAAAGCCCTGCTGGTTCCACCCCTGCAGCACAGGGCAGGGACTTCCCCTTTACACGTGGGCAAACTGAGGCACACCACCACATCTCCCCAGCAGCAGGGTGCCAACTCCCAAACTGTTTCAGATCTCTACTGAAAATCCTTGGATTATCCAAGTCCAGGCAGTGGCAAAACACGTGAGCACCAGAACCAGTTACTGTCTTATACAGACCCAACGACTCCAGCCCTGATTTCCCCAGAATTTTCAGCTCCTTTCCCCCCTGCTTTTCCCCAGCAAAGAAAGGTCCCTCCAGCCACCCACAGACCCACCCCATCCTCCATTTGCAGGGACTCCTTGCCCAGGAGACCCAGGCTGCCCAACCACCACAGGCACTCTCCACTGTGTGTGCCAGGCTCAGCCCATCTCCACCTGTTGTTTACAGTGAATTAGCTGCACTTTGGGGCCAAGACCACCTTTTGTTTCCTTTTCATACAGTCCCTGGCCCTGCGAGCTCAGTACAGGAGGTGTTTGATTACACAGCTAATAAATAAACAAGGACCTTGATCCTCTTCAGCATGGGGCTGTCCAAGGCTGCAATTTCCAGGGAAACTGCTGCAGGCTGTGCTTGGTGCTATTAGTGATTCAAATGTGTTTGGGAGATGAGATGTTCCCAGGACAAGGGGAAGGGACTGCTAAACCAGCCCTTCCTACATGCAGCAGGGAGTGGAAAGCCCAAACTGGTTTAAACTCAGTGTCCAAAACCACAAGCCATGCTCTGTGTTGGGCACACCCTGAACAGTCACAGAGCTGGTGTTTCTTGCAGAAGCAGCAGAGATGGCTGAAGAAAGGTGGGGAGATCATCACTTCAAGGCAGCTACTGCTCCAGCATCTCCCTCACACAGCGGGGTTTGCAACAGGCCTTTCCTCCTGAAGGCCACACGGTCCTGCTCCACCTTCCAGAAATTGTATTCACTGCCCTGATGTCCCCCCAGTGTCATCCACACACTCCTGCCCCCCACACCAACACTCCCACACTTATTCACTCACAGAATGCACAGCTGGATTATAAAGACCCCAAAACCCCTGCTACAGGAGCAGCCTGACCCGTCCATGCCCAGGGCTCTGATTTCCCCCTGGCTGGAGGCACAGGGGATGGGACACAGCTCGAGGTGGGATGCAGCTGCTCCCAGCATGTTCCCTCCCAACAATCCTCCTTTTCCTCCATCTCAGACCCCTCCAGCATCTGAGCTGTTCTCTGTTCCCTTTGACTCAGAAATATCAGTGGTTGCCTAGATTACAAAGAAGCAAAAAAAAAACCAAACAAACAAACAAAAAAAAAACCACCCTGGAAAAAAATCCCACGAGGACATTAATTAGGAGTCAGAATTCCCCAGGTCTGGAAGCACTGAGGAGGAGAGATACTTAAACTCCCAACCTGACGGAGTAACTTTGAATTATCTTTCATCTTTCCCTGCATCAGATGTAATCTAATGACATTAACTTGGCTTCACTCTAGTGAAAGTGGCATTGGTGCTACAGAGGCAGGGAGATTAAAACATATGAAATAAATGTTCCCGGGGTGAATGACAGTATAATGGCATTCCAACAGGCAGCTCTATCACTGAGAGACTAACAAAAGATCAGAGGGAAAGAGCCAGATCCGCTGTATCACCCGCAAACACAGATATTTTCTTTTAATCCAGGCTTTTTTTTTTTACATGACTGGCTCAGCCCCTGTTCTTGGGAGTTTTCCCCAGGCTGTACAGCCATTTTCGGGTGGGGGTTGGCAGTTGAACTCTATTAAAGCCCATGCTCACCTGCTATTGAACTCTGTTAGCTCAATAGCCTTGTTCAGGGCTGGAGCAGCATTCTCAGCACTGAAGTCAATGCCAGCATTGTGGGCTGTCCCCTCCCTCCTTTTGTCCCCACTGGACGAGGGGACTCAAACCCAAACCAGAAAAAGCTCCTTTGGGCACACAACTCCCCTTGATATTCAGCCCACACACAGCCCACACGGAGGTGTCACACTCACCAAATTAAATCCCACAGACGGTTTTTACAAAGTCAGCTCCTCGGGAGGACCAGGGGCTGCACCATTACTCTGTTTAATTCTGGATTATGCTCCCATGGGATGTGCCACCCCAGCAGGTGACCTGCATGTCACCATGCCTGTGCCCCACAGGTACACAGAATCACAGAATGTTTAGGTTGGAAAAGACCTTCAAGATCATCGAGTCCAACCCTGCCCTAACACCTCAACTAGATCATGCTGCTGAGTGCCACATCCAATCTCTTTTTAAACACATCCAGCGATGGTGACTCCCCCACCTCCCCAGGCAGGCAATGCCAGAATTTGGTCACTCTTTCTGTGAAAAACTTCCTCCTAATGTCCAGCCTGTATTTTCCTGGCTGCACACCTGGCTGGCTGCTCCAGGAGCATCACCCCACTGCTGCAGCCACAGCTCAGCCCGTCCCCAGCAGCTGCTGGGGGAGCAGCTCTTTTGTTTCCAGGGGGAACCAGAGCTCTCCTCATGCCCAAAACCCCACAGCCACCCTGTCCCCGTGACAGCCACCTCCGTGCTCCAGTGACAGCAGCATCAGCTACAAAGGCTGCCTCTTCAATTTCTGCAAGAGCCACCAGCTTTTTGTTCGCTGGGCACCGGCTGCCTGTGCCGGCTTCCTGCGGGCGCTGAAAACAAACCCAAGTGTTTATACCTTGTAATGACCCTGTTTAGTCTGACTGCTGGGAAACAGCAGCGCGCATGAAACCTAAGCCTCTGATGCCAAAGATAAGGAATCGGGACCTCTGGCAAACATCTGGCCATTTCCCCAACGCTGAACCCTCGTCAAAGATTACAACAAAGCGTGCAGGGAGACAGGTAGGTTTTTAAATGAGTATTTTTAACGGGCTGGTAAGCGGTGACCAGAGTGCTGGCACCGCAGCTCCGCCATCGCGCCGGGACTCGGTGTGTTAGCAAAGATTACCCATACAAGCAAAGCTAGCAAGATTAGGTCTCAAAGGAATAATCCCATACAAAGAATTCACTGTACCTCAGCCTCCACAGGGCTAATAAAGAAAAAAAAAAAAAGAAAAANAGAAAAGGGAAAAAAAAAAAAAAAAGAAAAAAATAAAAAAAAAAAAAAAGATGAAACTCAACTCAGTACATCAAATACCAGAACAAACGAACTGCAGCAATTAATGGCAGAGCTCATGTGCCAACTGCTAAAACATGATTACACAAACAGCGCACGGGACAGCACGTCCAAGGAATAAGAGCTGCAAGATCAAGACCAAACCTCTGGAAAATTATATCCCCTGCACTATGCCCTAAATGCCTGTGGCTCCTCCTCTGTCTAGGTCTGCGCTCCTCGCTCAGGGACTGCTTCCAGAAGCAGGTCTATCCCATTGCCATCTGCTCCTCAAAGCTACGAGAGCATCTTTGATAAATGAGCTTTTCTGCATATCCACCATAAATTTCAGTAGATGCCACCCCACAGCCATGTGTTTATTTTTCAAAGTCAAGACTTGATTAGAGTTCTTGAGGTTTTTCAGATTCATTTTTAACGTTTCCTTTTTGCTACAGGGTCAGCATGTGGAAATTGGATAAGCGCAGACTAAAAATATAATTTTGTAGACAGCTTCAGCCCACACAAAAGGAAATCTTTCTTCTCAAGAGAACCCACACTTTGCAGCTTGCAGAAACCCAGTGTGTTCCTGACATCGGCGGATACACAAGGAAGCTCATCCCTTCCACGTGTTAAGACTTTTACATAAACACTTGGACTGTCAGCACTACCCTACTCCACATTTCAATACTGCCACCACAAGCTGAGCCAAAATCCTCTTCTCTCTGCTAATAGCCGGGCTATACGCAAAAGTAAAACAAGCTCCAGGGGTACCCAAAATCCTCTCCCGTTTGCTTGTTCATTCAAGAAAGCCACAAACACGAGACACACTCCTCGAGACAGCAGTTTCACTCTCACCCTAAGCGAGCCCTCCTATAGCAATCTGCTGGAAAGACGCTCCTCTACTAACTTTAAAACACACAACAACAAAAAAAAAGACCTGACCAAGTTAAAGCCTCTTGCTTTAACGTATACTGGCTTGTTTAAGAAAGCACTAAATCATGGAAAGACCCACCCGATCAACCTTTTGCTAGTATTAAGCAAAGTGAGCATGTGGGCTGTGCTCCTGGAAGTGACATTTTTGGTTTGTCATTACTGGGATGCTGAAACATTTACGTGGGACATGGGGAGGTTCTGTCCCCACTGACTACAGGAAAAGCGGCTTGTAAAGGCTGCGGCGCTGGGCTGGGAGCTGCGAGAGGCGAGGATGCCATGGGGAGGCAGACGGGGCTCGGCTGAGTCAGCGTCAGCCACAGGTTTTGCAAAGAGCTCGGGGAGTATCAAGATATTGGGGGCCTGTGCTTCTCACGGCAGGGCTTAGCTCTGCTCAGCATCCCCGCGCAGCCCTCAGGCCAGCGGGGCACCCACCACTGCTCCCTTTGTGTGTGTCACCGAGCCCGCAGGCGACAGCGGGGCACCGCGGAGGGACCGCGCACCGCGGGAGCGCCGGGGACAGGAGGGTCCTGCGGGGACTCAGGAACGGGGATGCGGGGAGAGGAGGGCTGCAGCGTTTGGGAGCAGGGACGGAAGAACGGCTGGAGCGAGGGGCTGGGGGGAAAAGTGCTCGATGAACGGCGGAACGCGGACGGGGCTGGCGAAAAGAGGATCTCCGGCGGTGGTTTGAAGAGCGAGCGAGCACGGGGCTGCGGGGAGCGGCGGCCAGCGGGGGGCACTGGTGGCTCGGCCACCGCTCCATCCCCGTCCCCATTCCCGGCCGCGTCCCGCCGCCGTCCCGTACCTGTAC